>JAJSOF020000009.1:166489238-166671738 GCA_025594305.2 Periplaneta americana
TATAAATAATGTTAATTTATAGCAGAAATTAACCAATTTTAAAACTTCATTTCTATTCAAATACTTTAAGCCCAGGAAGTTTAATGTTTCATGTATGAGATATGTAAGGGCAATGCTGTCCCTTTATAACATAATTATAAAATCTTGATTTTTGTTATTTCCACTTTTATATACGAGTATTTTTACCGCAAAGAAATGCCTTTTCCTCAATATGAAGGCCTAATTATTATCTACAGTAATGTCACAAGAGGTATGAAATTTGCCGATAAATCCACGAGTGAAGCGAGTAAATTTATTTGGGAAATCTCAGACCTCGAGTAACATTTATTAGGACTATTTCGTGAATAAAATAAAAATGTAAATAATATATCCCTAAAATTCGCTCATAAAATGTTAATAATTGTATATTTATGAATACTTAACATATTCAGACATTATGAAGTCGAAATAGATGAATATCGATTACTGCAATAAAGAAATTGAATGTTATTCAGTAATGCCAATTGAGAAAAGCGAAATACAGGTTTAACAATGTTAATTACATGTACTGCGCTTTTCTCTTGTTATTATAACAGAAATACGTTTTCATTATCTGCTGAAATCGTAATTTAATTTAAACGTTTTATAGTATAATTACAAATAACCTGATTAATCCATTAATTAAATGAACAGTTGTTATGAAGGAGTGCCATTTTCTTTAGATACAATGGACATGGAATTAGAAGATGAAGATGTAGATGTGGAAGTAGGATTTCGCACTTTATTTAGTACAATGGATTCATTACTTACTTACAAATGGCTTTTAAGGAACCCGAAGGTTCATTGCCGCCCTCACATAAGCCCGCCATCGGTCCCTATCCTGTGCAAGATTAATCCAGTCTCTATCATCATATCCCACCTCCCTCAAATCCATTTTAATATTATCCTCCCATCTACGTCTCGGCCTCCCTAAAGGTCTTTTTCCCTCCGGTCTCCCAACTAACACTCTATATGCATTTCTGGATTCGCCCATTCGTGCTACATGCCCTGCCCATCTCAAAAGTCTGGATTTAATGTTCCTAATTATGTCAGGTGAACAATACAATGCGTGCAGTTCTGCGTTGTGTAACTTTCTCCATTCTCCTGTAACTTCATCCCGCTTAGCCCCAAATATTTTCCTAAGCACCTTATTCTCAAACACCCTTAACCTATGTTCCTCTCTCAGAGTGAGAGTCCAAGTTTCACAACCATAAAGAACAACCGGTAACATAACTGTTTTATAAATTCTAACTTTCAGATTTTTTGACAGCAGACTAGATTATAAAAGCTTCTCAACCGAATAATAACACGCATTTCCCATATTTATTCTGCGTTTAATTTCCTCCCGAGTGTCATTTATATTTGTTACTGTTGCTCCAAGATATTTGAATTTTTCCATCCCTTCGAAGAATAAATCTCCAATTTTTATATTTCCATCTCGTACAATATTCTGGTCACGAGACATAATCATATACTATGTCTTTTCGGGATTTACTTCCAAACCGATCGCTTTACTTGCTTCAAGTAAAATTTCCGTGTTTTTCCCTAATCGTTTGTGGATTTTCTCCTAACATATTCACGTCATCCGCATAAACAAGAAGCTGATGTAACCCGTTCAATTCCAAACCCTGCCTGTTATCCTGAACTTTCCTAATGGCATATTCTAAAGCGAAGTTAAAAGTAAAGGTGATAGTGCATCTCCTGCTTTAGCCCGCAGTGAATTGGAAAAGCATCAGATAGAAACTGACCTATACGGACTCTGCTGTATGTTTCACTGAGACACATTTTAATTAATCGAACTAGTTTCTTGGGAATACCAAATTCAATAAGAATATCATATAATACTTCCCTCTTAACCGAGTCATATGCCTTTTTGAAATCTATGAATAACTGATGTACTGTACCCTTACACTCCCATTTTTTCTCCATTATTTTTCGAATACAAAAATCTGATCAATAGTCGATCTATTACGCCTAAAACCGCACTGATAATCCCCAATAATTTCATCTACGTACGGAGCTAATCTTCTCAAAAGAATATTGGACAAAATGGATTCATGCTCATCGATTTACGTGGGAACAATTGGCTAAACAAAAGAACGACTATGCGATAAATTGATTATGATAAATCGAGCTGCAGAAATAATCGCGATGTATGACTGTGATTCGTTAGAATTCAAAATTTCATTACACTTCATTGGCCGAAAATGGAATGACGTCATATAAACGAAATAGTTCCTTTAAAACCTATGCATAATATGTATACGCGTAGTATTAAACAATAGCTATGTATAATGTGTCATAGTTTCTCTAGCTAAGTTAACATGTTTGTACGAATGATACTTAAGGTTACAGTTGAGGACCTTACTATGACAAGGTCAAGACATTCTAGGTAGACTTGTTCTTTAAGTTGCTAATTACAACTTCCGAGTACATGCGAGAACGGATCTTGGCTTCAAGTTCATTGTGCTGCACGTTGAGTACATTTCCGGATGTCTGTAGCGCACGGCATCCTTTCTAACCTTTAACATTTACTACAGCAGAATTGCTGTTTGGAATTCTTAGGAATACGCTTGATAATATACAGCAGCGTGCAAATTAATCCGAACAACGTAATTACTTACGCAAAAACACTCAAACGGGATAAAAAAAAAAGGATCTAAGACATACCTCAGTAATCTATGTGGCCTCCCTTGTTCCTAATAACTAGGGAGCGGATTTTTATGTGCTAAAAATTTAAATATATTTCTTTTTATGTGCTAAAAAGTACGAAAATATTTGCTAAAAACAAAAAAATATTTGTAAAAACAAAAAAAAAAAAATGTTTTAAATATGACAAAAATACCTTACTTAGCTTGGAAAAAAAATATTACTAGGTACTCACCAACCACACTTGAATGCTAGTAGTTGGCCGAGAATTGCAGTGAACAACAAAGGTCATCTCCAAATTCTCCATCACAAATGCATGCCTATTATCTCTGAACAACGACTTATATTGTGAAAACGATCTTTCCGCATCACAGGACGTCAGACGTGCATATTTAAAGAGAGGAATGTCACAAACACAAACACCGTCAATTTCACCTACAGGCACACCCTCCAATACTTGAGCAACTTTACATTTTTTTATATCCACTGTTTTCCCAAACACATTCTGGAATTTGTCCCTTAGTACTTGTACTTCTGAACCTGGTAGCGAGTCTAGTTTAATTTCCACGGCACGCACCTCCCTGTTTCAGACAACAGGTTTTTGGATGTTTCGAATTTTTTTATGGTGTCACACAAAAAGCTTAAATTTGCTAATAGGAAAGCCAAATCGTTTTTTAAATAACCATCTTTCAGTATATCTTGAAGGATATCGATTGACCAAGCCCGATAACAGGGAATCACAACAAGATATAGGTCTACTTACTTCATGGACATGAGCGAGAGGCGAGAGATTTGTTTAAATTAAAATTCATTCATTCACAAACAAAGCGTGGAATGAAATCATCTTCAGCAACAATAAACATTCCTAATTATGTGTTGCAAGATCTCTCCTCCTTGTCCATGTTAATTTATTCTCTAATAATAACACTGATATGCTGCCTAGCAGTTCTCAGAGCTTGAGGCGATACTATTACGAAAATGGATCACGGATACACCACACAGCGCTTAGAAACACGAAGCAACCAAGAATTCTAAAAAGATAACGTACTTCTGAGTGACATAATTGATTTAGTTTTAAAATGTTTAAAAGTTCTTGTAAAAAAATTATTTAAGTAAAAAAAAAACTCAAGATTTATGTGTTTATAATAGATTTCCTGAAAGTATGTATTTACATAATTTTTTTGTGAAAATATGTTTTTATGTGAAATAAAATTCGGGTTTTAAACTTGAAACATCATGTTCGGAATTTTTAACTTTGTTAATTGTGTTTTATCACACGCAAAAATAATATTTAATTACATAGAAATCCGCTCCTTACTAATAACAGCTCTGAGACGATTTGGCATGGATTCCACTAATTTCCCACAAATATTCTTCATTTCTTCATCGCGAAACCATACACCAATGAGGGCAGAAATCATCTTCTCCTTTGTAGAACAATCCATTTTTGCATTCTTCTTTTGCAAATTGACCACAAGTTCTCAATGGGGTTGATGTCGGGTGAGTTGCCTGGCCAGGGGAGTACCTGAATATTCTTCTTGTTGAAGAATTCTGTAGTTTTTCGAGACGTATGGCATGGTGCCAGGTCTTGTTGGAACACACCTCTGCCATCCGGAAATATTTTTGCAGCTGGGGTACGATTCTTGTTTCCAATAATTGAATTTATTTGTCAGAATTCATCATTCCCTTGATAGGTATTAATCCTCCAGGCCCTTCATGTGTAAAACAACCCCAAAACATTACTTTAGGGGGTATTTGGGTGCTTGTTGGAGATGAGCTGCCGTTACTTTTTCGGATCCTTTCCGTACGTAAGAAACACGGTGGCCCTGGACCTCGAAATGAGACTCATCGGAAAAAAGTACATTCTTCCAGTCATTCACTGTCCAATGTTGATGTAATTTTGCCCACATTAAGCGTTTTTGCACATAAAAGGGGTTAGCAGTTGCTTCTTAATAGGATTATGATCCCTTCGTCCAGCTTCCAAAAGCCTACGGCGCACTGTTGTGACGTGAATATTCGCCCCAGTGGTAGCCATTAACTCGCGGGTTAAGTCGACAGCAGTTAGTCTAGGATTTAATTTACTTTTTCCTGACAATTAAACGATCATCTGCAGGTGAAATCTTCCTTTTCCGGCCACAGTTTCCTTTTTTCTGGGGTGTGATGGATCCAGTCTCCTGTATCCTTTTATGATCGAATTAACAGTAGCCAAACCGATGTGACATTCTGCAGCGATTTGCCTCTGTGTCATAGAAGAATGCTCTGCTAATGTTATAATTTTAGACCGTTTTCGTGGAGTTGTATCCATTTGTGAAGACGACAGAATGTACACAGGATTGCAGTATTAAGTCTTCAACACAACTGAAATGTTTGTAAGTACAAAACGACAGGCAAAATGTCACATATTATAAAAAAAAATAATGACAGACCTTCAACAATGGAATTACACGTACACGTCAATTAAAGCGGTATGAGCAGCTGTGAGGCCAACAATGACAGAAAATGTAAAAAAATTTGTCGTTTTTGGATTAATTTGCACTACTATATATATATATATATATATATATAGCTACTTATAGGTATATGAAATATGTGAAGATATAAATCAGTTTAGCTTCAGAATAAAACTGTTTGGGATAAATAGGCTTACTAGTAGAAAATTAGCACTCGAATGCATTAATGACTCTGAATATGGCATTAGGAAAAATTATCTTTTAAATTCATTATTATTGGTATCGACGTCGCTTCATATTTAGGCAGTCCCGTGTTCGATTCTATAAAGTAGGCCTATTTCCTTAGACTTTAAGGGTGCTATTCATAGACATTTCGCTAGCCCGCGCTACGAGCGTGCTAAACTAGCCCCGGCTATCGACTGGTTACTTGTACAGGATTCATATCATATCATATCGCTAACATTGGTTTATGAATACGAAAGACGTTAGTTCGCAGATCATCCACCGGAAGCCCGCGCTAAGAATGTCTATGAATACGGCCCTTAGTAGTTAACCACAGCTTCTTCAAAGTCATATCTAGTATTGCCGAGTCGTTGTCGTGCCTTATATCCAATATTCATGGTTCAAATCCGAACGAGGACTACTGATCATCAAGGGAGATAAAAATCTTAGAAAGAGTGATAAGACGAGGTTACGCCTCGTAGATTTAAGATACATAAAATAATCATTTATGAGCTACACTATATATACAATATACATATATAAATCTTTAACATATATATAATATAGTTAATTAAAAAATTATCAGGGATGAATTTTAACGAACCGACCTCGTTAAAACTCATCCCTGATAATTTTATTATTGTTTATTTTTTAACCAATGGCGGGTACTTGACTGACGTCATTGACCCATATGAAGGCAGTTATGGAGATCAATTTACCGCGATGAGATGATTATGGAGATTTGTTGGGATGCCATAGGGGAACCGGAACTTCTCAGAGAAAACCCCTGTGTTACCTGGACCACGTGCTTGCCCAACACAAGCTGTAAATCTGGAATTTAAATGGTACACCGTTTTAATTGGGGATCGAACCGGGGTCCACGGATTATAAGTCCAGTGTTCTAGCCGCGAGACTACCGTGGCGGACTATTATCGTTTATTCTCTTCGTCATTCTATCACTGAGGGTAATCAATTTGATGTATTAGATTCTTCTTCTCAGAAATAGAATTTCACGCTCCCAGATTAGGAATTTGTCTTGGTGGTCGGTATTAGTAAGCACCATAATTTATTCAGGCAAGTGCCAGAATGTATATAGATCTTATTGGTACAACTCTTGTACTACTTGCTAATTTATAATAATACTATTATTTTATTGAGTCTAATTTCTGAAGTTAAATAAATGAATAATATATAAATAAATAAAATAATAAATAAATAAATAAATAAATAAATAAATAAATAAATAAATAAATAGGTAAACAAATGCCGATGATAAGAAGCACATCAGGGAAAGTGAGTAGAATAAGGAGTTTATACCATAATGAACAGTAATGATGTTACAATTAGACAAATGGTAAGTCTGTATAGATATTAATTTCTTTAATTAAATATATACGTAATATTAATGAAAAAGGGGAACATTATTGGCACATAAAAAGTGTAAGAATGCTTCTTAGTCTTCATTATTATCTGAATTCAAAAATGAAAATATTTGGATACATTTTCAAAGAATTCTCTAAGTTTACAACATGCATTATGATGATACGACAAATAAAAATTTGAATACAATAATTATATGGTGTAGAACTATGGCAGAATGTGAAATATTTTATATAATACATTCTTAGTTTATGTTAATAAATATTCACAATAATTCAGTCCCGTAAGTAATGACTTTCATACATACATTAGTACAACAGTGCATACATAGAAAGCCGATACAACGACAATACAAGAAATAGGTAAGGTCAACCAGTTCTTTAAAGGAAAAGTTTAGAATACATTTATGTGAACACGTGATGCGAGAGAAGGAAAGTATGGTACTGGGAACTATGGCGTGCTAAGATGAATGTGCATAGAAAACAAAGATTGAGGTTACAGCAACAACAAATTAGGAAAGGTGAGTGGTGCAGGAGAACCGAAAGTTGGCTTATTGTCGAGTTACAAGCACACATAATTATTAAAAATATATAGAGTATAAAATAATTATAAAAGGTACAGTTATCCGGGTTCAGATATAAAAGACCGTTAAATAAGGCTCTCGTGGCGTCTTTACTCCGGGAAGAGAGCGACTTATTCAGTATCACGTTGGGACACACTTTTTAACGCTGAATAACATTTTTCTACTGGTCTGTGCTAGACCAAAATAAAATCACGCTGATGTGCAACATAGTTAAATGCCAATAACTCTCTATCTATGAAAGATAGACAACACGTAGGCCTACGTAATGTAAATTAAAGAATACATAAAGAGCTTTCTATCTATGTAATTTATTTGAGTCCATAATTAATATTTTACAAATATTGTTATACAGAGTGATTAACGAGGAAAGGTCAAACATTTAGGATACGATATCTTAGGCCATTTTGAGTGAAAACGTTCATATGAACATAGGTGCGTTTTCGAACGATGGCGGAGCTAGATGCATTTTTTTTGTAAAACGTCTCGCCCCAATGTGAATCAGACGTTACCAAATGCTGCTGAAGTGAGACAAGGTCACCGATGACTGATCTAACATTGGAATCTGCATTGTGAGCGATGTAGATAAGAGAAGAGAAACAAACCGGGTGGTGGGGCATTACAAATGTCACAACAAATACGCTATCACTTATCGGTTCACAGCAGTTCAGTCAACTACCTACAGTACAGTAGTTATACAGGTACAGTTATCGGAAGAGTTAAGTTGTGTTTTTCAAGATTTCTTATAAATTTTCGACTGCAGAATACACCGATATTGTGAATGTTTATGGTTTGTGCGATGGAAGTTCCTTGCGTGCCGTCGCTGAATATGAACGACGCTTTCCGAACAGAAGGGTACCATATCGAAGAGTATTTACTGTCTATGGGGTTGGATGAAAGACTTGGTATAGCAAAGGAAGGTGAAAAAGTGAGAGGCGCTAATCGACCGTATTTTGGATGCAGCATAAAGACAGCCACGTGCGACTCTCCCGAGCGATGAGCGCGATTCACGCCCGAGCGCAACAGTGCATTGAAGCAGAAGGAGGTACCTTTGAAAATGTGCGAAAACATCGACCCCGACTTCTAGAACATTAGGTATGTATGCATACGTGGATATAAACTTAAAATTTGTCCGTCATCTGTCTCTAAATGCGAGTTCGTACAATGGAATCTCAGAAGTTTTGTGAAATCAAAGAGCCATATCTCCGTAACCGTTCGAAAACGGACCTATATTCATATGAACTTTTTCACTCAGAATGACTTCAGAATTCACATCCTAAATTTTTGACATTTCCTCGTGAATCACCCCGTATAATAAGTGAAAACTTGCTACAAATTTCACTCACTCCACATCTTCAATCTCTCTCCATATTCAAAGTGCGAGAGTTGGATCTTTTGCGGTTAAATGTATAAGTTAACACAAGCTTTTCAAACCTGTATTCAGATTTTACTAATGACGGATTTTCAGGGGAGGCAAGGGAGATCATGACTCTCCTAGTATTTTCCGAGAATACAATATGGCAGTAATAATTCCAGTTGAAGTAAGATTACAGACAAATTATAGGAAATGACAGACTTTTTCCTTTTGTATTAATTTTATTATTCAATACGAGTAAGATGTAAGTTACGTCAAACCGACCAAGTCCAGTTGGTGATGCCAGGTCGCTAAAAATAATACAAAAGATAATTCTCACTAAAAAAAGAAAAGATAGCGCTGTGACCTGCACAGTCGATATCTCGCGACCTGCAATGTCTATGCAACAGCGGGACAGCGGAAACAACTATATGACTCTCCTCCCCGGTAACCATGACAACAGCAGTTCAACAAAATTGGTTAGCAGAATGTTTAAACCTACCCACGAGTGGAGGTGAATTT
Organism: Periplaneta americana; assembly: GCA_025594305.2. Classification (NCBI taxonomy): domain Eukaryota; kingdom Metazoa; phylum Arthropoda; class Insecta; order Blattodea; family Blattidae; genus Periplaneta; species Periplaneta americana. The sequence continues at coordinate 166,498,414 of JAJSOF020000009.1, forward strand.
GGAGACACCAATGACAAGTTTATTGCTAGTCGTAGCTGCTTTTTAGCTTTAGAATACTAGCCAATTCAAGAAATAATACTTCTGAATAGTTCATTCCCTATTTGCAATATTCTTTTATCCTTGAAACTAAAGAAAAAAAAAGTATTTTACAAACAATTTAAAGTTAGTGTAACTCTGAAAATATTGAGAATAGAATCCATGTTTACATGACATTTTTTGCTCAAAATGTCTTCGGAATAATATGATCCGTAAGTGGTGGTAACTCCTCGTGAATCACCCTGTAGGATACGATTCCAAAATTACTCATACAAGGTCAGTTAATGAATAAAACAATACATGTGACAGAACAGGAAAGTGGCAATAAAAGAAGAAAGGAAAGTAAGAGTCCCTTTAATTAGGCGGCACAGACGGCAAGAAAGTAAAAGATGTTGCTTGCATTTCAGGCGTTGAAGAAGCTTATTGAAAATAAGAAACAGAGATGCCAAATTATATAGCAAAATAAGAAATTATAATCACTACAGACGCTGTGCAGGCATTATTTAAAAGACAGAAAGCTTCTCTACTTTTTGTAGCTTGTCACGTGATTCTCTGTTATCGAGTCGATTCCACACAACAGGTTTCTTTCACCACGTGTCAAAAGGCTAGTGACTGAAGGTGGTATAAGAAGAGAAGCTCTTGTACTAAGATATAAACGTGATAGTAAAAGTGGACATAGTTGCGCCACACGGTCAGATAAAATGCAGCATAAAAAGGGTTCCTGTTTTGTGGGCATAGTTGCGCCCCGTTCCCATCAGGTAGAGAAAAAGGCATGGCATAGTTGCGCCCCGATGAAATAGGTAGAGAAAAAGACACTACGGAAACTCGAGCCTCGTAATCAACCAACCTTATTGATTTCTTATTCGATTTATATTCATTATCGATACCGTTAAAATGAACACCATGAAGTTGGCAGTATTTTATTAACTGTTTTTCTACTGTTTATGCAGTGATTATCGATAGCCTACCGTTAAAATGAACACCATGAAGTTGGCAGTACTTTATTAACTGTTTTTCTACTGTTTATGCAGTGATTATCAATAGCCTACCGTTAACATGAACATCATGAAGTTGGCATTACTTTATTAACTGACATATTGAAATGAGTGAGCCGTTGGAATATGGGGCCTTAGCAGTCTTGACATTTTATTAGTGATTTTCACACCGTCTGTGGCGTATACTGAGGTTAATTTAAAATGAATATTAAGTTTAGTGAAAAGGGTGAAGAGTTAATAATTGATAATAGTTTTAAGTTTCAATTTTCGAAACCCTGTACCGTAGGGTTAAGATATCGATGTAGAAAAAAAATGCAGTTCATTCATGTGTGTTAATGTTAATTTAATGTTATGTTTTATTTAACGACGCTCGCAACTGCATTCTGAGGTTATATCAGCGTCGCCGGCTGTGCCGGGGGAATTTTGTCCCGCTACCAGGAGTTCTTTTACATGCCAGTAATTTCTACTGACATGAGCCTGTCCTGATTTAAGCCATGTCCCTTCTGCTACCTGATTTCTTAAATGCCATCGACCTGATTTCTTCGGGGGATCGAACCTTATTTCTTGTGTGATCAATAAAAAAGTGTTATTTTAAATAGCAAAATTGATGCCATGTCCCATACCTGATTTCTTAGGCCTACCTGATTTCAATGCAGCTATCATTTCTTCGGGTAATATGCCATGTTTTTTAAGTAAATTATTTATTTTATGACAATCACTTTCGCAACTATGCCATGTGATTTACTATGCTCATCGGGGCGCAACTATCTGCTACCTGATTTCTTCGGGGCGCAACTACCTGCCATGTCCATCCTGCTACCTGATTTCTCGGGGCGCAACTATGCCATGTCCATCCTGCTACCTGATTTCTTCGGGGCGCAACTATGCCATGTCCCATCTGCTACCTGATTTCTTCGGGGCGCAACTATGCCATGTCCCTTCTGCTACCTGATTTCTTCGGGGCGCAACTGCCATGTCCCTTCTGCCATGTCCCATCTGCTACCTGATTTCTTTGGGGCGCAACTATGCCATACCGGTAAAAGTAAGCATTGTATTTCCTCAAAGACGTTTAAAAACAATTTGAAACTCTTTGCAAAATCTTTCAACACAGACAGAACATAATTTATGATATAAGAAATTGGTTTCCGAGTCACGTGGCCGGGGGTGCGAGGTTGTTATCCTCTCACAATACCAGGAAGTTAATTAGAGCTGTGTCTGGGCTGGGAATGTTCGCACAACGGCGGCACACCGTGCTGAACTTTCCACGTCATGAAGCATCAGAGAATCTTCCCATTGTGCCAGCTAACGGGAGTTTGGTGTCAGAGAGAAAGTTTTTGGCAGCTAAGAAATCTACACAAAGCATACTGTAAAATTAAAAAGATCTGGCGATTCTATCAGTTGGAAGATCACGAACGTTAGCACAAACCGAGCGTGACAAATTTCGTCGTCGATCGAGACGGACTTTAAGCGAGATTTTACAGTCGTTACGAAATTGAGTGATGTGCGAATGTATAAGAAGTAATTATTTAGTAGCTTAAAATGTAATATTTATTTTAAAACCAGATACTGGTTGCTTACTTATATATGAGACTATATATTATTAACAAAACATATTTCTGAGCTGCTAGATCCTAGGCAGGCAGGCGCAAAACTGCACATACTGGAGTATTATAATAAAAGAGGAACGAAAAGAGAGAGAGAAAGAGAGAGAAGGAGGAAAATAAAAGAAGAGGAGGAGGGAATGAAAGATGAAAGGAAAAGTAATAAACAGAATGGAAAGGAAAATGTGGAAGAAAGAGAGAAAGATAAATGCTGAAGAAAAATGGGGAAGAAAGAGGATAAAAGATAAATATTGATAAAAAAGAAGTAAAAAGAAAAAAAAGAAAAATGGGGAAGAAAGAGAGAAAGATAAATATTGATGAAAAAGAAGAAAAGTAAAAAAAAGAGATAAAAATGAAAAGAAAAATGGGGAAGAAAGAAAAAGAGAAGAAAAAGAAGATAAATATTGAAGAAAAAAAAAGAAGAAAAGAAAGAAAAAGTGAAGAAAAAGAGATAAAAATGAAAAGATAAAAATGAAAAGGGAGAAAAAAAAGAAAGATAAATATTGAAGAAAAAGAAGAAAAGTAAAAAGTAAAAAGAGATAAAAATGAAAAGAAAATGGGAAAAAGAAAGAAAGATAAATATTGAAGAAAAAGAAGAAAAGTAAAAAGGAAAAGAGATAAAAATGAAAAGAAAATGGGAAGAAAGAGAGAAAGATAAATATTGAAGAAAAAGAAGAAAAGTAAAAAGTGAAAAGAGATAAAAATGAAAAGAAAAATGGAGAAGAAAGAGAGAAAGATAAATATTGAAGAAAAAGAAGAAAAGTAAAAAGTGAAAAGAGATAAAATGAAAAGAAAAATGAGGAAGAAAGAGAGAAAGATAACTGTTGAAGGAAAAGAAGAAGAAAATGAAAAGTGAAAAAAGATAAAAGAAGAAAATGGAAAGAGAAAGATAAATATTGAAGAAAAAGAAGAAAAAAGAAAAAGTGGAAAGAGATAAAAGAGGAAAAAAATAGCTGCGTAAAACATGTCGAAGTTTCAATACTTTTCAATTATAATTTTGATTTTCGTGGCAGATTTTTTTCGTAATTATATTATCTATATTGCAATGAAACAGGCAAGGTCAACCAGCCACCGTAAATACTGCTTCATGTGTTTATGAAACTTTATCCGATACTTTAATATTTGAGAAAATGTCAAGAATGGTGTAACCTTAAGCCAGAAAGACATTGAAAAAGACAGGGTGGACTTACATGAACGTGAGAGAAAGAGCTCCACCGATCATCTCCGCAGTTTATCTAGGATATAGGCCTATTAGAGTGAGACCATAATAGGCCACTTGGCCTAATACCTGGAAGGCGAATGATGATGTTGATATTTGAAATATATTTAGGATAAAACGGTAGATAATATATAAGGGCTTCACAACCAGAGTGGACCAAGTCCTTCTGGAATAGTTCTGAGATATTGAGTCTTAAAGTTCCTGGCTCACGCTTAGCAACCTTCATCTTTCATAGGAAATGCTGCCCTCTGTGGAGTAACAAATGAGTTATAGACTTTGTTTTTTATGGCAATGAATAAATCTAAGTTTTCTTCATCCGGGATTATATTAATCTATAAACTGATCACTGGTGGAGTTGGTCCACTCTGGTTGTGAGCCCCTCATATATAATAATATGTACAGGATGTCTGACTTAAGCCGTTCATTTTTGCTTAGGCAGCCCAAATAACACTCGAGACATGTGGGAGATATTTAATGTTTTCTTAGGCGGAATCATGGGTGGGTATAACGTTCACTGACATCACGTGAATGTTATGAATTTCAGTCTTCGTATGATAATTTTATGTTAAACACGTGCTGTCAATCTGTTATATTAATTATTTATTTTCTTTCTTCTTTCCAACGTTTATTCCAGTCTTGGATAATGTTTTATCGAGTCATTTGCTCGTCTTATAGTTCCTATAACATCGTTTTCTTATTATGCAAGTTATATCCAATCCTTCAAATTAATTGATTTGTTTCATTTCATTTGAAATAAGCAACGCATCATTAAAGAACAGAGACCGCAGAATTTTAACAAAATTCATTAATTTATTTCATTATGTCACGCCTATTGACACTACCTCAGGACATCAAAACTGGGTAGACCAAGAAAAAAGTTGGATTCAGACTGTAACAGATCACATGGTCTAAGACATACAAGATCGATAACAACCCGCAATTAAGTTGGACGATATCGACGTAGTTTGCTCGCTGGAACATCTTACATTCAATTCTTCTCTCGCTGTCTTTAATTTTTGCTGTTACGCGCTTCAGATATTCAAATCGTGAATGGTTACCAGATGTAGAAGTCGAGCTTTTACAGCTACTGCTGTAGAAGATTCTGATTCATATGATGTTGCGATAGATTATTTACATTTTAAAGTAGTAGGCCCATTAATTAGAATATTCTAGAATCACCGGGAAACGGAGTTCGGAATTAAAAAGTACGAAAGGAAGGACCAAGGCAGTCGAAACATTCATACGAACACATCACTCTAGCTAAGAGCCATGAACTATTCTCGAGAGATCTGCATATTTTAAATGTTTGTTTCTTTACTCAGACGCATCGTACGAATAAAAGTATCAATTAGTCCACTAAATCTATATATATTTATTATTTTAGCTGTTTTCAGTCGTTAGTTAAACTAAAATACAAGCGCTGCGAGTTAGAGAATTGCAACGGAGAAAAGTATTGTATCGTGTTGTGCGTGATGCCTTAAACAATTTATGAATGGCTCGAGTCAGACACCCTGTACAATGAAAGACTCATTTATTGATTAATGTTTTCAGTTTCTTCTGAGAGTTACTAGAAACTAGGCAATAAATTAACAAATGTAAATTAAACTTCATGCTTTTGTTCTTTACTTAGCTAGTAATATTTCACACGTCGTGCATTACTTAAAAGAAAACAAAGTGAAGTAGAAAATATGAGGAGACTGTATCACCACAACAATTACTGAAAGACTTACGACAAAAATAACTGCACAAAAAAGCTGTATCTGGATAACCTTCACGAAGAGACTAATTTATCAACGTCCTGCTTTGTACTTCAATTTGTATTGAATAACAGTTAAGGCCCATTCACAATGAAAATTAAACATAGTCTAACGTAAGCGTTAATTTAAGAATGTAAACGTTACGGTAAAATCACATCATTCATAATGGGGACATAAACATAACAGTAAAGATACTTGGTAACCATGGAAACATAACAACGCCATTTCCTCATATTCTGTCGTATACTTCAGCGCTCCACGATTTTGTTCTGTTTGCAAATCACATAAGCATAAGCATGAAAGTTTGGAGTCTGCAAACTTTCATGTTAACGTCTAACGGCAATGTTAATGTCAGTGTTTATGTGAATCATTGTGAATGATACCATTTGATAAACTGGCCGCAAATTTCTGTGTTTATGTTACGGTTATGTTTAATTTTCATTGTGAATGGGCCTTTACACATTTCCAGCATTAGAAACGTGGCGTTTACTTCCAAACCACAATCAGCCTTTAAGAGACATGAAAGATTAAATAAACAGTTGGGCAGATTGTCCGTGAGATTCAAGTGTCACTCTAAAGATTTTCACAGTAGATTCCAATTTAAACACTGACAACTTTATTGACGTTTGTAAGATTACACATACATGCATATATTTGTATGTTTTTCGATTCTGAGTCTGAAGAAATCTGCTGGTTTGGAGTTAAAGAAAATCGTCAAGCCAAGTTTACAAAGCATCTTCATTATCAAATGAGTTCCCTTGACGATTGTTGGATAGAGAACGGAAAAGATGGAAATCTAAGGGCGCAAGATCGGGAGAGTATGCGGGATGTGTAATCACCTCACAACCAAGCTCCTGGATAGCTTCTTTCGTCATGTTAGCGAGTTCTGGTGTGCATTATCGTGTTGCAAAAGCATTTGATGCAATCTTCCCGGTCGCTTTTCTTCAATTGCGGAATAAATGTCAGCAGACGTGGTTACATTTCTGGGAGGCAATTCGTAGTATACTCGATGCCGCCTTCTTTATCCCACCGGACGCATAACATTATCTTCTGTAGATAGGCATTAACTTCTGTAAAGAATGTTGTGTGTTGAAACGACAGAAACATTTTCTTGCAGTGTTTTTTTTTTTTGCGATGGAAATGTCCCCGTGCACGGTACAATATTGTTTCGAGCCGCCTTCGCTGCCTTTCCTTCTCTATTAATCTCAAACAGAAGAATATGTCGGGAGTTTTTTATTTTTCCACATGACACTCCGTCTTCTTTTGTCCACAGATAGCATAAACTTTCAAGGCGTATTTACGAGCACAATGCTGCAAATAGCAAATGACAAACGATATAAACAATCTCCTAACAACGCAGTGTCGTGATGACGAACAAAAACGCTACGAACTTATGCATCAAGTATAATTAATATCGATTGTGCTCGGCTAAAGGAGGTTAAGTTTTTTTGTGCAAATGGAGTTTTGCTCCCCAGGCGAATACAAAATTTAAATTCTACAAGTGGGAGTGCAAAAAAAAAAAAAAACGAAATATTACCAGCATTTGATGTGTTTTATTTGTGTAGAAAATTATTTGTAATACGGGTCCGAAATTTTAACATACGTAGGAACATTAAATCCAGACGTTTGAGATGGGCAGAGCATGTAGTATGTATAGACGAATCCAGAAATGCATATTGAGTGTTAGTTTGGAGACTTGAAGGAAAAAGATCTTTGGGGAGGCCGAGACGTAGATGGAGGATAATATTAAAATGGATTTGAGGGAGGTGGGATATGATGATAGAGACTGGATTAATTTTGTTCAGGATATGGACCGATGTCGGGCTTATGTGAGGGCGGCAATGAACATCCAGGTTCTCTAAAAGCCATTTGTAAGTAAGAGTCTGAAGTTTAATTTTAATTTACTTCAAAACTCATTTTTAAGACTTATCTACCTTTACTCAAATACCATCAGTATTTACACTAAAATATAAAATTACTTGTTTTAATTTTTATTTTCCACAGTAATATTAAATAACTTTATAATACATTATAAGTAACAGAGATAGCCTAAATATATAACAGTGATTACAGAACTTAAATTAAAATATGCTTGTCTTTAAGAAAGTGTGTTTTTGCTCTTCAATCTACTGAATTATCTTGAACATTTTCTGCTTATATCGACGCGAAACAATCTTAGTTTGATCCGACTCCAAGTTCCTCACAGAACGGGATCTGGATATTACTCATTGTCATTAAAACCTGTCGGAGGCGACGCCCCGGCCTTGCCTTGTGATGTCCAGTTGTTCGTCCTTGAGGCGAGCCGCCATCATACAATAAGGCTGACAAAGACCCACGATTATTACATCTTTACCTTCCGAATGTTCATGATAATGAAGTTGGAATAAACTTTTAACGATCAAGATGTGTAATAAAACGCATTGGAAGGGACTTCATTAGTAAAAGAAGAGAATTTTGAAGCAACACTAGACATTCATTAGTAAAAGCAGAGGGTTTTGAAGCAACATTAGACATTCATTAGTAAAAGCAGAGAGTTTTGAAGTAACATTAGACATTCATTAGTAAAAGCAGAGGGTTTTGAAGCAACATTAGATATTCATTAGTAAAAGCAGAGGGTTTTGAAGCAACATTAGATATTCATTAGTAAAAGTAGAGGGTTTTGAAGCAACACTAGATATTCATTAGTAAAAGCAGAGGGTTTTGAAGCAACATTAGACATTCATTAGTAAAAGCAGAGAGTTTTGAAGCAACATTAGACATTCATTAGTAAAATCAGAGGGTTTTGAAGCAACATTAGATATTCATTAGTAAAAGTAGAGGGTTTTGAAGCAACATTAGACATTCATTAGTAAAAGCAGAGAGTTTTGAAGCAACATTAGACATTCATTAGTAAAAGCAGAGGGTTTTGAAGCAACATTAGATATTCATTAGTAAAAGTAGAGGGTTTTGAAGCAACACTAGACATTCATTAGTAAAAGTAGAGGGTTTTGAATCAACACTAGACATTCATTAGTAAAAGCAGAGTGTTTTGAAGCAACACTAGACATTAATTAGTAAAAGCAGAGGGTTTTCAATCAACACTAGACATTCATCAGTAAAAGCAGAAGGTTATGAAGAAACATTAGATATTCATTACTGAAAGCAGAGGGTATTCAATCAACACTAGACATTCATCAGTAAAAGCAGAGGGTTTTCAATCAACACTAGACATTCATTAGTAAAAGCAGAAGGTTATGAAGAAACATTAGATATTCATTACTGAAAGCGGAGGTTATTCAATCAACACTAGACATTCATTACTAAAAGCAGAAGGTTTTCAATCAACACTAGACATTCATCAGTAAAAGCAGAGGGTTTTCAATCAACACTAGACATTCATCAGTAAAAGCAGAATGTTTTCAATCAACACTAGACATTCATCAGTAAAAGCAGAAGGTTTTGAAGCAACATTAGATATTCACTAGTAAAAGCAGAAGGTTTTCAATCAACACTAGACATTCATCAGTAAAAGCAGAAGGTTTTCAATCAACACTAGACATTCATCAATAAAAGCAGAACGTTATGAAGCAACATTAGATATTCATTACTGAAAGCAGAGGGTATTCAATCAACACTAGACATTCATCAGTAAAAGCAGAAGGTTTTCAATCAACACTAGACATTCATCAGTAAAAGCAGAAGGTTTTCAATCAACACTAGACATTCATCAGTAAAAGCAGAAGGTTTTGAAGCAACATTAGATATTCACTAGTAAAAGCAGAAGGTTTTCAATCAACACTAGACATTCATCAGTAAAAGCAGAAGGTTTTCAATCAACACTAGACATTCATCAGTAAAAGCAGAAGGTTTTCAATCAACAGTAGACATTCATCAGTAAAAGCAGAAGGTTTTGAAGCAACACTAGATATTCATTTGTAAAAGCAGAGTGTTTTGAATAAACATTAGACATTCATTAGTAAAAGCAGAGAGTTTTGAAACAACATTAGACATTCATTAGTCAAAGCAGAGGTTTTTGAAGTAACACTGGACATTCATCATTAAAAGCAGAGGGTTTTCAATTAACACTAGACATTCATTAGTAATAGCAGATGGTTTTGAAGCAACATTAGATATTCATTTGTAAAAGCAGAAGGTTTTGAAGCAACATTAGATATTAATTTGTAAAAGCAGAAGGTTTTGAAGCAACATTAGATATTCATTAGGAAAAGCAGAGAGTTTTGAAGCAACACTAGATATTCATTTGTAAATGTAGAGGGTTTTGAATCAACATTAGACATTCATTAGTAAAAGCAGGGAGTTTTAAAGCAACACGACATTCATTAGTAAAAGCGAAGGGTTTTCAATCAACACTAGACATTCATCAGTAAAAGCAGAAGGTTATGAAGCAACATTAGATATTCATTACTGAAAGTAGAGGGTATTCAATTAACACTAGACATTCATCAGTAAAAGCAGAAGGTTATGAAGCAACATTAGATATTTATTACTGAAAACAGAGGGTATTCAATTAACACTAGACATTCATCAGTAAAAGCAGAAGGTTTTGAAGCAACATTAGATATTCATTAGTAAAAGCAGAAGGTTTTCAATCAACACTAGACATTCATCAGTAAAAGCAGAAGGTTTTCAATCAACACTAGACATTCATCAGTAAAAGCAGAAAGTTTTGAAGCAACATTAGATATTCATTAGTAAAAACAGAGGGTAGTCAATTAACACTAGATATTCATCAGTAAAAGCAGAAGGTTATGAAGCAACACTTGACATTCATTAGTAAAAGCAGAGGGTATTCAATTAACACTAGACATTCAGCAGTAAAAGCAGAAAGTTTTGAAGCAACATTAGATATTCATTAGTAAAAACAGAGGGTATTCAATTAACACTAGATATTCATCAGTAAAAGCAGAAGGTTTTGAAGCAACATTAGATATTCATTAGTAAAAGCAGAAGGTTTTCAATCAACACTAGACATTCATCAGTAAAAGCAGAAGGTTTTCAATCAACACTAGACATTCATCAGTAAAAGCAGAAGGGTTTGAAGCAACATTAGATATTCATTAGTAAAAGCAGAGGGCTTTAAAGCAACACTAGACATTCATTAGTAAAATCAATCTCTTAAGAAAATACAACAGAAGGAACACATCTAGTTTCTATTAAAGAGGAAGATAAATCTCTATTCCTTAACCGAGATAGAAACAGTGTACAATGGCTTTGTAGATGGATGGTATCTTTTGAGCCATAAAGGTGGACGTGTGTAAATATCGACCGTTAAATCTAAGAAGATCAAAACTACCCAACAAGAAATCATTGGGACAAAAGCCACTTGAGAAATTGTTTATGTGTAGGTAAACAGCTCTTATTAGGTTAAGGGATGGTGGAAGAAATGCTCGACCATGCTATCGTTATGAAGTACATTAGTCTTTTACATAAACAGCGCGTGGAAAATGTATTGAACGTAACTTGTCTAAAAGTGGCAATATTTAAGGCATTCTTAGCTACTGATTTATCGTAAACTTAATATCAATTAGTATTAATAATTAATGTAAATAAACATTCTACAAGTTTTGTCAGAATTTATTTTCTATCCGAAGGATATTTTATCATTTAATCATTGTTACTACGAACTAACATTTCCTAAAGAATTAAATAAGTAAACAATTAGAGCAGACTTTGAAACATTAATTGTTTTGTGGCTTTTATACTAACGGTTTCAAATAAAATAATTGTGATCTTTCATTTACATAGTACTTCCAGGATAATACGATTCAGGAATACTAAATATGAATAAAATCTAGTCAGTGGTTGAGTGAAAGGTAATGCAGACAGGCATACCAGCTGAATTGAAATTAAATATGCGGACCACATTTCAGTGTTCCGCTCACACCGCTTGTCGCTTTCCGCTTGTCACAGAATGCTGTCTTAGGTTATGTATGTCAAGGAGACTGTAAGAACCTCTCCTGTAGGAAGTAAGGTTCTTGTTGGAAAGTGATTGTTGAGCTGCCAGATGTGTTTACACTCTATACAACTTATGGTACAAATTGTAAAAGTTATGGAAAGCGAATACGTCCTACATATTATGTTGTAATATGAGACAAATTGTCTGTTATGAACTACTTAGTTTAGGAATACTACTCGTACTCTATCGATATGGACAAAAATCACGGTCTTACTCGCAATAATCTATTTTTTTTATAATCCGTGGCGCTACAGCCCGTGAAGGGCCTAGACCGACCAGCCGGCTGCTGGCCTCACGCCCACATGCCGAAGCAGAGGTGGACGATCATCCAACCAGAATGGATGTATTGTGTGGTTAGCACGATGATCCCCTCCAGCCGTTATAGCTGGCATTCGCAACCGGATTTCGTTACCTATCGTAGCTCCCCAAGTGCATCACGATTTACTCGCAATAGTTACCGAAAAATACTGTTATTGTAGGTGTATTGCATTTCTGGTGGTGTGGAAGAAAAGGCCTGATGGCTTTAGCTTCACCAGAGTAAATAAATAAATAAATAAATAAATAAATAAATAAATAAATAAATAAATAAATAAATAAATAAATAAAGGCCTGATGGCTTTAAACAGATTAAATAAATAAATAAATATAAATAAAAAATAAATAAATAAATAAATAAATAAATAAATAAATAAATAAAGGCCTGATGGCTTTAATCACCAGAGTAAATAAATAAATATAAAAATAAATAAATAAATATATAAAAAGACAAACAAACAGACAAATAGACAATAGATAGATAGATAAATAAATAGATAAATAAATAAAAATAAAAACTAAAAAAATGAATGAATAAATGAATGAATAAATATATAAATAAATATAAACAAACAAACAGACAAATAGACAAGTAAATAGATAGATAAATAAATATAAATAAAAACAAAAAATGAATGAATAAATGAATGAATGAATAAATTAATAAATAAATAAACAAATAAACTAATTAATGAAAGGATAAATGAATGGATAAATAAATGAATGAATGAATAAATAAATAAATAAATAAATGAATAAATAAATAAATGAATAAATAAATAAATAAATAAATAAATAAATAAATAAAGGCCTGATGGCTTTAAACCAGATTAAATAAATAAAAATAAATAAATAAATAAATAAATAAATAAATAAATAAAGATGGCTTTAAACCAGAATAAATAAATAAATAAATAAATAAATAAATAAATAAATAAATAAATAAATAAATAAATAAATAAATAAATAAATAAATAAATAAATAAATAAATAAAGGCCTGATGGCTTTAACTTTACCAGATTAAATAAATAAATAAAATAAATAAATAAATAAATAAATAAATAAATAAATAAATAAAGATGATGGCTTTAACTTCACCAGAGTAAATAAATAAATAAATAAATATTATAAATAAATAAATAAATAAATAAATAAATAAATGAAATCACCAGAGTAAATAAATAAAATAAAAATAAATAAATAAATAAATAAATATATAATAAAAAGACAAACAAACAGACAAATAGACAAGTAGATAGATAGATAAATAAATAGATAAATAAATAAAATTAAAAACTAAAAAAATGAATAAATTAATGAATAAATGAATAAATGAATAAATGAATAAATAAATAAATAAATAAACAAATAAACTAATTAATGAAAGGATAAATGAATGGATAAATAAATGAATGAATAAACAAATAAATAAATAAATAAATAAATAAATAAATAAATAAATAAATAAATAAATAAATAAATAAATAAACAGCTAAACAAACCAACAAACAGACAAGTAGACAAATAGTTAAATAGATAGATAAATAAATATAAATAAAAATGAAAAAATGAATGAATGAATGAATAAATAAATGAATAAATAAATAAATGAATAAAAGAATAAATGAATAAAAAATAAGTAAGTAAATAAATAAATAAATAAAAACAGACAAACAAACCAACAAACAGACAATAGACAAAAGTTAAATAGATAGATAAATAAATATAAATAAAAATGAAAAAATGAATGAATGAATGAATGAATGAATAAATAAATGAATAAATAAATAAATGAAAAAATAAATAAATAAATAAATAAAAAATAAGTGAGTAAATAAATAAATAAATAAAGAAACAGACAAACAAACCAACAAACAGACAAGTAGACAAATAGTTAAATAGATAGATAAATAAATATAAATAAAAATGAAAAATGAATGAATGAATGAATGAATGAATGAATGAATGAATGAATAAATAAATGAATAAATAAATAAATGAAAAAAATAAATAAATAAATAAAAAATAAGTAAGTAAATAAATAAATAAATAAAGAAACAGACAAACAAACCAACAAACAGACAAGTAGACAAATAGTTAAATAGATAGATAAATAAATATAAATAAAAGTGAAAAAATGAATGCATGAATGAATAAATAAATGAACAAATAAATAAATGAATAAATAAATAAATAAAAAATAAGTAAGTAAATAAATAAATAAATAAATAAAGAAACAGACAAACAAACCAACAAACAGACAATAGACAAATAAATAAATAAATAAATAAATAAATAAATAGATAAAGAAATATAAATAAAAAAATAAAAAATGAAAGAATGAATAAATAAATGAATAAATGAACGAATGAATAAATGAATGAATGAATGAAGAAGAATGAATAAATAAATACATAAATAAATAAATAAATTAATTAATTAATTAATAAGTAAATAAATAAATAAATAAGTAAATAAATCATCATCAATCATCATCGTCATCATCTGCTATCACGGATTAGGTCTTCGCCTGTTCGGATCTCACATAAATAAATAAATAAATAAATAAATAAATAAATAAATAAATAAATAAATAAATAAATAAATAAATAAATAAATAAGTAAATAAATCATCATCATCATCGTCATCATCTGCTATCACGGATTAAGTCTTCGCCTGTTCGGATCTCACATAAATAAATAAATAAATAAATAAATAAATAAATAAATAAATAAATAAATAAATAAATAAGTAAATAAATCATCATCATCATCATCATCATCATCGTCATCATCTGCTATCACGGATTAGGTCTTCGCCTGTTCGGATCTCACATAAATAAATAAATAAATAAATAAATAAATAAATAAATAAATAAATAAATAAATAAGTAAATAAATCATCATCATCATCGTCATCATCTGCTATCACGGATTAAGTCTTCGCCTCTTCGGATCTCACATAAATAAATAAATAAATGAATAAATAAATAAATAAATAAATAAATAAATAAATAAATAAATAAATAAATAAATAAATAAGTAAATAAATCATCATCATCATCGTCATCATCTGCTATCACGGATTAGGTCTTCGCCTGTTCGGATCTCACATAAATAAATAAATAAATAAATAAATAAATAAATAAATAAATAAATAAATAAATAAATAAATAAATAAATAAGTAAATAAATCATCATCATCATCATCGTCATCATCTGCTATCACGGATTAAGTCTTCGCCTCTTCGGATCTCACATAAATAAATAAATAAATAAATAAATCATCATCATCATCGTCATCATCTGTTATCACGGATTAGTTCTTCGCCTGTTCGGATCTCACATAAATAAATAAATAAGCAAGCAAATAAATAAATAAATAAATAAGCAAATAAATAAGCAAATAAATAAATAAATAAATAAATAAATAAATAAATAAATAAATAAATAAATAAATAAATAAATAAATAAATAAATAAATAAATAAATAAGGGGTTGTTAAATGAAAGAATACAATTTTTTTCTGAAAAAAATGTTAACTTTCCACCAATATGATAATTATAGTTTTTGTTACATATGTACAACATGAGCTATTCAGTCTGAAAATCTGCAAGACTATTTCGCTTGTCCCTTTATACGTGCGTACGTAGACTACGTATCTATCTGACTACTTATGAAACTATTCAACCATTTGTCTATGATCCTACGTCTCTACTCCTTACGGACATATTCATCCATCTGCCTGGCTGACGTGCTCGTGTTGCAGGGGTGGCGTGCGCACAGGCACCCAGCCGCAGGCAGCAGGCTGCAGCACCGCGACGTCCAGCGAGCACCACGAAGAAGCCCACCACCGCCGAGGAGGCGGACGATACGACCGACGAGTGTCCAGAGCCCAACGGCTACTTCGCAGACGCCTACCAATGCGACAAGTACTACGAGTGCATCGACGGCGCCATCACCGAGAAGCTGTGCCCGGACGGCATGGTGTTCAACGACTTCAGCCCCATGCACGAGAAGTGCGACCTGCCCTTCAACATCGACTGCTCGCAGCGTCCGGAGCTGCGTGAGTACTGTGTTTCATCTTCGAAATTAGTATGCACATATTCCATAATATGAATATGAATAAGTTACAGACGTAACAGTAATCTCATTTCAGGTTCCACAGCGCCGTTCCATTACTTTGTTCCATGATTTCCATCGGTCTGACGAGACGCTATCCTTAAGAGAAATTTCGGGTCGATTTCTAAAACGAGGTCTAGATTACGGCCATGGCTTTAAACCGCGTTTGGATTTCTAAAACGAGGTCTAGATTACGGCCATGGCTTTAAACCGCGTTTGGATTTCTAAAACGAGGTCTAGATTACGGCTATGGCTTTAAACCGCGTTTGGATTTATAAAACGAGGTCTAGATTACGGCTATGGCTTTAAACCGCGTTTGGATTTCTAAAACGAGGTCTAGATTACGGCCATGGCTTTAAACCGCGTTTGGATTTCTAAAACGAGGTCTAGATTACGGCCATGGCTTTAAACCGCGTTTGGATTTCTAAAACGAGGTCTAGATTACGGCTATGGCTTTAAACCGCGTTTGGATTTATAAAACGAGGTCTAGATTACGGCTATGGCTTTAAACCGCGTTTGGATTTATAAAACGAGGTCTAGATTACGGCTATGGCTTTAAACCGCGTTTGGATTTATAAAACGAGGTCTAGATTACGGCTATGGCTTTAAACCGCGTTTGGATTTATAAAACGAGGTCTAGATTACGGCTATGGCTTTAAACCGCGTTTGGATTTCTAAAACGAGGTCTAGATTACGGCTATGGCTTTAAACCGCGTTTGGATTTATAAAACGAGGTCTAGATTACGGCCATGGCTTTAAACCGCGTTTGGATTTCTAAAACGAGGTCTAGATTACGGCTATGGCTTTAAACCGCGTTTGGATTTATAAAACGAGGTCTAGATTACGGCTATGGCTTTAAACCGCGTTTGATTTTTTCTAAAACGAGGTCTAGATTACGGCCATGGCTTTAAACCGCGTTTGGATTTATAAAACGAGGTCTAGATTACGGCTATGGCTTTAAACCGCGTTTGGATTTATAAAACGAGGTCTAGATTACGGCTATGGCTTTAAACCGCGTTTGGATTTATAAAACGAGGTCTAGATTACGGCTATGGCTTTAAACCGCGTTTGGATTTATAAAACGAGGTCTAGATTACGGCTATGGCTTTAAACCGCGTTTGGATTTATAAAACGAGGTCTAGATTACGGCCATGGCTTTAAACCGCGTTTGGATTTATAAAACGAGGTCTAGATTACGGCTATGGCTTTAAACCGCGTTTGGATTTCTAAAACGAGGTCTAGATTACGGCTATGGCTTTAAACCGCGTTTGGATTTATAAAACGAGGTCTAGATTACGGCCATGGCTTTAAACCGCGTTTGGATTTATAAAACGAGGTCTAGATTACGGCTATGGCTTTAAACCGCGTTTGGATTTCTAAAACGAGGTCTAGATTACGGCTATGGCTTTAAACCGCGTTTGGATTTATAAAACGAGGTCTAGATTACGGCTATGGCTTTAAACCGCGTTTGGATTTATAAAACGAGGTCTAGATTACGGCCATGGCTTTAAACCGCGTTTGGATTTATAAAACAAGGTCTAGATTACGGCTATGGCTTTAAACCGCGTTTGGATTTATAAAACGAGGTCTAGATTACGGCTATGGCTTTAAACCGCGTTTGGATTTCTAAAACGAGGTCTAGATTACGGCCATGGCTTTAAACCGCGTTTGGATTTATAAAACGAGGTCTAGATTACGGCTATGGCTTTAAACCGCGTTTGGATTTATAAAACGAGGTCTAGATTACGGCCATGGCTTTAAACCGCGTTTGGATTTATAAAACGAGGTCTAGATTACGGCTATGGCTTTAAACCGCGTTTGGATTTATAAAACGAGGTCTAGATTACGGCCATGGCTCTAAACCGCGTTTGGATTTCTAAAACGACGTCTAGATTACGGCTATGGCTTTAAACCGCGTTTGGATTTATAAAACGAGGTCTAGATTACGGCCATGGCTTTAAACCGCGTTTGGATTTCTAAAACGAGGTCTAGATTACGGCTATGGCTTTAAACCGCGTTTGGATTTATAAAAACTAGATTAGGCCATGGCTTTAAACCGCGTTTGGATTTATAAAACGATGTCTAGATTACGGCTATGGCTTTAAACCGCGTTTGGATTTATAAAACGAGGTCTAGATTACGGCTATGGCTTTAAACCGCGTTTGGATTTATAAAACGAGGTCTAGATTACGGCCATGGCTTTAAACCGCGTTTGGATTTCTAAAACGAGGTCTAGATTACGGCTATGACTTTAAACCGCGTTTGGATTTATAAAACGAGGTCTAGATTACGGCTATGGCTTTAAACCGCGTTTGGATTTATAAAACGAGGTCTAGATTACGGCCATGGCTTTAAACCGCGTTTGGATTTCTAAAACGAAGTCTAGATTACGGCTACGGCTTTAAACCGCGTTTGGATTTATAAAACGAGGTCTAGATTACGGCCATGGCTTTAAACCGCGTTTGGATTTCTAAAACGAAGTCTAGATTACGGCCATGGCTTTAAACCGCGTTTGGGTTTATAAAACGAGGTCTAGATTACGGCCATGGCTTTAAACCGCGTTTGGATTTCTAAAACGAAGTCTAGATTACGGCCATGGCTTTAAACCGCGTTTGGATTTCTAAAACGAAGTCTAGATTACGGCTATGGCTTTAAACCGCGTTTGGATTTCTAAAACGAAGTCTAGATTACGGCTATGGCTTTAAACCGCGTTTGGATTTCTAAAACGAGGTCTAGATTACGGCCATGGCTTTAAACCGCGTTTGGATTTATAAAACGAGGTCTAAAGATTACGGCCTATGGCTTTAAACCGCGTTTGGATTTATAAAACGAGGTCTAGATTACGGCTATGGCTTTAAACCGCGTTTGGATTTATAAAACGAGGTCTAGATTACGGCTATGGCTTTAAACCGCGTTTGGATTTATAAAACGAGGTCTAGATTACGGCTATAGCTTTAAACCGCGTTTGGATTTATAAAACGAGGTCTAGATTACGGCTATGGCTTTAAACCGCGTTTGGGTTTATAAAACGAGGTCTAGATTACGGCTATGACTTTAAACCGCGTTTGGATTTATAAAACGAGGTCTAGATTTATGGCTTTAAACCGCGTTTGGATTTATAAAACGAGGTCTAGAGATTGGATTTATAAAACGACGGCTATGACTTTAAAACGCGTTTGGGTTTATAAAACGAGGTCTAGATTACGGCCATGGCTTTAAACCGCGTTTGGATTTATAAAACGAGGTCTAGATTACGGCTATGGCTTTAAACCGCGTTTGGATTTATAAAACGAGGTCTAGATTACGGCTATGGCTTTAAACCGCGTTTGGATTTATAAAACGAGGTCTAGATTACGGCTATGGCTTTAAACCGCGTTTGGATTTATAAAACGAGGTCTAGATTACGGCTATGGCTTTAAACCGCGTTTGGATTTCTAAAACGAGGTCTAGATTACGGCTATGGCTTTAAACCGTGTTTGGATTTATAAAACGAGGTCTAGATTACGGCTATGGCTTTAAACCGCGTTTGGATTTATAAAACGAGGTCTAGATTACGGCTATGGCTTTAAACCGCGTTTGGATTTATAAAACGAGGTCTAGATTACGGCTATGGCTTTAAACCGTGTTTGGATTTATAAAACGAGGTCTAGATTACGGCTATGGCTTTAAACCGCGTTTGGGTTTATAAAACGAGGTATAGATTACGGCTATGGCTTTAAACCGCGTTTGGATTTATAAAACGAGGTCTAGATTACGGCTATGGCTTTAAACCGCGTTTGGATTTATAAAACGAGGTCTAGATTACGGCTATGGCTTTAAACCGCGTTTGGATTTCTAAAAACGTGGTCTAGATTACGGCTATGGTTTAAACCGTGTTTGGATTTATAAAACGAGGTCTAGATTACGGCTATGGCTTTAAACGGTTTATAAAACGAGGTATAGATTACGGCTATGGCTTTAAACCGCGTTTGGATTTATAAAACGAGGTCTTTTTCATTTTTCTGAGCCATGGCTCGAAACCATGGTCTGAAGCAGAACCACGGCTGGGGTAGGTGCCTGTTTTCTAAGCAGATTCCATAATTATATTGGGTTTAAAATGATTTTGATTTTCTTTGACTACCTGTATTTTGGGATAAGATTTATCTTGATGTTCATATAATCATTACTGTTTTGATAATATATATTTTCATGCCGGTAAGCAATAGGCCTACATCTGAAATGGCTGCTTCTGCTGAGATAGTCTCTCTAGTTCATGTGCAGTCATAACCTCACCATGAAAAGAGATCTCATACCATTAGGCCTATTTTGTTTTGCATTGTAGAAAAGTTTGGCATTCAAAATATTCCTGAAATAATGGAAACAAGAGAGAGAGAGAGAGAGAAAATAATAATAATAATAATAATAATAATAATAATAATAATAATAATATAGTAGTAGTAGTAGTAGTAGTAGTAGTAGTAGTAGCAGCAGTAGTAATGTGTTTATTTCATTCTTTTGACTTCTATTCACGAAAAAGACAAAAATGAAAATAAAGGAAATAAAACGATATATCAATGAAGCAGATACGTATAAAACCTAACCTAACGATATAAATGAAAAAAAAAACACACACACGCACGCACGCACACACACACAAAACAACCTACTCAGTCCAACTTAACCTAACTATATAAACCAATAGAAGATATGTACAAAATCTAACTTAACGATATAAATCAATGAAAAAGATATGCACAAAACTTAATCTAAATACAATGAAATAAAGCTTCAATAGACCGTCTGTGCTTATCTTATTAAGATAAGCACAGACGGTCTATTGAAACTTTATTACATTGTAACTTGCTTATCGGAAAACATATAATAAGATGAAATTGCTAATCTAAATATATAAATCAATGGATCAGTTATGTACTGTACAAACCTAACCTAATTTCACCAGCAGTATCACTACCTTACTTACAAATGGCTTTTAAGGAACCCGAAGGTTCATTGCCGCCCTCACATAAGCCCGCCAGCGGTCCCTATCCTGTGCAAGATTAATCCAGTCTCTATCATCATACCCCACCTCCCTCAAATCCATTTTAATATTATCCTCCCATCTACGTCTCGGCCTCCCTAAAGGTCTTTTTCCCTCCGGTCGCCCAACTAACACTCTATATGCATTTCTGGATTCGCCCATACGTGCTACATGCCCTGCCCATCTCAAACGTCTGGATTTAATGTTCCTAATTATGTCAGGTGAAGAATACAATGCGTGCAGTTCTGTGTTTTGTAACTTTCTCCATTCTCCTGTAACTTCATCCCGCTTAGCCCCAAATATTTTCCTTAGCACCTTATTCTCAAACACCCTGAACCTATGTTCCTCTCTCAGAGTGAGAGTCCAAGTATCACAACCATACAGAAGAACCGGTAATATAACTGTTTTATAAATTCTAACTTTCAGATTTTTGGACAGCATACTGGATGATAAGAGCTTCTCAACCGAATAATAACACGCATTTCCCATATTTAGTCTGCGTTTAATTTCCTCCCGAGTGTCATTTATATTTGTTACTGTTGCTCCAAGATATTTTAATTTTTCCACCTCTTCGAAGGATAAATCTCCAATTTTTATATTTCCATTTCGTACAATATTCTGGTCACGAGACATAATCATATACTTTGTCTTTTCGGGATTTACTTCCAAACCGATCGCTCTACTTGCTTCAAGTAAAATTTCCGTGTTTTCCCTAATCGTTTGTGTATTTTCTCCTAACATATTCACGTCATCCGCATAGACAAGAAGCTGATGTAGCCCGTTCAATTCCAAACCCTCTCTGTTATCCTGAACTTTCCTAATGGCATATTCTAGGGCGAAGTTAAAAAGTAAAGGTGATAGTGCATCTCCCTGCTTTAGCCCGCAGTGAATTGGAAAAGCATCAGATAGAAACTGACCTATACGGACTCTGCTGTATGTTTCACTGAGACACATTTTAATTAATCGAACTAGTTTCTTGGGAATACCAAATTCAATAAGAATATCATATAATACTTCCTCTTAACCGAATCATAAGCCTTTTGAAATCTATGAATAACTGATGTACTGTACCCTTATACTCCCATTTTTTTCTCCATTATCTGTCGAATACAAAAAATCTGATCAATAGTCGATGTATTACGCCGAAAACCGCACTGATGATCCCCAATAATTTCATCTACGTACGGAGTTAATCTTCTCAAAAGAATATTGGACAAAATTTTGTACGACGTCAACAAAAGTGATATTCCTCGAAAGTTACCACAGTTGGTTTTGTCCCCCTTTTTAAAAATAGGTACAATTATGGACTCCTTCCATTGTTCTGGTACAATTTCCTTTTCCCAAATAGCAAGTACAAGTTTATAAATTTCGCTATATAATGCACTCCCACCCTCTTGTATTAATTCTGCTGGAATTTGATCGATACCTGGAGACTTGTACTTTTTCAGATTTTCTATCGCAATTTCGACTTCTGAAAGCGTGGGTTCGGGTATAAATGGCTCAGCAGTTTGTATTTCAATTTCGTCCCGATCATTTCTATTTGGCCTATGTACATTTAGTAGTTGCGTAAAATAATTTTTCCATCTGTTTAGAATTGATGGAGAGTCTGCAAGCAAGTCACCATTCTCATCCTTGATCACGTTTACCCTTGGCTGATATCCGTTCTTAAATTCCTTTATACCCTTATATAAATCTCTAATGTTTTTATTCTTACTATTTGTTTCTACCTAATTCAGTTTTTATTTAATAAAATATTACATATCTGAACTGACTGAAATAATCTAAACTGTCGGCAACAAAAACTAAAAACTGAAATAAAACGACTACAAATATATATTTTCTTTCTCGCGCGATCAATTAGGCTCCCAACTCAAATCACAAGCGTTATAATCTGTGGGTTACACATTAATTTGTTATTGTTTGTTCACTTGTTTTGAAAGGCATTGTGGGACTTCTGTTACCAACCAAATTGTAACTCTGCACTTTGCTGGCGTAAAGTGATACCACTAATATGAAAGAGCCACTTTCGTCAAAAGTATCACTTTGCAAAGTTGTGATATAAAGTATCGACTATGAATACCAGCCTAGTATATGAAGCATAGACGATATACTGTAAAGCCTTTATACAGTAGAGATAAAAATAAGAAGAAAGAAAGGCAAAGTTAATTATATTGAAAGAGAAATAAATTAAAATACCGTACTAATTATTGTTTTACGTAAATTAAAATCTCTGAAGCTTTACGATTATCAATAACTTTTCTTACTAGACTCTTGACATTTCAATATATTTAACGGTATTCATTTCGCAATGCCATGATGAGAGTTCGAGTTCTTGTCAAAGGCACTGGTTGACCCTAACATATAAAGGAGGCAAGAAATTTCAGTGTTGATACTCTAAAAAGTTGCATGCAGCCACTGATTGCATTTACGCAAATTGGAACCGGAGGAACCACTAATTAAATAATTATGTATAAATTGTGTACAGTTCATGTGGAAAGTACATAGCAGGTTATGTTTTTACTTTAAGAAGAGGTTAGGGACTTGTAAACTTGACAGAATGAAAAAGGACTAGAACATTCTTATAGGTTTAAAAATCGTGTAGGCCTTTGTGATGAAGAGAATCATATTACGAGTACCAATACATCTCCTTATTGAATTTGGTAATCCCAAGAAACTAGTTCGATTAATTAAAATGTGTCTCAGTGAAACGTACAGCAGAGTCCGTATAGGCTAGTTTCTGATGTTTTTTCCAATTCACTGCCGGCTAAAGCAAGGAGATGCACTATCACATTTACTTTTTAACTTCGCTCTAGAGTATGCCATTAGGAAAGTCCAGGATAACACAGAGCGTTTCAAATTGAAAGGGTTACATCAGCTGCTTGTCTATGCGGATGACGTGAATATGTTAGGAGAAAATCCACAAACGATTAGGGAAAAAACGGGAATTCTACTTGAAGCAAGTAAAGCTATAGGTTTGGAAGTAAATCGCGAAAAGATAAAGTATATGATTATGTCTCGTGACCAGAATATTGTACGAAATGGAAATACTATAAAAATTGGAGATTTATCTTTCAAAGAGATGGAAAAATTCAAATATCTTGGAGCAACGGTAACATAATCACACTCGGGAGAAAATTAAACGCAGAATAAATATGGGAAATGCCTGTTATTATTCGGTTGAGAAGCTTTTGTCATCTAGTCTGCTGTCAAAAAATCTGAAAGTTAGAATTTATAAAACAGTTATATTACCGGTTGTTCTGTATGGCTGTGAAACTTGGACTCTCACTTCGAGAGAGGAACAGAGATTAGGGGAGAGTTGGGTAGTATCGGACATCGGGTAATATCGGACAGTGAGTTTCTTTCATCTACTACACGATGATAGTAACTGAATGACATGGTTACGTTTCTGTGATGTCGCATACAGAAACGTAACCATGTTATTCAGGTACTACCGTATGGTAGTAGATGAAAGAAACGCACTGTCCGATATTAATCGATGTCCGATACTACCCTACTCTCCCCTAAGGGTGTTTGAGAATAAGGTTCTTAGGAAAATATTTGGGGTTAAGCGGGATGAAGTTACAGGAGAATGGAGAAAGTTACACACCGCAGAACTGCACTCATTCTATTCTTCACCTGACGTAATTAGGAACATTAAATCCAGACGTTTGAGATGGGCAGGGTATGTAGCACGTATAGGCGAATCCAGAAATGCATATAGAGTGTTAGTTGGGAGGCCGGAGGGAAAAAGACCTTTGGGAAGGCCGAGACGTTAGATAGAAGGATAATATTAAAATGGATTTGAGAGAAGTGGGATGTGATGATAGACACTGGATTAATCTTGCACAGGATAGGGACCGATCGCGGGCTTATGTGAGGGCGGCAATGAACCTCCGGGTTCCTTAAAAGCCTTTTGTAAGTAAGTAAATAATCTCCTTTATTTTCAGGCATGAAGTGATAACCTGTCTGTAACAGACGCTTGATTCAAGAAAAGAACAGGTGTTTGGTTCTATCATCATCATCATCATCATCATCATCATCATCATCATCATCATCATCATCATCATCATTCTCCTGCTTTCTTCTCACCTCTTTACGTCGGTGGATTTTGTTTTTGATCTAGGCTACTTTTGTAAAGGAAAAAGTCCAAGACAAAAGTTCTTTTTAATTTTTAATAATGTTCACTCTACTAGGCGAATAAAAATTTCTCGCATCAGAGCTGGTTTCTAGATATGTTTACGAAAGCGTGCTGTGTAGGCTTTATTGGCAACTTTAACGACATGACTGGCGTGCTAGCGGGTCTGACGTCTCACGTTCTGCTTCACACGTGAATGGTCGAGTTCTACTTCGAAGTAAATTACAACACGATCACTGCTGGTGGAAATAGGCACTGTGTCGTACTGAATGCAGACAGAAACTCTGAGAAATGCAGATTTTTAGATACGAATTATTTAACAGAGAAAAATAGTTGAAACACAGATTTAGCGGTTATTTAACTGCTCACAGTGCAAAGAAACAGTTATTTACATTGATAGCATAAGAATTCAAGGGAATTTCTTTCTTTCCTGGCGGTTTTCTCTGAACGTGTATTGACAACACTGCTAATTATCGTCACCACTTATAGTCGTGTCGCTGTTATTTCCGGTGTGACTCCTCCCCTTTGCTTACGTCTTAGGAAGTGAAGGCTCTATAAAGTCTAGGTAGGTAATATCGTTCGCCATTTTTGTTCTTTCGTTGCCGAGCTACCAGATGAGGAATCTATTTGCTTCACCGTTAAACATTATGTCGTAGCTCCTATGATAATAAATCAAACGCACTGTGATTGAGCAAATAATTGAGCGGCAAATAACGTCCTTGTGTGCTTTCTGCGAACGCCAACGAAAGAGCCAAAATGGCGGGCGATTATATTAAGTATTTATCGAGCCT
The DNA here is from genome assembly GCA_025594305.2 of Periplaneta americana. NCBI lineage: Eukaryota > Metazoa > Arthropoda > Insecta > Blattodea > Blattidae > Periplaneta > Periplaneta americana. The sequence goes on from JAJSOF020000009.1 coordinate 166,524,359, forward strand.
TAGGAAATTCATTACATTATCAATAGCGAATGACAAGACGCACACGTTTAAATGTAGCTGACCTGCAACGTGATTGGCTGCCGGAAATTAGAGCGACGGGACTATAGGGTCATATTCATAGACATTCTTAGCGCAGGCCTCCGGTGGATGATCAGCGAACTAACGTTCTTTGTATTCATAAACCAGTGTTAGCGATATGATATGATATGATTTTTTTTTATTTTGGTAGGCTATTTTACGACGCTTTATCAACAGCTGAAGTTATTTAGCGTCTGAATGAGATGAAGGTCATAATGCCGGTGAAATGAGCCCGGGGTCCAGAACCGAAAGTTTTTTTAAAATTTTATTTGGTTATTTTACGACGCTGTATCAACATCTAGGTTATTTAGCGTCTGAATGATATGAAGGTGATAATGCCGGTGAAATGAGTCCGGAGTCCAGCACCGAAAGTTACCCAGCATTTGCTCGTATTGGGTTGAGGGAAAATCCCGGAAAAAACCTCAACCAGGTAACTTGCCCCGACCGGGATTCGAACCCGGGCCACCTGGTTTCGCGGCCAGACGCGCTGACCGTTACTCCACAGGTGTGGACGAACCGAAAGTTACCTAGCATTTGTTCATATTGGGTTGAGGGAAAACCCCGGAAAAAACCTCAATCAGGTTACTTGCCCCGACCGGGAATCGAACCCGGGCCACCTGGTTTAGCGGCCAGACACGCTGACCGTTATTCCACAGGTGTGGACGATATGATATGATATGATATGATATGATATGATATGATATGATATGAATCCTGTACAAGTAATCACTCGATAGCCGGGGCTAGTTTAGCACGCACGTAGTGCGGGCTAGCGAAATGTCTATGCATAGCACCCTTAGTAATTTACCCGATACACTACGTATCTACTGTAAAATCCAGTAGAACTAGCGGAAAAAAACACTAATTTGGCAGCATTGTTACTGGAAGGTGTGTCGTACTAGTGTACAGCCTCAACGGTGTATCCTACATTGAAAATTCAGGCACATTAGATTGAAAACTATATATTTCCAACACCTTTCTCCTCTTTCCATTTTTCGCTATATGCACTAACAACGCCTGATTTCTGAAACATTCTGTATAATTACTTTTTTAGGTATACATCGACTCTAGAAATGTCAGATTCTTCAACATTCTGGTAAATAATGTTTTTGCTCATCTGGAAGCTCATTTCTTCTAGTTTTCAAAAATATATAACTTGTACCCATTATCTCATTAATTTCATAAGTATTTGGCAATTTATAATATAAAAACAATATACTTTCTATCAGCGTATTCCGAATCTCACCGGACCGGTGCACATCAATGACGTCACGCTGCAGCGAAATAGGAACAAAACTGTTGGAAGGTTCGATGGCTGTCACGGCGGCTGTATAAGTTGTTGTATGTGCTACGCTAGCAAGATTTTGCGAAATTTCCGTACTGTCATCTTGTTCAAAGAAAAGAGAGCATAAATAATTTATTTCTTGAACCAATATTAAAAACTGGTCCTTTGACATGTTCGCTCATAAGCCATTAACATATTGTTTTTACGCAGAACTCATTACAAAACAATGCACGATGTTATTCAGAACACACCGCCAAGAACACAATCAGATTCACGATGGCGTCACCTCTGCAAGCTGTCTGCGACACCGGTGATCATTAGTGACGTCGTCGTTGAAATTTGGAACACCGTGATGCCATCAGATTGCTCAGCGTTGAGATTCGGAATACGCTCTATATCTTAAGCCATCTCAGTGTCTGTTACCTCCTATTTCACATTTTCCGACATTTATTATCCTTCCGACGGACAAAAAGTAGACTCCCAATTGGGCAAAAGATTTCATTAACGTACCAAATTGAAGCTTAAACATGTGGCTATGTTGTAAACTAAAATTATTATTTTCAATCGATTATAAGTTATTTTATCCCAAAAAATACAAATATGTATATATATATATATATATATATATATATATATATATACACCGGTATATACTTTTATAAAGTCCTTATATAATGTGGCAGATCTTTTGAATGACTCAAGATAAATAAATGATTTTAGTTTGTAACATTCTTCATATGTAGGGGATTATTTTGGCGAAAAAAGTTTTACCTTAGGTCAATTTTTAATGGAGTTAGGTCGGTTCAAAATTTTTTTTATTAAAAAAAATTCTTTGGGCCCCCAAATTAGATTTTAAAGTTTGAATTATATAAATTGCTTAGTTTACTCCCAAGATTCATGTCACCAAAGTTTGAAACATATTAAGAAAAAACTGTGGATTTTTATCCTAAGAGTGGATGATTACCTTCTGACGAAATTTATTACGTGCCCCCCTTACGTACGCCACTGAAGCTTGGTACCTGTACTTCGAGATAAACACAGAGATAATTCAATACACGTATAATTACCACAAAGGTAAGTTACGTAATCTTTCCGAAGAGATTCTCAAATAACATTCAATATGAAACTATTTCTTGAATAACAGACAGACTTATAATTTGAAGAAATAGCCTAATTTCAAATAATTAGATAACCCAGATCAATTTACCATCTTGTAAATTCTGTAAAACAGTTTTTGTGACAGTTATACGTGATGCATTTATTTATATATGTTACTAATTGAATACAGGATATTATTTATTGCCACAAGACACAAGGATGTATCGGATGATTTTAAAAATTTAAAAGAGAGCATGGAAGTCCTTTCTGTCTATTTTTATTCGACAACAGGTTACATTAGTACTATCATCGCTTCTTTATATCGAAAGCGAGGTTTAATTTCACCTGTAAGGCGAATATCAGGTAATTCTATGGCGAATCCTACGAACATGTCACCAAAATACCATATTGTTGTGATCAAATTCATCGACGCTAGATAACAGCGCATTTGATACAGTGTAGTTAAGAATTTATTTTAAAAATTATCTCTCCTGCTCTAGTTTCAGATGCAGTTTTATAATGTTAATGTAGTAATGAGTTATTTTTGTGCACACTTAATTTATCTATCACAAATCCGTAAGATCAAACTTCAACGCTGCTATTTTGTTTCTTGCAGAGGAGCCTCAGCCCAGCCTGCATTGCCCACGCAAGAACGGCTATTTCGCTCACGAGGAACAGCACACCTGTGACAAGTTCTACTACTGTGTGGACGGCAAGTTCAACATGATTTCGTGTCCCGATGGTCTCGTCTACAACGAGAAAACGGGCATTTGCACGTGGCCTGATGAGGCCAAGAAGAAGGGCTGTTCTTCAGAAGGTATGTGCAACACATCCAACTTGACAGTCTGTCAGTCGTAGCCTAGTCCTATATATATATATATATATATATATATATATATATATATATATATATATATATATATATATATATATATATATATATATATAAGGTAAAGGTATCAACGTAACATGCCATGAAGGCACTTGGGGGCATGGAGGTAGAGCCCCATGCTTTCCATGACCTCGGCACTAGAATGAGGTGGTGTGGTCGGCACCACGCTCTGACCACCTTTTACCCCCGGGAAAGACCCGGTACTCAATTTTGTAGGAGGCCGTTCTGAAAGTTTGGCAACAAGAAAAAATCCTATCACCACCTGGGATCGAACCTCGGACCTTCCAGTCCGTAGCCAGCTGCTCTACCAACTGAGCTACCCGCCCGCCATATATATATATATATATATATATATATATATACATATAAATTTCTACCTCGGGACTAGGAGAGATTGTGCACCAATATGCCTGGGTTAAATCCCAAATCTGTCCGTAGTGCATATGAAGAGAAGGCATATGCCACTGTTGATAGTGATTCGTCGTCGGATGGGGACGTTAAGCCTGGCGGCCCCCTTGGTTCTATTCGACAGGAGTAGGCTATGTGCCGGCACCGGGTTTCCCCTTCTCCCTTCCTCATCTTCATCATCATCACTCATTCCCGACATTACACTTACACATACACTCACCCTAGTACACGACATAACTCTTCACACAGATACACATCATGTGCAGCGTGACCCGCCGAAGTGGTGTACAACTAGAAAATGAGTCACAGTTCTGCCATCTATCCGCAGCATGTGGAACCCCAATCACGCAAGTGATGTGTGTGGGCATTAGATACACACACACACACACACATGTATATAACAGATTGCTCATCCCTATGTTAAAATCGGTAGCACTTTGAAGAGGACACCCGTCCGCCGTAAACGAACACGAGGTGGCAGTACAGTCGCTAATGCAATTTAAGTGGGAATTATGACGTGACTCCTTATGTAAAAACTAGATGGCAGCACAGTAAACCTGACAAAAGTTGTTACCGTCAAACTCTATAAATCTGGGTATATATGAGCCCTTCAGAGCAGAAGTGGTGTAAGTGAAAATTGGGTAATAAGGTTTAAAGTAAAAATTCTGTAAAATACAGCGCAAAGTGGCAATTAATATGGTCTTCTTGCTATCCAATGACTACTAATAGTTTAAATAAATTGAATATTAATTGCTACTTTGCGCTGTATTTTACAGAATGTTTACTTTAACCCTCATTACCCATTTCTGACTTACACCACTTCTGCTCTGAACGGCTCATATGATGTAGTTAACAATTTCTTCCTCTTCCTTCTGTGTCATTTAGTCTTTCTTTCTTTCTTTCTTTCGTTTCCTTCTTTCTCCTTTTATGCTTGTACTGACCCTTGTTAGCCATCAGAAATGAACTAATTAAATAAGAGAATATGGGTCATTTTTGACTATGTGGATAACGTATGACCAGCGGCGTGGCTCAGTCGGTTAAGGCGCTTGCCTGCTGGTCTGAGGTTGCGTTCGGGCGCGGGTTCGATCCCCGCTTGGACTGATTACCTGGTTGGGTTTATTTCCGAGGTTTTCCCCAACCGTAAGGTGAATGCCAGGTAACCTATGGCGAATCCTCAGCCTCATAATCATCATCATCTTGCACTACAACCCTGGGTGGGTTTTGGCCGCTCGTACAACAGTCCTCCATTCTGTCCTATCTTCAGTCTTCTTTCTCCAACCCCTCACTCCCATTATTTCTAGGTCCCTGACGACCCGTCCAGCCATCTCTTCTTAGATCTTCCTTTCCTTCTTCTATTGTGGACTTTCCCTTGTAATATTCTCTTGGGAATTCTGTTTTCGTCCATTCTCTGTATGTGTCCCAGCCATCTCAACCTCTGGGGTTTTATAAATTTAACAATATCTTGTCCTCCAATCATTTGATTCAATCCTCGGTTTCATCTCGGCAAATACCATCTCGCTATCACCATTTTCATCGACGCTAAATAACCTAGTAGTTGATACAGTGTCGTTAAATAACCAACTAAAAAAAAAAAAAAAAAAGATAGCGTAGGCCTACGTGTTTCCCATGCAAGTGGTTCGATTCCCAGAGTGGACAATGATAGAGATTTATCTTTCGTCCATTGGACTGGGTACTTGTCCTTGTCATGTGCAGTTATGTGATGTCTCAGCGTTGATTCAGTGCCTTGCTGAACCCACGGTCAGGTAGGTTCGTAATTTTTGTCTAGCGTTGGTAAAATATATAGGCCTACTATGGGGTACTGAAATAAAGTAGTCTTGGGCGTTCTTTATAAACAAAAGTGAAAATGGTTGTCATAGGAAAGAATATGTTGTTTGATAAATAGTTACCGCACGTTTAGTAATAAGAAGTTTAGGTACTACTATTATCCCGAATTTTTTAAAGAATTATACGAGATAAAACATTCTAAGGTGGGTGCTCCTGTTATGGCCATGTTCCTGATATGGTCACCCCCCCTATTGTGAGTTAGATAACCAAAAAATCCGTTAAATTGCAGCAGCATCGAATGAAAGGGCATCCTGGTATGTCACTTGATCGTTTTCCATCCAGTCAGGTTGAGCAATATGGCGTCAGTTGCCTGTTTTGCGGTTTTCATGTGATCTCTTCTTATTTTTCTCTGGTAAGTCTCCTTTGTTTTATGCATGTTTTTCAAAGACTTGTTCGTGAAAACCATCGTACTCCATTCAGTTTTTAATGTTCTGTTGATTGGTGTTGTCGTTGATGGCGTATCTTTTACGAGTTGTTCATAATCAAACGATTTTCGTGAAAGCTTACCTGCTCCTGATATGGCCATATCAAGTTCATTTCACTTTTATTTTTCACCTGACAAATTTACATGCCTTATAGCTGGGATTACGCAAAAATTTTGTATTTTAAGAAAAACAACTTAATTTTTTTATGGAAAAACCTGTTTTGACTACACTTTTGAATTATAAAAAAGATTATTAAGTGTCATTTTTATTCATTTTACACCAAAATTATTTAATTTTAACACAACTGCGCTATCAAACTGAAAACAATCACGATTTGTAGAACATGGAACAAGGGTGGCCATATCATGTGCACATGTTCCTGATATGGCCACTAGGTAGACTTTTGGAATTTGGGACTTTTTGGACAATTAAAGCTATTTTTATGGGGAAAGGAAATTGTTTTAAGAAAGTCCATTAGACTGAGAACGAGTAAGAAAAAGTGGTTTACATTTTTTTCAACATGGCGGCTAGAAAAATTCTCAAACCTTAGCATGGCCATATCAGGGACACCTACCTTATTTGATAAAACTGAATATCGTACTATGGTAAAGTATCCTACCGTGCCCTGTATCAAGAGATAAAATATAATAATAATAATAATAATAATAATAATAATAATAATAATAATAATAATAATAATAATAATACGGTCATTTAAAACTATCTGAGTCCATGCCTATGGAGTAATGGTTAGTGAGTCTGACCGCGAAACCAGGTGGCCCGGGTTCGAATTCCGGTCGGGGCAAGTTACCTGGTTGAGGATTTTCCAAGATGGATTTATCGGGAAATACTTCTTGTGACATTACTAGTCTATAGATAATTGTTTTTTTATTAACATATGACATAAAAACAGGAGAAACTGTATTGCTCAGAGTGAAGGTATTCAATAGAGTTGGGCAACACGATTCTTTTTCAGAAGTCGATTCCAACGATTCAATCACACATTACGAATCGATTCTAACGATTCGTTCACGATTCTTCTCAGTCTGCGATTCCAACTATTCTTTTGAATCGTCGCAAGACACTTTCCTTTGCAAACCACGCGTAGAACAAAAAAGTTCTACATCTCTCTCATAGATGGCATAAGAGGCGAGACATTGGATTGTCTCTTTCTCATTGGCTGGAACCATTCAGTATGAACTCCATTAGTCTACAAAATTACCCAAGATAATGTCTCTAAATTATAATTTATCAACTGAACCTTATTATGAAGTACATTTTTTGCATTACATCTCTATTTAACTATGCAAATTTCAGGTTTGTGTTCATTATTTTCCACACTTAACAAATGCAGTATTTTCATTTCACTCTCGCTCGGGAACATTCGACACGGTTCGGAAATGTCCGTTGACAGGTTACATCAAACAACGAATAGAATCGTGGGTTAAGATACCATGCCGATTCCTTCATATTCTTTTGAATGACGATTGGTTACGATTCGTTTGAACGACGATTCGTTACGATTCTTTTGAACGACGATTCGTTGATACCACGAATCGATTCGTACGATTCTTTATTATTAGTCGTACGAATGAACGATTCGTTCACGAATCGACCCAACTCTAGTATTCAAGCCGTTCTCTCAAAGTGACTACCCGGTGTCGAATCCCAGTCCCTTTGTTGTAAAATCATCGGGCAACTACGGCTGAGCTAAAGTGGTAAAAGTTCTGTGGACAAAGGTGAAGGTGAACAGGCTGAGAGCGGCATGCATTACACACCCGTGCGGGCATTCCTTTAACGCCTGGTTAATTCTTCAAGTAAAACCCTGCGGACCATACACAATAAGTCTTTGTTGGTAGAGTGGAGAGGAAAGCTTTCTGGTGTTCATGCACTATTTATCTGCTACGTGACTGAGGCCTCAATGAAGTCCGTCTTGTTTTCTCTACTCAGTGAAAATTTCTCATTGTTTGTTAGCAAGGTCAGTGAAATTCTTTGTACCTGAACTTCAGAGTGAAAAATTGAGTTTCTTTTATTTGAGCAAGGCTACCGTGCCGCATTCTTTTGCTCCCCGCTGTCTTCCACATTCAGGCTTATCTAACAGATTTATGGTGATCAGTCCACACATAGGCATATTCTTAAATTTGTATCTCTGTTGCAAGAATCGAACGAAATGCTGACTACTTATAATATGAAAATCAAGCCGTGTCATAGCACTGCAGAGCGCAGTCGCTCAAGACTTCAGCTTTTCACCCTGAAGATCCGGGTTCACATTTAATTAAACTTCGCGAATTGTGCACCATATGCTGTATTTCAGCTAAAATGCAACAAAAGAAAAAATAATAAGAAATAAGTCCTCCACAATTGAGATAGCGGCGCTTCTGGTTACAAGTTAAGTGGATTGGGTTCGATGCCCAGAAAGCAGACGAGATTTTTCTCTCTTATAAGCAGGCTTCGAGACTTCGGACCCAATAGAGCAGTTCAGTGGGAAATCCGCATAACGGCGTACTGAGTATAGTGATAAAGCGTACAGTGGGTGGGGATACTGTAGAATGAATGCCAACAAATACGCAAAGGAAAACGCTCTGGATTTGAAGGTTCTGACGAATAATTTTGTTTTCATACGAACTGTGTCTGAAACTATTACACGGTTAGAAAAGTCAGAGCAAGAGATGCCGGAAGCCCTCAAATTAATTTAGAAAATGATGCAGAGAATTAATGAGACACCAAGTACACCGGTTACTGAACGTGTAAAACAGAAGTGGAAATCAATTTTATGTAAAAATAACGGATATGGAACATTGTGTAACATAAACAGCAAATTAGTAACATAGAGTCACCCGAGAATAAAGGACTGTATCTTAGAGATTGCAATGATGTTAGGTTTTTTCGTTTTGCTCCTATCACGTCATGCGACGTAGAGGAGCTTTCATGGTACAAACTTTGACAGATAACGAAAAAGATTTACGTTTGAGAACTGAAATGTATCTTGTAGTACATTGCAATTCGGTACTGTTAACTGCACTTCCTCCATGTATTGCAGCAATCAACACGGCATAAATAATAGTAATTGCGGATAATAATAATAATAATCCAGATAATAATAAGGGTAGCTGCGAATATATAAATAAGCATTTTTTCTGGCAGCCGATTAAGGGTGAGTCCTCCTCTTCCACTCAACCAGAGAATAAAAAGGGATATAATGTTAACCCATCACCGTGACAAAAAATAAAGCTTGTTACGAATCCCTTCAATAAGCATTAGGATTAGATGACAAACATTAAATCCAGATTGTGTTTTAAAGGGCATGTGTTTTCACTTTGAACAGAAAGCCTTTAAGGTTGGGAGACCGGAACATCTTTAGGGAGGTGAATTCCAAGAACGGGGAGTGTAATTTAAAAATGGAATTTGAGGGAGGTGGGGAAGTTATGTGGAGAGGGATTAACAATAGGTGTCCTGTTGTGACCGGGCTACAGATTATGAAATCGTGCAATGCAAGGTATTCAGGGGTTCCTTGCAAAATCATTTGAAAGAAAGACAATGTAACTGCACTTCCTAAAGACGACCAAGACAGATAAATCAAAGGCGGTGAGATGTGACCATACATGCTTATTTCCACCATCAACACTGTGTATAATTAAACAGAAATGCTTACAAAAGACAGGCGAATAAAGACATTCTTTGCACATTGTCATTGTGTAATGTATATTTACTTTCAGAATGCACATATGTGTGTTTCCCCATACTACCGTACTCTACTCTAAACAGCAACACTCAACTTCCACTCCAGCGGAATCTCACATATCTAGGAATACCCCTCACCTCCAAACTCTTGGACCGAAGTAGCTAAAGAAACCTGGAGGAAATATGGTACGCAGCCACCAGAGCAATATTCTACCTAATGGCATCAATGATTCGGTTGATAAAGGGAAGAGAACTTCCACCTATACAAACATTGTTATCCATGTTACATTTTTCCATTTGCCTGAGAAGTATAAGTGCATTATAAGAATGTAAGTTTTAATTTGAAGCTCTTTTTTCACAAGTTTGATTTTTTATTCAAAAGAAAATTTTCTCACCTACAGAAAGTGAAACCAGAAATAACACTATTTATTTAGTACCAAAACAGAATGTTTTCTAAATCTAACATCTAAACATTACTGAAGATAGTGTATTGAAAATTTTGAAAATATTCGCAGTAAATGTTTGTAAGGAAATATTAACACAACACATCTTCGCAAAAAATCCACCGAACACAAACAACAGAACAACACTGGAGAAACTCCTCTACAACTACTGAAAGATAGCCCCCACCACCAAACTTAAAAGCATAAAAAGTTTTGTTACACAAACAGAAAACCTAGGCAAACTTTGCTTTGTACTGTAATATTGTTTGATTAGTTTATTGATTACAACAGTAAGGCTAAAAATAACATCACATATAAAGTTCCATATCATGTCAGACTCAATCTCTTTCTTTGGAATATCAAAAATTTATTTATGAATGATGTGTTTCATCCCTTAATACAGGTCTTTAACTACTAAACCCAGCATTTCCTTCTTAACTTTCTATTAATCTTATTAATACTTTTGAAAACACAAGTGCAATATTAAGAAATCTTGTGTTATTACTTTTGCATTTTACAGACAATATACCAAAATATTAAACAAAAAAAAAGAATATAAAAATAAAATAAAATAAAATTTAAAACGTTCCGTTTGAAGTTCACACACCAGTGTTTTCTTAAGCCAAAAGGCTGTATAGTATGTAAATACATATTTATTGAAAAATTATTTATATACACAACCCTTCCTCTTTCCAGACCCTAAAGCGCTTCTGCCAAAGCACGAAGTCAATAAACAAAATGCTCTTCTTTGACATCTCTGTCTACCTGTATTAGCAGTCAACAACTATAGTAATGGAAACTTATTTATCCTCCAAATCTGAAACAGTGTCATCTGTTGATGTTGATATTTGAAGTGTGGGATTGACGGCATTGGAATATCGCGTTCATATTCAGAGGGAGAGGGGCAAAAGCTGATGTGTACAGTCTGAGAAAAAAAAAGTTGAGAGTTGTAGAACATTTTGATGACGATAACGGTTATGATAGGCACGAGGATGAGATAATGATGATGAAGATGCAGAATAGGATGACTAATTAGGTTCAGGATGATGATGATTAGGGCTAGGACTTTGATGACCTATAAATCATTAAAAATGTCCTAAAACAATGCATTTATGACCTAAAAATCTTTCAGAAATGCCCTTAAAATGCCCTAAAAGTTAATCTTACATTCTAAAATTGGCTTAGTGGGAAAAGGAGTTCTGTACTACTTAATATTTAGACTAGTAATTAAATTAAATTCAAGTACCAACATTTAAGTTTATTTAATTTTACATGATTTTATCTAAGTGGTAAACTTTAATTAATTATTTTACCTGATGTAGTTTCCATGTAGCCCATCACAAGGCCACTCTTATACGGAATTAGCAAGTATAGAGGAGTCTATATTGAAGGGATGGTTGCACTGATCCATTACAGGGCAATATTTGTGTAGAGAAACTATTAAAATATTATACAAAATAATGGGTATTAGGCACCGGCGTAGCTCGGTCGGTTAAGGCGCGGGTTCGATTCCCGCTTGGGCTGATTATCTGGTTGGGTTTTTTCCGAGGTTTTTCCCAACCGTAAGGCAAATGTCAGGTAATCTATGGCGAATCCTCGGCCTCATCTCGCCAAATATCATATCACTATCACCAACTCCATCGACGCTAAATAACCTCGTAGTTGGTACCGCGTCGTTAAATAATCATGTAAAAAATAAAGGGTATTAATAGACAAATTATTTAGACAAAATATCAAAGGGAATAAATATTATTTTACATTAATAATGGGGATTTGTGGCCAAAATTAAATGAAAATGCCTAAAAAATGTCCGAATAACACAAAAGATGCTCTTATGAGTTGAAACAGACAAAAAATGCCCTAACAAATGTGTCTTAAAACACTCAGTTTATCACATAACATATAAATACTAAAGCAGCTATGTTTCTGGCTTACTAGAAAAAAGATGCAATTTCATCAAAATCCTAGCCCTAATGATGATAGTGACGAGGATGAGTATGATGATGATGATGATGATGATGATGATGATAGTGACGAGGAAGAGTATGATTATGTGGATGAGAATAAGTGGCGAATATGAAAACGAGGAAGATAATTAGGATGATGTTGAAGATGAGGATGATGATGGTGATAAAGACGAGGATGAGATAATGATAATAAGACTAAAATTGAACTTAATAGTATTAACAACACAAAATTTATCATATATTCTTCATTCATAAACCAAAATACAAAGCATTCAAACCAACACAACGGTACCATAATTTCATTCCTGAAACTGGGTGAGTGACGTATTCTACGTGCCAAAGCTGTTCTGCTACTGCAGGTAATGTACAGCCCTGCACGACTGCACGATGTGCAGGATTTGGCATCCCTGCTGTAGAAGAACGACTATGCACTCGTATGTAACCAGCTACGGACTCTGGAAACGGTGATAGGCCTAATAATGAAGCAACTGGTTTCTGTTTCGAGCTGTGTGGGTTGTAAAGGAAGTCAGATAGAGAGTGTAAGACATGGGTTTGTGAGCTAGCAAAGAGAAAGGGATATAATATAAGAATGCTGTTGCACATTTCACATAAAACAGTGATTATTCTAGCTATTCCATAAAATTAATAACTGGAAAATATAGCCTATATTATTTACAACGAAGTCATTTTTTTTCATACGATGTTATCAACCAAAATATTATTAATTTACAGATTTCTCTGATATCTACATTTAATGTAGTAAATTATATTAACGGTTTCAAAGTTTTAAATTTGCTCTCCATTGCCTTCATAAATACGTGTATGAACAATTTATACTGCTCAGATCATCTTCTCAGAGGACAACATTTCTTTAAATTTCATTAACCTACATTATGTATTGTAACTGAACGCCATTAACATGTACGTGAGTATACAGGACGAACAGTGAGTAATGTCATTAATTTCATGGGGTTATTCTTTGAGGTATTTCAAACAGAAAGATTTAATACAGTGAAAAAAAAAATGTGCAAATTCTCCAAAATACAGACCGTAATTCTCGAATTTTACATTGAACGTTTTCGGCATGAACTGTTTAATATTATGCAGTGATGAGCTAAACAAGGAAAAAAATGTATCAATGTTTCAGATGTGTTCAAGTTCACGTGTCCCGCGGTAGCGGCGACGGAGGCCCAGCAGCACCCGCGTTACGCCGATCCTGAGGACTGCCAGTTCTTCTACGTGTGCATCAACGGAGAGATACCCCGCCGCAACGGCTGCAAGATGGGGCAGGTCTTCAACGACGCCACCAAGACATGCGACTGGCCCAGGAATGTTCCGGAATGGTAAGAAATCCGACGCGAGATTCGTAATAAATAAATTAATTCAGTGAGTCAGTTCGTCAATCAGTTAGTGAGTGAGTTAAGCAGTTCAGTGAGTGAGTGAGTCAGTGAGTCAATGATTCAGGAGTGAGTCCAGTCAGTCAGTGAGTCAGTTCAGTCAATCAGTGAGTTAGTGAGTGAGTGAGTCAGTGAGTTAAGCAGTTCAGTGAGTGAGTGAGTCAGTGAGTCAATGATTCAGGAGTGAGTCCAGTCAGTCAGTGAGTTAGTGAGTGAGCGAGTCAGTCAGTGAGTTAAGCAATTCAGTGAGTGAGTGAGTCAGTAAGTCAGTGAGTCAATGATTCAAGAGTGAGTCCAGTCAGTCAGTGAGTCAGTTCAGTTAGTGAGTGAGTCAGTCAGTTAGTGATTCAACCAGTTCATCAATCAGTTCAGTCAGTCATTCAGTCAGTGAGTCAGTTCAGTCAGTCAATGTGTCGGTGATTCAGTCAGTCAGTGAATCAGTCAGTCTAATCAATCAGTGAGTTAGTGAGTGAGCGAGTCAGTCAGTGAGTTAAGCAATTCAGTGAGTGAGTGAGTGAGTCAGTCAGTGAGTCAACGATTCAGGAGTGAGTCAGTTCAGTCAGTGAGTGAGTGAGTCAGTTAGTGATTCAGCCAGTTGATCAATCAGTTCAGTCAGTCATTCAGTCAGTGGGTCAGTCAGTTCAGTCAGTCAATGTGTCGGTGATTCAGTCAGTTAGTGAATCAGTCAGTCTAATCAATCAGTGAGTTAGTGAGTGAGCGAATCAGTCAGTGAGTTAAGCAATTCAGTGAGTGAGTGAGTCAGTTAGTGATTCAGCCAGTTGATCAATCAGTTCAGTCAGTCATTGTCAGTGAGTCAGTCAGTTCAGTCAGTCAATGTGTCGGTGATTCAGTCAGTCAGTGAATCAGTCAGTCCAATCAATCAGTGAGTTAGTGAGTGAGCGAGTCAGTCAGTGAGTTAGTCAGTCAGTGAATGAGTCAGTCAGTCAGTCTGATCAATTGACGGCTTTTCATTAAAGAGAGATTAGATCTACGGAGCTTAAAATATATTTGTGATGAAGAAAATTCTTGTGACAGAGGTTGGTTTTTAATACGTTAGTAGCAATTGTTTTTATTAAACAGTGTTCCAGTGTAGCCTTATCATCTTATCGACTGTGAATTAAAAGTTTAAAACTAAATAAATAGATGTACGAGCATGAATATAATAATTCAGACTGGGGGGGGTTATTCTATGCTCATAGTTAGACATTTCGCCAAGTGGCGCGCTGCTGGATGCAAGGAGTAATTTATTAGTTATGCTTTTCGCCACTTGGTGTGCTGCTAGATGCATGGAGTAATTAGTTAGCTTTAAAATAATAGGTGGCAGCAAGATCAATATCTAATTAGGGCTGCTAGCATTTGAAACGGGAAACTCAATAAGTTTCGCATCCTATTATATTCATGGTATTACTACCAACCGACCGGGACGACAGTGTTGTCGCTTATGGACCTTATATATAAAACTCTGCTCTTTTCAAATACGCGTACAAATACAGATAACTATCAAGGAAACTAATGGAAAACATCAGTCTCAGTATTTATTGATCAGCCTTCGTATATGTAAGAAGAAAAGATCATAAAAGAAATGCGGTAAGAAACATAATTTTCTGTTTCAGTGCTGACTGGTACAAGGGCATTCTAACCGACGAGCAGTTGGCAGAACTGGAGAATCCGAAGCCCAAGAACCGAACAAGAGGAGAGGAGTACAAGACGAGAAATGGAGGAAGACCCCGGCCTATCGAAGTGCAATAATCGAACAATTTATGTAGCGCTGTAAACAGGCGAGAGTGCATGGTGTGCTTGGACGCGTGTGAATGTGATGAAATCAAGGAACACATGGATTCCACGGACTCCGTTTACTAAAACCAATTCTCGACAGAACGAGAAATATTTATGAAGTTGCAGGCACTTTCATTAGCTTTGTAAGTGCTTTATATTACGACATTTTTATTGAAATGAAACTTAAAAAAGAACGATTCGAATACATGTTGTATATTTGAAACTGCAGACCATCAGTAATCTCTCTTGTGAAGAATGAGCAAAACTTCTCTATACCGCTAAGCGACATCGTTGCTATTGCCTGGAGCGCTTATAAATCCGGCCGCTCTTGCAACCAAAGACACGGCAGTAAGGAACAACACGTGCGTTTTTGCGTTTATGTATTTTGTTGAGAGCGATCGTGCTTAATCACTAAGTATAAAATGGCGTAAGTGACGGTATAGCGAAGCTTTACTCGTACTATACATTTCTGAGCCTGTCAATTCTCGAGAATATAAATGTTACCATATCCCGGTGATACATGCGAATTTGCAATGGTGAAACACAGTAATGAGTAGATATAAGCAATTAAATTTAACAAAAAATTGAAATATAAATTGTTTCTGACTTATCTAGATATTTTTGTGTAATTTTGTAAGAAGAATTAGGGTAAATTAGGGTCTGTTGGACAGTCGGGCATGTTGGACACTTTGTACTTTAACGTGTTACCTCGCCACTTGTGGGCACCACATTCTGCTAGAAGTCAATGACGGAAGTAGACCCACTCGTGGCTACTTCCGTCATTGACTTCTAGCAGAATGTGGTGCTCACAAGTGCTGAGATAACACGTTAAAGTATGAAGTGTCCAACATGCCCGACTGTCCAACAGACCCTAATTTACCCTATATAATTTAAAAATACAACACTAAATACTTAAAAAAAATGAATTTTTGTAAACAACAAAACATCTTGCGCAGTTGGTACATACAAAACAGTTATTCCCTTCGACCATACTAAATCTTACGATGTAATTAAAATATCAACATTTTATACAAAAATAAATCTATAAAAAATTACATTCTTTAGCAGGCAGGTTAATTTTTTTTTTAATTATCTCGTAACTATTTATGTGAATTGCAGCTTTAAGTACAGACCCAGAATCAAAATTCAGGTGGCCAATGAGCATGCGCAGTATGTTATAACTGAAACTTGGAAAATTCAGGTGGCCCAAATTTTCTTTCTGGGTCTGTATACAGTTATCAGAAGAACTTTCCTATTTTTGCTTTATTTTTTAGATCACTCTAGTTGATCATTAAATTATATTTATTACTTTAAATAGCTATATAAAGCATTTTTGTAATAATACTTTAAATTCATTCTTATTGGATAATTTGTTGTCTTCAATCTGCACTTTCCAAGTACTAAGTTCCTGCAATCGTTTAGTGGCATCTATGGGTGCTAGCGCATACAAGTTAAATGTAACATAGTCATCAACTTACTATATATACGCAAAACAATATTGTGCTGTTGTTAGAAGAAACAAACAATATTTGTGAACTTGCTGTTTAAAATTTTCTGAAGAAAATCGTAGATTCCAACAATATTAAATTTAATGAAAAAAGAAACATCATAACATGCACATATATCTACGAATGACGAGAAACATCAATAAGTTCATTTATATAAAAAGTAGAATTGATTAATTTCTTTCAGCAATCAAGAGGAGGTATTAATAATGTATGTTTTCATGTTCAAATGTTGAGAGAATAAATTTATTTCTCTGTTTATGTTGTATTCTTATATCCTTACAAATAATGAAAATTCCGATTGAATTTACATTAAACCTGTAAAAGAAGACGAATACGCATTTATGTTTCTATTTATAATAATCATCGTCATCCTGCTGTTGCTGGTGCTACTACTACTACTACTACTACTACTAATAATAATAATGACAGTAGTAGTAGTGGTAGTAGTAGTGGTAGTAGTAGTAATACAATCGGTCTGTTCTCAAATTATAGAAGGTGGAAAAGTTATAATGTGGTTGACATGCCAAGATTGTGAGTTTTTTTGTAGTTCTCCCGTTTTTCCCTCGTTATTTCGCCAACACTCTCCACAATTCCCCTTTCATTATCATCTCTGTTTCTAAAATATGGGATCTCCTGTGTTTGCGTAACGTCAGAACCTCGGAGCACGATCATCGTTCGCTTTACCCACGCGCCATTGGCTGTTTTATATGGAATATAAAAAGTGAAAGGGGATTTTAGAATCCCTATAATTGCATAAAACTCTTATGCTGTTCGTAATTGTTATTGTGAGCATGATTTGAATTTTATTGTAAAGATGTTTGAGATTTGAAACACAATTTTGATATTTGTTTGTATTTGTCTTTATATTCCCCGTATTTATATTTAACAAGGCGGAACTTTCTTGTTAATTACTTCATAATTGCTTCCTCATTCCATGAGAGATAATCTCGAGACAACAATGCAATTGACAGTCGAAACGAATCTGACATCAATATGACGCCAACGAGTTGTTTGAAACTGCAGCGTAATAAATGTCATTACATAAAATTGAATTCGTTTAGAAATTAATACCATACAGTGTTTAATTACTTTAGAATCAGACTATGTTAAATTACAGTAACTATTTCCGTCTTTAAATCACGCTCTTGTGTATCAACAAATAATGAATTCATTATAATGTCATATTTATTTTTTCATCTTTATGTTTTATCACGGCTGACTGGATTCGAAACAAACTTATTTTAAACACATCACAATATCAGTGATGAAATGCCTATTGTAATTAATGACGTTCACTGTATTAACAGAAATTATGACCAGATTCCACTGATGTGAAGGGCTATGGTAGATGTTTCGGGATTTCTTGACTTAATAAAATATCCCATAGTTTTCGACGATCTACTTTATCAAACTTTTTCATAATCCGTGTTTTTCTATCAGTTGATCTAGGCCTACTATAAAACGCAGTCAGTACAAGATCTTCCTTGACGAAAGCCATGTTGTTCTTCAGATAGAATGAATTTTATTATCGTTTTTAGTCTTCTTGAGATTATCTTCACATATATTTTAGGGTATATAAATGATATTAGAATTCAATACTGCAATCATCAATACGCATTTTTATTAAAGAGATTCGAAGTTTATGAAAAGAAAAACAGTAAGCCTACACTTTTAACTTATTCTAGATTTTCTTCTCGCAAACAAACATATTGCTTCATGTAAAGAATTTGAATTCTTTTGAAGTAAAACTTATGCCAAAAGTTTTCCATACGATTTCAAAAACCATGTTAAGATGAAAGCAGAATACTTCTGGTTGCTTTCCAGTTACATTTTTATGTAGTAAGATGTAACATTTAGTTAATAGATATCAGAAAGTAAAAATAGATAAAAAATTTAAATAGAACTCACAGGGGTAAACTCTCACTAATCTTTAAATCTCCCTAAAATGAATCTGCTGTCTTAAATATTAAATTATATAAGGAACTTCGGGGAGTAAGAAAGGTGAGAGTGCTGTGCGTGTATTTGTTACATAACGACACTTTAGCAACAAGTTACTGCAAATTTCTCTGCTGTCACATTTTTTTACAGAGCGAAGTCAAGCATGCTTGTTGTAGGCGAATGGCTGAGAATGACTGTTTTCTGCTTGGTAAACACATTTCAGAGGCAATTCAAGTGAAATAATTTTCGCAGTATTAACACTATCGGTCTTACTAATAAAAACTCTATATACAGACGTTTAACTGTCTTATATAGTGAGTACTTACAAGTCGAGTGTAAATTCCTTAGTAATAATCACTACATACGTCGTGTATAACAGTATAACTGTTACACAGCTACGTCATAGTTTCGTCATTACTTCATTACGAAAGGTAATAGAATATCTGAGGTTCTCTATTGCATCCGGTAGAGCGCTCTAGTGTGCCGTGTTAAGTATCGATAGTACAACTGGCTCTGATCGATTACCACACTATATTTTGGTCAAAGAGTACAGCTACAGCAATATTATTCTAATTGAGGGGCGTTTTCCCAAAACTAGTTATCTACAAAATCTTGTTTTTTTTTTTCAAGAGAGCTCTTTTCTAAAATACACAACTGTAGATACCGAGTTTTGAAAAATCTTTTTTATTTCAAGATCAATTTACTGATATACTTACCAACTTTAGCTTAATTCTGATAGCACCATTGGATTCTCCTGACCCAAAAACATAAGGATACGCTAAAACCTCAAAATCGAAACAAATGTAGATAACGAGTTTTGTGAAAACTCCCCTCAATTATTCTATGCTCTTTGGTTTGTTCTTCTATGGTTACAAGGCAACCATCATCATAAAATGACAGTTGATACGAACAGCTGTTAGAAAGGCGGCCATTTTTTCTCTATATACAACGCTTAAACAAGGGATTTCGTGTATATAACTACTGCAAAGCAATTCCCATTGTATAGTTACAGGGTCTTTATACATCCATCGCTTATGCATGCTTTATTAGTAACGTTTTCTGTCTTAACCCTGCATAAGTCTGGTATAAAAACTATACACGGTTTATTAGTAAGACCGTATAACTATAAAACCTCAAAACCTTGGTCATTATTTTACTGACGAAAATTTAAAGTTTTTTTTTAGAGTTCTGACTGTAGCTTTTCTGGACTGTTAATGAGCTTGTGTCGAAAACTCCCGTCAACCTGTGAATATAGAATTCACAGCACACAAACATGTATTAAACTGCTCATACTAACTGGGTGTGAAGACTTACGGCGCCCACTTGGAGAGTGAATCATCGCAGCTATATGTGACAGTCTACAAACAGTACTGGTATGCGGCTTGCAACCGGATGGTGTTAAGAATTCTCTATTAGTAACGCTTTAGTAAACTCACAGTCAGCATTTTTGTGAAACTGAAAGCTGGGCAACAATAAACCGGGAATAAGAACCAGACGTGAACATGAATATTTCTGACCAACAATAAACCGAGAACGGAAACGGCTATGCATATCGATATGTAAGTCAATAACGATATGTAAAATCGAGATTACGTATTCTGATATTCTTCAAGGCCTCTTAACTTCTCATAGGTTGCATTAGTATCGAGCTTGTTGGCGAGGGATCGACGGGGAAAGGAGAGCGATTCTGACGTCACAAGATAGCTGAGCGCGCCAAAGCTCAAATGCTTCAAAGCAGTATCTCGTGTTTTTTCTTGTTTATGTTGTTTTGAATGCATTATACCAGGTCAAAAGTGTGCTATTGCGGAACGCAATAATTCTAACGATAAAAATAAAGAGTTGTCTTTCTTTACCATTCGTAAAAATTTAGGAATTAGAAAAAAAAAATGGGTAATTGCGTGCAAAAGACAGGATAAATTCAATCCTGATACAAGCAGAGTATGCTCTGATCATTTTAAAGATGATGATCTTTTTCCTGATTTTCGAGCAGCTTTAATGAAAATAAAGCCGAAACGACCGAGAATGTTAAAGCCTACAGGTAAGTTTAAATAAATCACGTAGGCCTATATAAGTACCGGTAGCCTACATTAATACCAGCTTTGCATAATAATTCGATTAGGTTCATCTACGTTAAACTTTAAATTATTTTCTTTCTTTTGTAATCTTTGCTGGGTCGCACATAACTTACAATTAACAAAATAATTATGCTATTTATACTAACAGTCGCATACCAATGGAGTGGAGGGTTAGCGACTGATACCAGTAATGTTTTTTTTTCTATAATTCTCATTATATTAATTTTATATTAACGATTTATAACATTTTGTCCTTATGGCATATTCAGTGGGTTAATCATAAAAGCCTCCAGTGACAATTCATTGTTGAGTTATAATGATTATTGTAAATGAACGTGTGGCTGACATTTCATTATCGATACATGCTCCTTTTTCCAAATTTTAGATTGAGATATTAAAAAACATTCAATGTTAGAATTTTTACAAACACAAGACTGGAAACTAGCAGACGAAAACGGACGGCAGACACTGAGAGCAGACGAATTGTTAAGAAATACAGAAAAATAATGCAGTGACAAGTGTAAGTACAGTTTTTATATATACGGTAAACACTTCCAACGTATTCATATTATGCCATGATACGTATTGTAATGTTTTTATTTAGGCGGTTATGTTTATAATGTACGCTGATGTCGCTATCAATTTGAAAATAAAGGACCAATAAGCATGGACTCTTCGCGCGTCATCAGCCAATTAGCTATTTGATTGGCTAATGAAAAAAGGAGATAACCTATTAAGTGTATAGAAGCCTTGGATATTCTTTGTGTATTACTGACCAATGGCGTTCTCTCATGAGTACAAGCCAGCCAACATAAACGCAGGTTAAGCAACTTCAACATTTATGGCAGAATATTTAAGAATTTAATTCACCTGGTAATTTGGTCACATATACATGTAGCATATATTGAAAGTGATTCTACTGAATTTCTGGGTTAGTCACAAACAATGAATGAAGAAGAAATTATGTCACGGCCTCCTTGCAACAAAATATACGACGACCAAATAGCTTTATGATGACAGAGTGAATCTACTAGGCTGTGTTCGGAAACGAGAACGGCCTAAAATTCGAGACAATCGCAGTGCTGGTTATGATCAATTTTTATTCGATGCATGTGTGAAAAAAGTGATTGCACCCAATTTGATTAAAACGAAGTCATTTTTGTACGGTACACACCGAACCAAAGCAGTGAGTTGCATTCACCTTGTTTACTATGTTGACAATTTCATTTTGTTCAGTCAAAGATATTCAGATGTTAAGAAATCTGGCGGACGTTCTGATGTGTAGTTCAGAGCAAACCACAAATATTTTATGTCACGTCATCTTGGAAATAAATAAATGACTGCAATATTATAATACATTTTTACTTAAAAAGTTCAAAACTCAAGTTTTCATCTACGACAAATATAGAAACAAACGCTGGAAAAGGGATTTCTATAGTGGGAAAAATAATTTGTCTACAAGCTGAATTTTGCTTGTTCCTCCGGGAGGAATTTGAAAACGGTGAATAGTGTCTTCGGGAGACATTTCTTCTAAACAAGCAAGATTTTATACAACATTACTAGACCTAGGATTTTAGGCTAAATGCCTATTTTTTCTGTAGGGATAAACTAAAACTAGTTAAATATCTTTACGTTTTATATAGAATATGAACTTTTGGAATAGGTTTTATGATGCCTAAAATGTCTAATTTACCCATTGCGACTTACTTTATAGCCTATTTCTAATTTGTTACATGTATGTTTTTAATTTTTTTTGTATAACAATGAAAGAAGAAGTTTTAAATATTATGGGGTCGGTTTAGTTCAGAAGCCTTGTAATAGTTCCGTTATAGGAATGAAGAAATTCCTGGAAAATGACTTTTTCTTTTACCACTTGAGCAGGCAGTAGAAATGTGATTAATGGGGAAGATGTATTTGTCATGGTAAATGTTGCTAAATTTTTCATATGCACTAATTACTTATGTATCATTAGAAGTAACTCATAAATTAATTTCCTTTTTATAGTAATTTTAGTTTGCGTGGATACAAGTACATTTTAGATGCGTAAAATCGTATTTCTAGCGGCTTCAAATTGTATTTTTACTTGCCTAGTTCTGCGTTTAATGTCTATTTTTATAAATTTATAGCCTAATTTAAGTGCCTAAAAGTTGATTTTTCAAGGGCCTAAAAATCCGAGTCTAAACATCATTATTTCTACATTTCGTGAAATGATAAGTAAAAGACGTTGTGTAAGTAAGAGAGGTTATTCCCGATCGAATTTGTATGGCAGCAAGAATAAAGAAATAAGAAGTCGAGAGCAAGACTGTGCGGGTGTATTACATACTTTCAACTCGTCGCGTCATGTTTCTCCTTCCCGGGAAAGTGAAAGTGAAAGTGCAGTTTGCAACTCATTGCAGCATCGAACAAAGGTCACATAAATGTCAACGCAACCATTATTGCATCTCACGAGACATCTTCTGACCTTATTACCTTTCTCTGTAACTTCGGAACTCAAATAGCTCTAAAATAGACCCGTCAGAATGCTATAGGCTATTATGATTCTTATCCTTTTCGTGAACACCATTAGCAACATTTCCAGCTCTCCTTTCATCTTCTTTACTAACACAAATCATATTTATTAAAAGCTCTGCGATTGCTTTAGACTGTGAAATTGAATTCTGAGTAGATTTAAAGCTATATTCATCAAAGAAAGCAGAAAGCACTTCCATATTAGTCGTAAATGACTGTATTATTAGATGGAGTAACTGCCATTTCAAATTCAAGTGTATTTACTCGTAATTGATTTCTCTTTCATTTATTTCACGGCTACACATGACTGCCTGTAAATGCTTTAAATGCTAACGGTAATTGGGGGCTCGTGTAACGCGAGACGTAACGCTGCAAGCCGGAAGATCGCGGATTCGATTCCCGATGGGGCCATGGTCTTCATTCATCCAATTCTTCCGGCCACATTATCGCCCTAAGGCTCACCCAGCCTTTAAGGTATATGTACACCTTTACATACAAACAATTTTGTTTTGTATAATTTTGCTCTGTGAAATTTTTATACAATTAAGAATGGTACCAGAAAGAGAATGAAGTGAACAGATCCCTTGAAATTATGTCTAAATTGTTTATAAAATTATTTTGTTTATAATTTTGACATGCAACTTGAAACATGATAGCTCATGCAGTTTTTAAGATAGAGCCACAGTTTTTTCACTGTTTTATAGCTAAAACTATTCTTTAGTGTCTGACATAGAGCTATTTTTTATTTTTATTTACATTAATTAAATATTACCATATATGTAACTTACAATAATATTTTATGCTGCATAAATCATGTAAAAATCTATACATAATTATTAATTATATTAATGTTATTTTACTCATTGTCAGGCACTGGGGACATTTCAAGCTTCGACATGACACCAATATCTTCTTGGTATCACCATATTTGGCTGAGATATCATGTTTGAAAGAATTAAATATTCTACCATTACTATTTACAGGAAATGAGCCACAAACTTTCAGAGCCTGGAAGACTGCATCATCATATGTCACCCCTTAAGCAGCTTCATGTCGGTCCAGTTTCAGCTTCTTTCTGCCTCTCAAATACCTCCGCCTTGTTTTAACTTCAGGTGTTGAATGTTTATTTTGGTATTTTTGTCCCTATTTCCATTGATGCAACAAATCCTGCGATGGTGTTTGTCCCAGGGTTTATGCCCATCCTCCTCAGAATTGTAATTTCTACTTTTGGACTCTTATTAAAATGAGTACAACATCATTGTCACACAAATTTACAGTTTTATGACTAACAGTAAAAGATTATAAATTACTTCATTATGTAAAAAAGTTTTTTCAATCTAATGATCATGCCCAGATATCTATGCATCTATTTCGGGACTAGAAAGAAGTTTATTTTACAAGCAATGCTGGACTAGGGGATTGACTGCTACGATGATCATTCCAAAAGTAAGTGACCGTGGCTGATGATGCAGCATTTTGGAAAATGGGACTTATCTGAAAAACCATAAGGCATAAATCGAAAATTCTTATATCAAATTAAAGGGGAGAAAATTCTCTATTAAAATAGTTATAGTTTGAAAATTCTAATTTTTAATCATTTTTTACGTTTTGTGGGTGTACATATAGGTACCTTAACAGAAATGAGTACCACGGATACTTCATTAGAGGTGAAGGCGGTGGACACCAAAGACTGACATCCCTACTGCCGATTGTCTGTCCAGAGGGACCTTCAATCTACCGCCATTCTCGAAGGCCTCCATGGCCTGTGATTGGGATGGTTATTTACTTTACTGATGGTAAAACAGTCGAGTCTGTCCTGAAGTGAATGAAAGAAGAACAAACTTAAGGGGTTAAGTACAGCTTACAGCAGTAACATTTTGGAAATATTCAACATTTTTTCCCTCCATTACTGTATCTTGTACAATAATGAAAATTAATATGTGTAAAACACTGTCCTTCTGCTATGTGAAAAAAAAATATATATATATTTTTACGATTAAAAGAAAATATTTACAATTTTTTTTTTCCAAAATTCAGTTCAATGTGCAGTGACGAAGCGTTTCCCACATAACTCAAAAACTATCGAACATTCTGCGATTAAATTTTTTGTGTTTATACTTATGCATGTCATATCTACAATATGATGAAAGATCACTTCTCTACCTTTGATAGATTATCTGATAAAAAATAGATTCATTAAAAATGGTCAAATATCAGTATTTTCTTCTAACTCAAAATAAGAAATATATATTATCCATTAAGGAATGTAGTTGAAACATTGCATTGTAAGCATGTGTTTCAGCAATAAAATAAAAGAGAGAGAACATGAAAATGTTGACAAGTTTATGAGTTATGAGGGAAATGCTTCATCACTGCACAGTTAATCGTAAAAATATTTTTTTCATATAGCAAAAGGACAGCGTTTTACATATACCATTTTAATTATTGTACAAGATACAGTAATGTAGGAAAAAATGTTAAATATTTCCAAAAATTTTACTGCTGTAAGCTGTACGTAACCCCTTTACTCGTGGTACACGTATACGTATATTGGATCACTAGGAAATCATAAGACTGGTGATCTTTATATTATATAACTAATTAATTATACAACATATATTAAGAGACAAAAAGGGACAGTTCGTGTCTATGAAGAAGTGTTTAGTCCGGAAACAGACTGAGACTCGTTATCCTGAAATGTAGAGGAGAAGAATACTATATTCAAGTAACCGTACACATACAGAAACCACGCCTAGTGAGTACCTACATGGGGTGTATCAGTCAAAAGGTGTGTGTTATGAGTTAGCGCCCATTCTCCTCCACTTCGTCCTTACCCTCTCATCTAGGAGGGCGTGGCCCGATTGCGACAGCGAGGCGCTATGTAAGGAATTTATAGCCACGTTTTGAAAGGCGAGGCATTCTGTGTTAGTGGCCAGTAATTTTCGCTGTGCAAGCGAGGACAGAGGCTTTATCTTCAAGTATTTCTCAGCCGAGGAGTAGAGATTAAAATTACACTAAACCAGGGACGGGCACAATGTTCCCGCATGGGAACTGTACACACCACCCCTCCATTTCTCCCTCCAACAAATATTCTATCTGTCTGCGTGTACGTACAGCAAACAGAAGTTGAACTCGGTACCATAGCGTTCTAATCAGGGGTCTGTAAATATGGCGAATAAATTGTAGATTTTGTTTGAATTTCTAAGAAACATGGAAACAAGACTATATTGTTATTATGAATAAAGGTAAAATTCAATGGCTCAACTGTTCAGTTGAGATTTATCTAAAACATTATATCAGCTGACACTTCGATCTTGAACTTATTAAACACTTTTTAATCTGTATTCACTCTCAATTTTAATTTTATTTTTGTCTGTATTAGAATCCCCTCCTGAGCACGAGTCTTACTCATTCAGGAGTGGGCTAGTCTATCTTACATCGCATTTATTAATTTGTATTCATTTCAAACTTACTAGCAATAAAATAAATAAATAAATAGATAGATAGATGGATGGATGGATGGATGGATGGATGGATGGATGGATGGATGGATAGATAGATAGGCAGGCAGGCAGGCAGGCAGGCAGGCAGGCAGGCAGGCAGGGAGGCAGGCAGGCAGGCAGGCAGACAGAGAGAGAGATAGATAGATAGATAGATAGATAGATAGATAGATAGATAGATAGATAGATAGATAGATAGATAGATAGATAGATAGATAGATAGATAGATAGATAGATAGATAGATAGATAGATAGATAGATAGATAGAGGAGGATAGATAGATAGATAGATAGGATAGATAGATAGATAGATAGATAGGCAGATAGATAGATAGATAGATAGATAGATAGATAGATAGATAGATAGATAGATAGATAGATAGATAGATAGATAGATAGATAGATAGATAGATAGATAGATAGATAGATAGATAGATAGATAGATAGATAGATAGATAGATAGATAGATAGATAGATAGATAGATAGATAGATAGATAGATAGATAGATAGATAGATAAATAAATAAATAAATAAACTTATACACAAGAGTATAAACAGGACTGTTAAAAATGGTTTATATTAAGAAAATAGTTGTTAAACGCGATAAAGCAATGTGTTATTTTAATGTAATTTGTTATGCAGGTTGAAATAGGAGAGAATTTTCAAGAATCTACAAGAATAATTTGTTAATGGAAAAGTCAATCCACAAACAATAGGAGCTGAAAATGCAACCCGATCAATTTATCGCATTTCAAACACATAGGTGACTCATAGAGAAAAATATCCTTTTTCAAATGCCAGGTACAACCAATAAGGAACTGTATGAATCATTACCTAATGAAAGTCTCCTAACATAAGTAATTTCGCAACTAAGATGATGGCAATCTTTGAATCCAATTATATCTGCGAAAGTTTTTTTTTCTAAAAAGAACCTGACGAAAGATATTGCAGGTACATGTCTATCAGTTTGCTTTACGTTTATGTAGTAATAGTACTAATTATAATTTAGACAGACTCATCCTGACCAAACAGTATAGACGATCTACAGCTTATAAGTGATTATTTATAATAAGTGTTAAGCCGTAATGGCCATATGAATTCTTATATTACATATTTGACTTGATTTGAAATTTAATGTTTAATGTAATGGCATGTCGCATTAGTTCGTACATCCCTAAATGGAAGAAAAGCCAAATTCACGCGATGTAAACACGTCGGAAATATTGGGATATACTGGACCACATTTACCTCCCCTCCGTTATGCCCATCCCTGCACTAAACACTGAACTTACTTACTTACAAATGGCTTTTAAGGAACCCGGAGGTTCATTGCCGCCCTCACATAAGCCCGCCATCGGTCCCTATTCTGTGGAAGATTAATCCAGTCTCTATCATCATATCCCACGTCCTCAGATCCATTTTAATATTATCCTCCAATCTACGTCTCGGCCTCCCCAAATGTCTAGTTCCCTCCGGTCTCCCAATAACACACTATACGCATTTCTGGATTCGCCCATACGTGCTACATGCCCTTGCCCATCTCAAACGACTGGATTTAATGTTCCTAATTACGTTAGGTGAAGGATGCAATGCGTGCAGTTCTGCGTTGTGTAACTTTCTCCATTCTCCTGTAACTTCATCCCTCTTAGCCCCAAATATTTTCCTAAGAACCTTATTCTCAAACACTCTTAATCTCTGTTCTTCTCTCAAAGTGAGAGTCCAAGTTTCACAACCATACAGAACAACCGGTAATATAACTGTTTTATAAATTCTAACTTTCAGATTTTTTGACAGCAGACTAGATGATAAAAGCTTCTCAACCGAATAATAACTAAACAGTAAACACAAAATTTTGAAAATAGAGCATAAAATGTAGTTGACTTGAAAACCCAATTTCGTCTTAAGCCTTGAACCGACGCATGCGAGGTGCGATGCCCAAGGCTTAAGGATAGGCAAACAACTGACTTCTAACGATATAAATTATATCAAACAATAGTGGAAGTAGTTTTTAATGATTCCGCCACCAATAATGAAGTATACCTTCATCAGAAGAGTTACATTAAAATCTGTTGCACTTCTGTAACACTTTTTAACACAGTAGAGACAGTATTAGAGTCGGATGAAAGAGAAGTATGCTGTCTTGTTTGAGTCTCGTTGTTGACTTTTTAAAATCGTTTCTATTACAATTCGTGATTACAATAATGAAATAGGATTCGTAATGCTTAGCATGTGCTTTTATTTGTCAATGTTTCAAATAAACTAAAGTATGCAATTAAATTTCAAAATGAAGAAACTTAAGATGGTATAGGCCCCTACAACAAAATTTCGCAAAGGTATAATGAAAGGAACATTATATTAAATTAGAATAAATGTCGGCAAGTTTAACAAAAGTGTGGGTATAAGTATAAGGGTACAATGCATCAGTTATTCATAGATTTCAAAAAGGCATATGACTCGGTTAAGAGGGAAGTATTATATGATATTCTTATTGAATTTGGTATTCCCAAGAAACTAGTTCGATTAATTAAAATGTGTCTCAGTGAAACATACAGCAGAGTCCGTATAGGTCAGTTTCTATCTGATGCTTTTCCAATTCACTGCGGGCTAAAGCAGGGAGATGCACTATCACCTTTACTTTTTAACTTTGCTCTAGAGTATGCCATTAGGAAAGTTCAGGATAACAGGCAGGGTTTGGAATTGAACGGGTTATATCAGCTTCATGTCTATGCGGATGACGTGAATATGCTAGGAGAAAATACACAAACGATTAGGGAAAACACGGAAATTTTACTTGAAGTAAAGCGATCGGTTTGGAAGTAAATCCTGAAAAGACAAAGTATATGATTATGTCTCGTGACCAGAATATTGTACGAAATGGAAATATAAAAATTGGAGATTTATCCTTCGAAGAGGTGGAAAAATTCAAATATCTTGGAGCAACAGTAACAAATATAAATGACACTCGGGAGAAAATTAGACGCAGAATAAATACGGGAAATGCGTGTTATTATTCGGTTGAGAAGCTTTTATCATCCAGTCTGCTGTCACAAAATCTGAAAGTTAGAATTTATAAAACAGTTATATTACCGGTTCTTCTGTATGGCTGTGAAACTTGGACTCTCACTCTGAGAGAGGAACATAGGTTAAGGGTGTTTGAGGATAAGGTGCTTAGGAAAATATTTGGGGCTAAGCGGGATGAATTTACAGGAGAATGGAGAAAGTTACAAAACACAGAACTGCACGCATTGTATTGTTCACCTGACATAATTAGGAACATTAAATCCAGACGTTTGAGATGGGCAGGGCATGTATCACGTATGGGCGAATCCAGAAATTATTATAGAGTGTTAGTTGGGAGACCGGAGGGAAAAATACCTTTAGGGAGGCCGAGACGTAGATGGGAGGATAATATTAAAATGTATTTGAGGGAGGTGGTGTATGATGATAGAGACTGGATTAATCTTGCACAGGATAGGGACCGCTGGCGGGCTTATGTGAGGGCGGCAATGAACCTTCGGGTTTAAAAGCCATTTGTAAGTAAGTAAGTGGCCATTCTCCATTTTTTAAATATTCAGTGCGACATACTATGTAGGAGACTAGGGAGGTCTGATCCATCCCAATTATTTAAAAATCTCGCAGTTTGTCGATTGCCATTGTCTAGTAACATTTTTGCTCTGAAGGCTAAATACTGGATGCGCCAATAAAATGTACCTGCTTTAATATTAGCCTAAAGCAATGTATATATCATCTGCATCATCTGTGGATGTAAATTGGGTAAACAAAGAGTCTAGACACAAAATTCTTTATATGGTGTGCTTTGCTGTGTTATTTTTTTCTCAAACTTTTATTTGCCTGATATGATATTTCTAGGTATCCACGCAATTCTATCGTTTTGACGTAGACGTCTGTGCTAATAAACAATCTTAATAACATTTTTATTTCATATATTAAGAGCTTTGGAGTTAAATGACTCGCAAATGCCAACATACCTGAGGAGGTTGGTAATAACCAAGGAGGAAGTGAATGTTCATATAGTCCAACCTGTTTCCAAGAGATGGCTCTGGCATTATAAAGTACATCCTACGTTAGAGGAAAATTTACTCTGGTTATATTGGAATTATCAGATTAGACGATATTTTACAAGATTGAATTATTTAAATAGGTTTCGACTATGAAATGTGTGACATAAATTCTTACGAATACAATACATTTTCTGTGTGCAGCCAATGTACCCATAATTTTTAAACGAGTCTAATAAAACCTACACAATTAAATTTTATTGTATTTCAGAGCTTAAGAGGCAGTTTCGATCCTAACTGAAAAGCTAAGGGCCGTATTTAGAGACATTTTTAGCGCGGGTTTCCGGTGGATGATCAGCGTTTTTCGCATTCATAAACCAGTGTTAGCGATAGGATATGATTTGAATTCTGTACTAGTAACCAGTGGATAGCCGGGGCTAGCTTAGTACGCTCGTAGCGCGTGCTGCGAAATGTCTATGAATAGCACCCTAAGTTTCTGAGTTCAAATCCTATGTCGAAAATATTAGTATGTTCTCAGTATGAAATCCTCTCTTCTTAAGTAGAGGCCTGATATCTTATTCACCTATGTAAAGGAAGTTCTACTGTTTGTGTTTGTCTGGTGTGAGGTTAACTCAAACGGTTTAAATTTGAAATATTAGTGAACATTAATTATTAATAATTTTATTTATTTATTGTAATTTATCTATGTAATTTTTAAAATGTATTCTGTCCTAGATTACTGGAATTTATAACAAATTAATAAAGAAATATTCTCATCTATTTAACTCATTCAGTTTTAAATTTAAAAATGGATATAAGCACCTTGTTATTAGTGGATATTAATTTTTATATTGTTTATTTTTTATTGTAATTTATCTAAGTAATTTTATCATGTATTAAATCCTCCACTGAGCACGAGATCGCTGTCTTTCAGAAGAGTGATAGTAATTTTGTATATTTATAATTAAATTATTTTCAATTAATTTACAATTGCAATAGGCGAATATGTCAAATCCCTTATCTACGAAGCAGGCAGGCAGGCAAAGGGCAAAGGGC
Organism: Periplaneta americana; assembly: GCA_025594305.2. Taxonomy (NCBI): domain Eukaryota; kingdom Metazoa; phylum Arthropoda; class Insecta; order Blattodea; family Blattidae; genus Periplaneta; species Periplaneta americana. Next base: position 166,556,258 of record JAJSOF020000009.1, read on the forward strand.
AAGACATGATATGAAAGGATGTGTCCTCTGTGCGACACTAACTTTTTCGTTTCTCCTCCCTTTTTATATATTAAGAGTACGTGTAATATGTAAGAAAGCTTTTAAGAACTAAACTTTGGCTAATTATTATCAATTTACGACTCTTTTGTCTGAATGCCGTTTATTTTCTATTAGCATCCCCGTTAGGAAACCCCAAAATGGTGAAGTGACAGGGAAATATTAAATTACAAAACATATATCATTCTTCGTGCATCTACTAAAGGAAGGAATTAAAAGTTACCCATTTCAACGATGTAGAAGGATACAACTTTGCTATGAAACTCAGTCCAATTTATCTAATGGAAAGAACTCCCCGAATAGATCCCAACCAGAGACTTTCTGCGATATTATCATGCAAAACTGCGAGGTCGAAGTCACTCCTTTTCAGGGCCTCTGTAGTCTTTTTTCTAACTTTTAACTGAAAGAAGTAAAATATCAAAATGAAATAGTACCCAAAGGTTAGAGTTTATTCATTTCAGGTTTTCAAGCTAGATATAGGCCTATTCTCTCTCTCGTGCAACACCACGTCGTTACTCGTTATTTCTGAGCATAATTTACCGGTTCATGAAAAATTACTTTACCTTTTACACTATACTACACAACACGGACGTATAGAATACATTACATTTAACTCAGTTGTTAGTAATTGTGCTAGTACAACAAACCAAATATGAGAGAAAAATTAATGAAATCTAAAAGCTCATTCACAATGAAAATTAAACATAACGTAAGCGTTAACTTAACGTTACAGTAAAATCGAGAAGTCATACCATCATTCACGATGGGAACATAAACATAACAGCAAATATACTTGGTAACCATGGAAACATAACAACGACGCCATTTCCTCATATTCTGTCGTATACTTCAGCGCTCCACGATTGTGTTCTGTTTGCAAATCACGTAAGCATAAGCATGAAAGTTTGGAGTTTACAAACTTTCATGTTAACGTCTTACGGTAATGTTTATGTCAATGCTTATGTGAATCATTGTGAATGATCCCATTTGGTAGCCTGGGCGCAAACTTCTGTGTTTATGTTACGGTTATGTTTAATTTTCATTGTGAATTGGCTTTAAGACGTAAATACACTGTACGTGTCCCAAGACTGTTTATATTAAAATACTGTTTATTTCGGAAAGTATGTAAGCTGTAGGATAGCCAATATCTCTTGTTCATTAATCGTCCGGCTACCATATATACTTGAGCTGGCTGTTAGAAAATTTCATTGCCCTATGGTCCTATGGAAACCTCAGACAACTGTTTGTGTCCCGAACCTCGCAGCTCATTATTCTACTACCGAAGACTAAACTTGATAAGGTGATCTCCGTATTCACCTGACCCAACACCCTGTGATTTTTTCCTGTGGGAGGACAGGACAACGTTCAGATTGTCCCTTTTGGCCAATAACCTACAGGAGCTACGGTGTCGCATCAAAGCTATGATTTTGACGCTCTAGGGTGAGGTGTGCGGCGAGATTTAGACGCTTTAGGGTTAGGTGAGCGGCGCGTTTTTTACGCTATAGGGTTAGGGGAGCGGAGCGATTTTGACGCTGTAAGGCCAGGTGAGCGGCGCGTTTTTAACGATCTAGGGTTAGGTGAGCGGCGCGATTTGACGCTCTAGGGATAGGTGAGCGGCAATCTTGATGCTCAAATGTTAGGAGTGTGGAGCGACTTTGACGCTGTAGCATTAGGTGAGCGACGCGTTCTTGACGCTCTAGGGTTAGGTGAGCGGTATGTTTTTTACGCTCTTGGGTTAGGTGAGCGGCGCGAATTTGACGCTCTAGTGTTAGGTGAGCAGATCGATTTTGACGCTATACCAATAAGAGAGCGGCGCTTTCTGACGCATTAGGGGAGCGAAGCGATTTCGACGCTCTCGGTTTAAGTGACACTCTATGGTCAGGTGAGCGGTGCGTTTTTGTTCCTATAGGGCTAGGTGAGCGGAACTAATTTGACGCTCTAGCATTAGGGGAGCGGCACGTTTTTTACGCTCTAGGATTACGTGAGTGGCACGTTTCCGACGATGTAGGCTTAGGTGAGCGGCGAGTTTCTGACGCTGTAGTAGATGGACGTGTTTCTGACGCTTTAGAGTTAGGTGAGCGGCGAGATATTGACGCTCTATGGTTAGGTGAGCGGCGCTATTTTGACACTAGCGATAGATGAGTGGCACGATTTGGTCGCTCTAGGGATATGTGAGCGGAGCGTTCTTGGCACTCTAAGGTTATGTGAGCAGAGCGATTTTGACGGTCGAGGGTTATGTGAGCAGAGCGATTTTGACGGTCGAGGGTTAGGTGAGCGGCACTTTTTGACGCTCAAAGGTTAGATGAGTGGAGCGATTTTGACGATGTAGCATTAGGTGAGCGGCGCGTTATTGACGCTCTAGGGTTAGGTGAGCGGCGCGAATTTGACGCTTTAGCGTTTGGTGAGCTTTTTCTATGGTTTTGAAGCTATAGTGTTAGGTGAGCGGCACGGTTTCTAAGGTTTTGACGCTGTAGGACTAGGAGAGCAGCGAGATATTGACGCTGTATGGTTAGGTGAGCGGCGCGATTTTCACATCAGCGATAGGTGAGTGTCACGTTCTAGACGCTCTATGTTATGTGAGCGGAGCGATTTTAACGCTCTAGTGTTAGGTGAGAAGAGCGATTTTGACGCTATAGCGATAAGAGAGCGGCGCCTTTTTGACGCATTAGGGGAGCGGAGCGATTTCGACACTCTAGGTTTAAGTGACACTCTAGGATTAGGTGAGCGGCGCGTTTTTCATTCTCTAGCACTAGGTGAGTGGAGCTAATTTGACGTCTTGCGCTAGGTTAGCGGCACGCTTTTGATGCTCTAAGATTAGGTGAGCGGAGCGATTTTGACGCTCTAGGTTTAGGTGATGGACGTAATTTTGACGCTGTAGGGTTGGGGAGCGGCGCGTTTTTTACGCTCTAGGATTACGTGAGTGGCACGTTTCCGACGACGTAGGCTTAGGTGAGCGGTACGATTTTGACTCTCTAGCGTTAGGTAAGCGGCGAGTTTCTGAAACTGTAGGGTTAGGTGAGCGGCGCGATTTTGACGCTCTACCATTAGGAGCGGAGCGGAGCGATTTTGACGCTCTGGGGGACGGAGCGGCTCAATTTTGACGCTATATGGTTAGGTGAGCGGCGCGTTTTTGACGCTGTAGGGTTATGTGAGCGGGACGATTTTAACGCACTGGGGTTGGTTGAGCGTCGCAATTATGACGCTCTAGGGTTATGTGAGCGGAGCCATTTTGAAGCTCTAGCGTTAGATGAGCGGCACATTTTGACGCTCAAAGTTTAGGTGATCGGAGTGATTTTGACGATGTAGCGTTAGGTGAGCGGCGCGTTATTTACGCTCTAGGGTTAGGTGAGCGGCGCGATTTTGACGTTCTAGTGTTAGGTGAGGCTTTTCTAAGATTTTGAAGCTCTAAAGTTATGTGAGCGGCAAGGTTTCTAAGGTTTTGACGCTCTATAACTAGGTGAGCGGCAAGATATTGACGCTCTATGGTTAGGTGAGCAACGCGATTTTGACACTGGCGATAGATGAGTGGCACGTTTTGGTCGCTCTAGGGATAGGTGAGCGGCGTGTTCTTGACGCTCTAGGGTTATGTGAGCAGAGCGATTTTTACGCTCAATGGTTAGGTGAGCGGAACGATTTTGACGTTCGAGGGTTAGATGAGTGGTGCGTTTGTGACGGTCTAGGGTTAGGTGAGCCGTGCGATATTGATGCTCTAACGTTAGATTAGGGACGCGTTTTTGACCCTGTAGCGTTAGGTGAGCAGCGCGTTTTTGACGCTCTAGCGTTAGGTGTATCGAGTTTTTGACGCTATAGCGTTAGGGCAGCGGAACGATTTTTACACTCTAGGGTTAATTGAACGGCGCGATTTTGACGGCTCTAGCGTTAGGTATGCGGCGCGTTTTTTATGCTGTAGGGTTAGGTGAGCGGAGCGATTTTTGACGCTCTAGGGTTAGGTGAGCGGTGCGTATTTGACACTCTACGATTAGGTGAACGGTGCGTTTTTTACGCCCTAGCGTTAGGAGAGCGTTTTTTAAGATTTCGAAGCTCTAGGGTTACGTAAGCGTCGCGGTTTATAAGGTTTTGACGCTCTAGGATTAGGTAAGCGGCGCGTTTTTGAAGTTCTAGTGTTAGGTGAATGGTACGTTTTTGACGCTCTAGGGTAAGGTGAGCTGCTTGTTTGCTAAGGTTTTGACGTTCTAAGTTAGGTGAGCGGTGAGCTGTCTAAGGTTTTTACGCTCTCGGGTTAGGTGAGCGGCGAGTTTTTAACGCTCCAGAGTTAGGTGAGCGGAGTGTTTCTGACGCTATAAGGTTAGGTGACGGCGCATTTTTTAATCTCTAGTGTTAGATGAGTGAAGCGCTTTTACCCCTAGGTTTAGATAATGGAATGTTTATTTTCGCTTGTCTTCTCTTCCACTCACCCAGTTTTAATCAATACAATAAAGACATACATATTTAAATTATGAATATTTACGTTACACTAAAGATTCATCAGAACTATTCATCAGTCAAATTTTAACGACTTGTACTTGTTTATTTAGTTTGAGATTAAGCCTATACGAAAAATTAATAACTTTAATTTACGAACTATTGTAATTAAATTCAGTCTGTATACAATATGTAAAGAATTATAATTAAGTTGAGATACCTATGGTGGTTTTAAGAAAAAATATTCAGTTGTGGCTGAAGTGTGCCTCATATTTAATCTTCTTTTTTCTTTATCTTATATCCTGCTTCTTCTCCTTTCGTTGCTTAGCCTACGTTTCTTCCATGGGGTTACTTCTTCACCTGAAGATGACTCCATAAGTAATACAACTATTCACGTGCTAAAGTATTTTTCTCTGAGGTGGCTTTTGCCGCGTACGTAAGAAGCAACACTGGCAATTTAAATAATTGATTAAATGGCGATCTTACTCGTAAGCATGTGTGGCTTATAGCTGTTTCGGTGCTACTTGACACCATCCTCAGAGCCTACTAGATCTCGGCGCTATCTCAACTTCGCTACCTGTTGTGTGGGTGCGTTCGTGTGATGAAGAGTTGTGTCAAACAGTGTGTGTATTCTGAAATTGATCTGTGTGTTGAGAATTTGATTAGGGTGTGTTTTAGTGTGTCTGTATATTTCATATTGTTCTAGTGTGTTGAGTTTTTCGTTTTTGGGTTGTATGTGTAGGATTTCCATGTCTGTATTTATGTTATTGTATGTGTGGTTAGCATTAGTTATGTGTTCGGCTTACATAATTAACACGAGTAAGATCCCCATTTAATAAATTATTTATATTCAAGTGTTAAAAGTAGTGTACGAAAGATTCAACATGAACTGACAATTTATTTTTTTATTTATTTTAGTTGGTTATTTAACGACGCTGTATCAACTACTAGGTTATTTAGCGTCGATGAGATGGTGATAGCGAGATGGTATTTGGCGAGATGAAACCGAGGATTGCCATACATCACCTGGCATTCACCTTATAGTTGGGGAAAACCTCGGAAAAAACCTAACCAGGTAATCAGCCCAAGCGGGGATCGAACCCGCGCCCTAGCGCAACTTCAGAGCGGCAGGCAAGCGCCTTAACCGACTGAGCCACGCCGGTGGCCCTGACAATTTACTACAGTTTAAAATTGCATGGATAAATGTTTCAAGATGATATGAATGTGATATTTGTAAATGTTACCATCGTCCTGGCTGGACAATGACTGTTTTCAGAAAAAAAAAGTCTTTGGACTACGGTGTTTTATGGAAACAACCAAAAATGTCCACTCCTATAACATAGGCCTAAGGGTTTTCCCCCCTAACAACTAATTCAGTAGATGGCCGCTACAATATGTTCACGATATACTGCATTTAATATCTCAAGTTTTGGATTTTTGGACTATGGTTTTTTTTTTAAACCTTCAATTGGAAACTATTTATAATTGTGCACACTACAGACGTGCACAAATTATTAGACTAAAACATTTTTCTTGGAAACTTAATACAATTCGTCATATCAACTGTCAGTATAATTCACAGAATCTATATTGTTGTAAATATGATTGTTTACATCTTCTGGTATATTTTTCCAATGACTAAGTATATTTTGTCTGGCTGTGTTGGTACTACTGGTGTTTTAATTATACTACTAGGTTCAAAAAGTTCCCGGAATTTTACTACCATTTTTCGTATTAATATATAACAAGGGATATTATACATTTGTTTTGTTGGTAACATTCATGATGTCATTTCCTTAAAGTTTGTTGATAATGGCGATTGTTGGTTTTGAGTTGTAGGCAATTGTTTATCATAGTGTTTTGTTTGTTCGTCGCATTTTGTAATTATGTCCACAGAGCAAAGTACAAACATCAAGTTCTGTGTTTTGCTGGGGACATGATCAGTATGGCTGATGAAGATGGTGATTTCTTAAACAAAATGAAACTGGTGCTACTTGTACGACCCAGTCCCTAAACGACAGTCATCTGAGTGGAAATCGAAAACATCTCCTCGGAAGCAAACATTTCCTAGGGACACTTCCAAAGGCAAAGTTATTTTAAATGTTATGTTTTATTTAACGACGCTCGCAACTGCAGAGGTTATATCAGCATCGCCGGATGTGCCGGAATTTTGTCCCGCAGGAGTTCTTTCACATGCCAGTAAATCTACTGACATGAGCCTGTCGCATTTAAGCACACTTAAAGCAAAGTTATGTTGGAAGTTTTCTTCGACTCTCAGGGTCTCATGCACCATGAGTTCATTCCAGAAGGCCGTACTGTAACGAAAGAATTTACGTAGAAACCCTCCGTCGCCTCTGGGACGCAGTGAGAAGGAAACGTCCAGAAAAGTGGGAAGAAAACAACTGGTTCCTTATGCATGACAATGCACCTGCTCATCGCGCAATTATTGTAAAGAATTTTCTTGCCAGGCACAACATAACTGCTTTGGATCACCCACCATACTCTCCTGATCTCTCACCACCTGATTACTTTCTGTTTCCCCGTCTGAAAAGTCATCTGAAAGGACGGAGATTCAATGCTGAAGAGGTTATCGCAAACGCGACGAGAGCACTAAGAAGGGTTTCACAAAATGGCTTCCAGGCCTGCTTCCAGGAACTCTACACGCGTTGGCAAAAGTGTGTTGTTGCGGAAGGCAACTATTTTGAAGGAAATGCTGTAGAATAGTGTTTAAGGTACGTTGTTTCTATGATGCTAGCAAATTCCGGGAACTTTTTGAACCTAGTATGTATACTGCAGAACATATTCAACTGTCTGTTCTCCCATGGCCTGCAAGGAGACCGGACATGAACTAAATTGAAAATCTGTGATCTATACTGAAGAATAAAGTGAACAAAAAGAGGCTTACAACAAAACATGGACTCATTTAAGCACTGTCTGATATCTGGCTAAATGATGCTGATATTCAAAGAAAGTGTGGAACTTTGGTTTCCAGCATCCCTGACAAAATCAACGTGTTGATAAAGAATAAGGGAATGTTCACAAAATATTAGTAACCTCCAGACTCAATTTTCTGTTCATTATTTCTGTGTAAAATACATTTCTGTTCATTATTTCTGCCGATAAATACAGCTTTGTTGCACATATAATTAATTTAGTCTAATAATTTGTCCACGTCTGTATTTGAAAATGCAGCTTTTCCATTAAGAATAACCTTTCGTATCGATGTTCAAACTCAAGAACGGAAAGTTCACAAATTACAGAAGCTAAGTATATGATAATTAGCTTCAACTGCAAAAGGAAAATATCATTGAAGTAATCACATGCAAAAATAACGGAGTGAACAAGGATTCCATTCACCAGGAAATCAAGATTGGACCTTTACAAGTCTAATATTTCAAGGCCTTTCTGAAAGAAATATTAAAAAATGCAACTATGCGATAGACAGTTTATCGTCCTATATTCAGACAAAGAACTTAAGAAAATACTAATAGATACTGTCAGGGACGTCGCTTGGGGGGGGGGGTGCGAAAGGGAGCGCAATCACCCCATAAAAAAATCAGAGCACCCCTTTCCGCACCCCAAAGGGCAATTTATTTAAAAACATACTAGGCATAAGTTATTTTGAAGAACAAAAACAAACAATTTCTTGGATGTGAAAAAACTACGACCCATAGTGTATCGTAATGGATGTGATGAACAATAATATAATAATAATAATAATAATAATAATAATAATAATAAACAGATGTATAGTATGCGCGCAAGTGCATGAGAGATCATTTTGGATCTTTTATGTAACTTACCACATTTTTACAGCTCGCACCACATTTTTAAATCTCGCACCCCATTCTCACCCCCCTTTCTCTGATCCTGGCGACGTCACTGGATACATTTCATAGTCATATTAATAATATTATAAATTTGTCCTATAAAAGTTTTTAGGTTTTGTTATGAGAAATTCTTGTAAATTTAAAGTCAAAACTATAATAATTTTGTATAATTCCATTGTTCGATCTAAATTAGAGTATGCTGCTGTTAACTGGAACCCAGTTACTAACAAATATATTGTTACTAGAAAAAATTCAAAATAAATTTCTAAAATGGTTATATTACAGACTGTATAATGATTATCCTACCTTTGAGAGTTATGTTACAATGCTTCAACATTTCCATTTTACTAGTTTGCAAATTCGACGAAATTGTCAATCTTTAAACTTTCTTTATAAAATTATTAACAATAAGTTGGACTGTGTTGGTTTATTTTATTATATAACATTATATGCACCTAAGTTTAAAACGAAATTTCGAAATTTGTTTTACATACCAAGGACAAATACTGAATCCCACATAATTCCTCAGTTTTCCAAATGTTACAGTTATACAGGGTCATCATTTTATTTTTACTAACATTTTTAATATTAACCTGGCTATACCTTTCTATTAACGATTGAAACAGGAAACACAGTTTGCTACCCTTTCCACGACGGAGTTCGATGATACTGGCGTAAAATACAAATCACTTTACTAGGTATAGGAGGGAAGAAAAGTAGTTCGTCCATTTATGTAAACTAGGAAATATCGCAATTTTGAGTTTGATAATTTTCATTAGGTTTTTGTTTAATCAAAATACAATACTGTATTAACACTTAGTGTTTTTACACACGAATTGAGCTATCCATTCGGAAGTATTAATTATGCAGTGTATATTGTACTGTTACAGCACATTAGCGTACTATATAGAGAATGAAGTTAAATTGAAAAATAATCATAATATGGATATTTAAACACATTTTAGAAAATGGTGGCCGTTCATTTCGATACAGGCTTCAGTTCTTTTGTGCATATTATCGCACTATAGACTATTGTACCTAATTCCAATTACCAGTTTCATCCTTAGTACGAGTAACTCATGTTGAAATAATTCTGTACTTACTCTATAAAAGAGTACCTTACGTACTGTAAATTCAATCTTCACTTCTGCCCGATCCGAAAAGATAAAATCACTCAGAAATGCTATCTACTGTCCGTTCAAGTGGTTTTGTCGCAGGGTTGTAGAAAGGGGGGGAAATCACGTGACAGTTAATTACTTAAGGAGGCCCTTTTATTTAAGTTATTTTAAACACTTGTATAATATTACGTAGACGTCCAATTCCTAACAGAAATGGATGTTTTCAGAAAAGAGCTAAGACAGCCCAGCTACTAGACTTTACAAAGGGGCGAACAGAAGCAGGTGGGGGAAACCGGGATGCGACATAGGGAAACGGACGACAGTACCCGTACGAAAATATGATTCAATATTGAAAGCTCTTTCGTCACTGGAAAACGCGAACATATTTCTGAAACGTACTGTACTCGCTAACTCAGTACTGCATACGCGCCCTCGGCTCTGTGTCGTGAACGGTTGGAAGTTTACTAGTAGGAGGGGGGGAGTGAAGTACATTCCAAAACTCAGGTACAATAAAAATTGAAGTAAAAATAAAATGATGTCCCTGTACAATAAATTACATCCTCATCCGAATGTTGATATTTTCAATATGAATTTCTCTACATACAGAATTATTTGTTACCATATTTTACAGAATATTGTTGTTAGTTAATTTGAAGCTACTTTCACACCTTATTTCAATTTCTCTTTTTTTCTTTCTCTTATTTCTATTTTGTTTCAGTTTTTAATAAGTGTATGCTTCCTTTTACTTGTTTATGTTTTACAAATTAATTTGTTAGTAATTGTAATTGGGCTTTGCCTGTTATGTTCAACAACAAATGAACAAATAAATAAATAAAAATACTGTCCACTGTGAAGTGAGCTCAAGTGAAACAACATCCCGTTGCAGAGAAACCCAACACACCGTTACAAGCCAGCTCTCAGCAACGCGAAGAAACTAATATTCCGTTATTTGAACATTTGATCTGCCATAAAAAGTTGCGATGAGAGTGTTGAAACGATTCTACGTGTTGTAACACATTTACAGTACAAGAGTGGCGGTGAAAGTGTTGCCAAGCAGCACCTGCTTCGACATCACACAAGAGACTCCTGTGCCAAGCACGGACTGTTCCGAGCACATTTTCTATCAAAATTAATAAAAACAGATGAAAACTTATCTCGGTGCTACGATCTGAGGACCGTGGTTCGTAACAGACCATGAAAGTTATATTCGCTGTCACTTCTTTCTCCAAGATCAATTTCTAAACGACATTCCAAGGTACTCTTTGTGTCGAGGCATTGTCGTGACTCCCAAGGCCCGCTGATATTGGCTGTGGTCCAGGTGTAATACGTAATGCACGCCTCCTGTCTACAAGGTCTTGTAGAGAAATTTTCAGAGTTCTTTGCTCTTTCAATACCTTTCTCTGGACTGGCCACTTAATACAAAAATGCATCTGGGAAAGTCAGATCTTTTGTAGCCTGAATTTAAATAGGTTATACACACATTACCTTTACCACAATGTTTACAATACAGATAAAATAGAGTACCGTACAATGAAAAATATAATTACAGTATTATAAAGAGATCCCGACAAAATATGAAAATATGTCGATAATAAATAGGGCTAGGATTTTGATGACTTATAAATCATAAAATAATATCCTAAAACAATGCATTTATGACTTAAAAATCTTTCAAAAATGCTCTTAAATTGCCCTAAAAATTAATCTTACATAATTGGCTTAGTAGGAAAAGGAGTTTTGTGCGAGATCGTGCGTATTTGCTGGTTTCCGCACAAAACCAATCCGCGGAAAGTCTAAAATTCCTCATTCAGTATTCCCAACCTAACACACATAACAATTTCCCTCTTGTTACCGCTTAAGTGACATATTGATTTTACTGCTTTAGGTTTTTAACATACGTTCAATATAGTAATAATTATAAATTGGAAACTTACCACTGCAATTTCACCTAAATTGCAATGTTAATTATTGTTTTTAGATATTTGCAAAAATTAAGTAAACTCTACAACTCCACTAAAGTTACTGCATTCGTGATGCAAGTAACATTAAGGAAGCCGTGAAAAAATAAACAAGATTCCAGACTCATCATGGCGGTACTTTAAACGAAGAAAAAGACAGACGTATATCACGGCCTGCTGGAGTATAGTAAACACAGAAAACATTTTAAAGCAACAATGTTGAAGATGGATATTTTTTGTTTTGCAAATTTGCCGTCATTGAACAGAAACCAAGATGGAGATTTCATTGCAACTAATTAGAAATTCCTCTTTCAGGTATGTAATAAACGATCTTCGCAGAAAATAATGTACGATACACGAGCGGTATGTTTTCTTTCAATTCTCGGAAATTAAAAAAGCTCAACTACGTTTCGCTTTTTCAAACTTTTCCTCGAACATGAAAACTTCAACATACCGCTCTTGTAATGCATATTACTATTGTGCTACTTAATATTTAGACTAGTAATTAAATTAAATTCTAGTACCAACATTTAAATTTATTTAATTTTACCTAATTTTTTCTAAGTGGTACCTGATGTAGTCCACCACAAGGACACTCTTATCAGGAATTAGCAGGTATAGGAGAGTCTATATGGCAATATTTGTGTAGAAAAACGATTAAAAATTATATAAAATAATGGGTATTAGCCACCGGCGTAGCTTGGTCGGTTACGGCGCTTTCCTGCCGATCCGGAGTTGCGCTCGGTCGCGGGTTCGATTCCCGCTTGGGCTGATTATCTGGTTGGGTTTTTTCCGAGGTGTTCCCAACCGTAAGACAAATGTCAGGTAATCTATGGCGATTCCTCGGCCTTATCTCGCCAAATATCATATCGCTATCACTAATTTCATCGATGCTAAAGAACCTCGTAGTTGATACACCGTCGTTAAATAACCAAGTAAAAAAATAATGCGTATTAATGGATAAAATATGTAGACAAAATATCAAAGGAAATAAACATTAATTTATATTAATAATGGGGATTTATGGCTAAAATTAAATCAAAATGCTTCAAATATGTCTGAAAAAAACAAAAGATGCTCTTATGAGTTGAAACAGGCAAAAAATGCAAAAAAAAATGCCCTAACAAATATATCTTAAAACACTTAGTTTATCACATAACATATAAATACTAAAGCAGATATGTTTCTGGCTTACTAGAAAAAGATGCAATCCATCAAAATCCTAGCCTTAATAATAAAATTATTATATGGAAGAAGTTAAACAAACAACAAACTAAATAAAATGCTTAAAGCAAAGTAAGTACAGTTTTAAGAAATTTCGATTGAAAAGATACGCAGATATTTGAGATGAATAAAACCCCTTTGATTTCGTACTGAATATTAATTTACACCCTGTCATATATGAGCTTTTGCTACAGTTTAAAACAGTTGCCCATCACTCTTTTCATATTCTAACATTTCGGAGGTTTAAATCAACATAAGGATAATAATTGGATATTAGACGGCCAAGTAGCTTAGCTGGTAAGGAATTCATTAAGAACTGCAACATTTTGGAAGATTCCAATTTTTCCTCGTTGCCAAATTTCCAAAGCGGTCCTGGAATCCACTCAGTCTCCTGACAAATTCTGAATCGGAAGCTGGGTCTCGTTAGAAGTAGCTGCTAATTAATGTAAACTGTCTGAGATAGCATTACCATTACTTCCGTGTCAAATATTTTCATTCAACACTTTTTTTTTGTTTTTTGTTCCTCCTTTCTACATCTTTCATTCTCTCTTTCTTTCTTCCTTCCTTCTTTTCTTTCTTTCTTTCTTTCTTCTTTCTTTCTTTCTTTCTTTCTTCCTTCCTTTCTTTCTTTCTTTCTATCTTTCTTCTTTCCTTCCTTTCTTCCATTCTTTCTTTCTTGCTTCCTTGCTTTCTTCGTTTCTTCCTTCCTTCCTTTTTTTCTTCCTTTTTTCCTTCCTTTTTTCCTTCCTTACTTTCTTTCTCCCTTTATGCCTTTCTTTCTTACTTTCTTCCTTCCTTTCTTTCTTCCTCCCTTTCTTTCTTCCTTTCTTCCATTCTTTCTTTCTTTCTTTCTTCCTTGCTTTCTTCGTTTCTTCCTTCCTTCCTTTTTTCTTCCTTTTTCCTTTCTTTCTTCCTTCAATTATTTCTTCCTTCCTTTCTTTCTTCCTTCCTTTCTTTCTTCCTTCCTTTTTTCTTCCTTTTTTCCTTCCTTTCTTCCTTCCCTTCTTCCACCCTTTCTTCCTTCCTTTCTTCTTCCCTCTCTTCCTTTTTTCCTTCCTGTTTTCCTTTTTTCTTCCTTTTTTCCTTCCTTTCTTCCTTCATTTCTTCCACCCTTTCTTCCTTTCTTTCTTCCTTTTTTTCTTCCTTTTTTCCTTCCTTTCTTCCTTCCTTTCTTCCACCCTTTCTTCCTTCCTCCCTTTCTTTCTTCCTTTCTTCCTTCCTTCCTTCCTTTCTTCCATCCTTTCTTTCTTTCTTCCTTTCTTCCTCCATTTCTTTCTTCCTTTCTTCCTTTCTTTCTTCCTTTCTTCCTCCCTTTCTTCCTTCCTTTCTTTCTTTCTTTCTTATTTCCTTCCTTTCTTCCATTCTTTCTTTCTTTCTTCTTTGCTTCCTTCGTTTCTTCCTTCCTTCCTTTTTTCCTTTCTTTCTTCCTTCCTTCCTTTCTTTCTTTCTTTCTTCCTTTATGCCTTTCTTTCTTTCTTCCTCCCTTTCTTTCTTCCTTTCTTTCTTCTTTCCTTCCTTTCTTCCATTCTTTCTTTCTTTCTTTCTTTCTTCGTTTCTTCCTTCCTTCCTTTTTTCTTCCTTTCTTCCTTCCTTACTTTCTTTCTTTCTTTCTTTCTTCCTTTATGCCTTTCTTTCTTCCTCCCTTTCTTTCTTTCTTTCTTTCTTCTTTTCTTCCATTCTTCCATTCTGTCTTTCTTTCTTTCTTCCTTGCTTTCTTCGTATCTTCCTTCCTTTTTTTCTTCCTTTTTTCCTTCCTTTCTTCCACCCTTTCTTCCTTCCTCTCTTTCTTTTTTCCTTTCTTCCTCCCTTTCTTCCTTTTTTCTTCCTTTCTTCCTTTTTTCTTCCTTTTTTCCTTCCTTTCTTCCTTCTTTTCTTCCACCCTTTCTTCCTTTCTTCCTTCCTCCCTTTCTTTCTTCCTTTCTTCCATCCTTTCTTTCTTTCTTCCTTTCTTCCTCCATTTCTTTCTTCCTTTATGCCTTCCTTACTTCCTTTCTTTCTTTCTTTCTTTTCTGTCTTTCTTTCTTTCTTCCTTTCTTTCCTTCTTTCTTTCTTTATTTCTTCCTTCCTTTCTGCCTATATTATATTTCTATTCTCTAATTTCGGAATATTTTTTTTATAAATTGTCCTATTATTCTTTTCTATGTTAATATAATATTATGTAATTTCATTTTTAATTTTAATTTTAGTTCCTATTTATTTTATCTATATACAGTATCCTTCTTATAGTCTATACATAATATATCTGAACTGCGACCGAACACGAGCGCTGCTCATTCGGTCCACAAGTTTTATTAATATTATTGTATCTTCTTTGTTATATTGATGTATTATTTTATTTCTATTGTTACAATTATATTCTGTAGTCTGATGTATTATTCTGTACTATATTATTATTATTATTATTATTATTATTATTGTTATTATTATTTCTCTATAGTAAGTCTATTTGTGGCCAGTTCTTAGATATTTACCCTAATCCACCTTCTGTGTAAAATCTTCTATCTGCGTGAAAATACCAAAATCTACTCTGTGAAGTATGAAAATACTTTGTAATTAAATTTCATATAATGAGAAAGTAAAATATAATATAAGTACCTAAGTTCACAATGCTCATCTGCAATGGAGGTGTTATATAACTTTGCTTTTATAATACATGCATTGATTGCTTTTGAAAACTTCCTCCATTATGGAAGCATTTTATTGAATGCTACCGAAATTTCTTTGAAGGTTCTTTTGCATTGTTATCACAGTTTGCTGTCTGTTTCAAAATTTCAATCAAACTGTAAAGTTTCATTTCCTCGGATTTGCGACTGCTGATTTGAATTATGACTACTCTTCCATTACTGCAGTAATAATGGAAGAAATGCTTCTTGGAAAAGTACGTCTTGCGTGAAGTGAATCCGCTGTCATTGTTTGCCGCTCAGCGGGGAGAGAAGAATAGATTTACCTTAAGAAATGGTTGAATTTGTGCCAGTCGAAGAAAGCCCACAGAATGATATTGCGGTAGACTGCAACACTGACCTAAGGACATAAAATCATCCATATACGTATTACCTCTTCATAATGAGTTTACTTGCAAGTATCAAAATAAATCCGCTTCATTTTGGCGCAGCAGAATATTTTGCAACAATTTAAAATAGTTTTATGTAGATATTCTTTTCATTTCGAAATCAATACAAGAAAGTATATATTTCCGAAAATGTTCCCTATTCTACTTTTATGCTCTCAAAACTTCTTCCTTCGTATTCAAAACTTCACATTCAGGACAAATTCATAAACTAGACAATTTCAATTTCTTTGAAAATCTCTAATGCAATGGAGTCGAAGTTGCATTTAAATTATGGACCACTATTCAAACAAATATTAATGACTTTTATTGGATAAATATACACGAATAATGCTTTTGGTTATGCAAATCTAGTCTTTCAGATGAAGCTCCCTGTAAAGCAGATTTGAATAATTTCAAGGGAAAAATTGTTCCGGAGCCGGGTCCCGGGATCGATACCCGGCCCCGGAACAATTTTTCCCTTGAAATTATTCAATGCTTTTGGTATTTATTAAGAAGATTCCATTGTGAATTTATTCCAAAAATTTTAATAACCCTATTCCTATTTTACAATTTTACTTATTGTATGTAACAATAGCCATTACAATAACATAAGCGTTCGAAATATTGTTTGATTGAATCATTAAACTCACAGTTGTAGCTCTTGGTTAATGACGTAGCAATTCACGACAAGAATATAAATTGGAGAAATATAGAGTAAATTTGCAATCATGAATATCTCCATTTCCACTCTCTTGGCTCAATGGATAGAGAACGTGTTTACCATTCAAGGGATTCATGTTTTCATTCCTGGTGTGGATAATGTATCTTCCGTTCACGGGAATGAATGTTTGTCCCTTGTCTTGTCTCAGCGGTGCCGTATTGATCACACGATCAGAGAGAACGGTAATATATTCCTGTCTAGTGTTGTCGGTCAAAAGATATATCCTCCTATATAGCCTATATGGGTATCAAAGGAGAAAGTAATACAAAGAAAGAAAGAATTAAAAAAGAAATGAAAATTAAAGAAAAAGAAATAAAGGAAGAAAGGAAAAAATAAAGAAGAATAAAGAAAGGAATAAATAAATAGAGAAATAAATAAATAAATAAATTTATATATATATATAAATAAAGGAAACAAAGAAAGGAATAAATACATAAATACGTAAATAAATAAATAAATAAATAAAGAAAAATAAAGAAAATGAATAAATAAATTAATAAATATAAATAAACAAAGAAAGAAAGAGAAAAATAAATACACAAATAAAGATAAATAAATAACTAAATAAATAGGCCTAAATTAAAGAGAAATAAAGAAAGAAAGGAATAAATCAATTAAAAATATAGATAAATAAAGAAAGAAAGCAAGGAAGAAAGAGAAAAATAAATACATAAATAAAGATAAATAAATAACTAAATAAATAGACCTAAATTAAAGAGAAATAAAGAAAGAAAGGAATAAATCAATTAAAAATATAAATAAATAAAGAAAGAAAGAAAGGAAGAAAAGAAAAAATAAATACATAAATAAAGATAAATAAATAACTAAATAAATAGGCCTAAATTAAAGAGAAATAAAGAAAGAAAGGAATAAATCAATTAAAAAAAATATAAATAAATAAAGAAAGAAAGAAAGGAAGAAAGAGGAAAATTAATACATAAATAAAGATAAATAAATAACTAAATAAATAGGCCTAAATTAAAGAGAAATAAAGAAAGAAAGGAATAAATCAATTAAAAAATATAAAGAAAGAAAGAAAGAAAGGAATAAATCAATTAAAAAATATAAATAAATAAACAAAGAAAGAAAGTAAGAAAGAGAAAAAATAAATACATAAATAAAGATAAATAAATAACTAAATAAATAGGCCTAAATTAAAGAGAAATAAAGAAAGAAAGGAATAAATCAATTAAAAATATAAATAAATAAAGAAAGAAAGAAAGGAAGAAAGAGAAAAATAAATACATAAAAAGATAAATAAATAACTAAATAAATAGGCCTAAATTAAAGAGAAATAAAGAAAGAAAGGAATAAATCAATTAAAAAATATAAAGAAAGAAAGAAAGAAAGGAATAAATCAATTAAAAAATATAAATAAATAAACAAAGAAAGAAAGGAAGAAAGAGAAAAATAAATACATAAATAAAGATAAATAAATAACTAAATAAATAGGCCTAAATTAAAGAGAAATAAAGAAAGAAAGGAATAAATCAATTAAAAAATATAAATAAATAAAGAAAGAAAGAAAGGAAGAAAGAGAAAAATAAATACATAAAAAAGATAAATAAATAACTAAATAAATAGGCCTAAATTAAAGGAAATAAAGAAAGAAAGGAATAAATCAATTAAAAATATAAATAAATAAATAAAGAAAGAAAGGAATAAATCAATTAAAAAATATAAATAAATAAAGAAAGAAAGAAAGGAAGAAAGAGAAAAATAAATACATAAATAAAGATAAATAAATAACTAAATAAATAGGCCTAAATTAAAGAGAAATAAAGAAAGAAAGGAATAAATCAATTAAAAATATAAATAAATAAATAAAGAAAGAAAGGAATAAATCAATTAAAAATATAAATAAATAAAGAAAGAAAGAAAGGAAGAAAGAGAAAAAAATAAATACATAAATAAAGATAAATAAATAACTAAATAAATAGGCCTAAATTAAAGAGAAATAAAGAAAGAAAGGAATAAATCAATTAAAATATAAATAAATAAAGAAGAAAGAAAGGAAGAAAGAGAAAAAATAAATAAATAAATAAAGATAAATAAAGAAATAAAGAGAGATAAGGAAAGGAATACATAAATAAAAAGATAAGAATAAAGAAAGAAACGAATAAATAAATAAACGAATAAATAAATAAATGAATGAATAAATAAATAAATGAACAGAGAAGGAAAGAAAAAAGAAAGAAATACTCTTATGCGTACGAAAACTACACTTTGAACAGAAAATAAATATCTAAACTGCCGAAATGATTTTCCTGAGACGAATTATTGTTAAGAGCTGTTGTGAATTATTGTACAATAGGAAGTGAAATATTAGATATTATTTACCACAATTGAAAAGGTACATTATTTCCCATATAAATGGCATGAATATGTAAATCTTACAAATAGATCGTTTACTATTATTATTAGTGATTAGAAATTTGTGGAATATCAACAGCGGCTACGATAGTGTTCTGGGAAAATCATCTCCACAAAACGTCTTCTACCTCCAAGAAAGCCATTTGGAGTTGTAGAGATTTGAATCCAAGTCTTCACTGTGAAAAGCCGACGCTGTAACTCTCAGATTAAATGTGGGTCCGCCTAGGATATAGTCCAGACTAGTGTCTGCATTACAGGCACTATATCCGGTTCAAGTTTGTCGAGAATGGTGAAGTTCCTTCATATTTTAAACGCTTAAAGATTTTAACACAAATCTTGCGATTAGTTTTCAAGTAGAATAAGACGAATTTTGTAATAATTTGGTTGCTTCTCTCATGTTCGAACACCTCAGAACGTTATCCCAGACTGTAATTCTTTGTAGACTAATTTGGGGTACGTTTTCTCAGCGTATGTGCAGTATATTTTTATTACACAAATTGCACATCATAGATTTTCATCATCGTATGGGGTCCACTGCTGTGGAGTAATAGCATATCTGACCGTGAAACGAGCGGGCCCGGGTTCAAATCCTGGTTGGAACAGGTTACCTGGTTGAGGTTTTTGCCGGACTTTTCCCTCAATCCCGTTAAGAGTACATACTGGGTAACTTTCGGCGCTGGAACCTGAACTCATTTAATCGGCATTATCATCTTCATCTTACTCAGACACTAGATAAACATAACAGTTGATAAAGCGTCGTAAAATAACCAATTAAAAATATGATCAGTTAAAAATTATCCGCTAAAACTATTTCAGCTATTTTTACGAAAGGAGTTTTTAAGAAGTAATTTAGACTAATGGGAGAGGCCAGTAAAGGCTTTATTGTCAATGTTTTGTAATGTAAAATATAATGTGAACATATTGTGTAATTATTTTATACAAAGTAGGTTAATGTACTGTACTTTATAATAACGAATGGTTTTCAAATCAGAATTGTATGACACAATGACGTGTAATAGATATAAAAGCTATTGTACCTCAATACTTTGCCTGTGTTAGCAACTTATCGTCATATCAATGTTCTAAAGAAAAGGAGTCCTTCATGAAATTATATCGCATTAAGACAACGCCAATGTTGTAACTTTTGTTACCGCAAGGGATATATGATTTCATTCTCTCTGGTCTTATCATCAGCATCAACACAAGCAGGAAACAAATGACTGTCACAGTCATAGTCTTTAAGCAATGCTGATATTCTATATTTTAAAACAAAAGACGTTAAGTAAAAACCACTGCCTGCTGAATCACATCCTATGGCTGCTTACACTGCCTGCCCAATCAACGGTTATACGCGAGTAACCGCTAGGTGGCAGACAGTGACTTTGCTATAATGATAATGTTAATAGTGGTGGGCACTGTCTGCCACCTAGCGGCAAAATAATTTTGTGCGAGATCGTGCGTATTTGCTTAGTTTCCGCACAAAACCAAACCGCGGAAAGTCTAAAATTCCACATTCAGTATTCCCAACCTAACACACATAACAATTTCCCTCTTCTTACCGCTTAAGTAACATATTAATTTTACTATTTTAGTCTTTTAACATATTATTTTTAGAGACGTTCAATATAGTAATAATTATAAATTGAAACTTACCACTGAAATTTCACCTACATTGCACTGTTAATTATTGTTTTTAAATATTTGCAAAAATTAAGTAAACTCTACAACTCCACTAAAGTTACTCAACTACGTTTCGCTTTTTCAAACTTTTCCTCGAACATGAAAACTTCAACATATCGCTCTTGTAACGCATATTACTATTACTATTAATTGAGCAGGCAGTATACGCAGCTATAGGATGCGATCCAGCAGGCAGTGGTAAAAACATAAGACTTTATAGGCATGGTACTTTTTAAAAACAATTCACTCCTGTTTGCTTTCTTTCATTATTTAATTAAAACACTTACAGAAGTTAAGAAACCATTACAATTACTTGGCATAGGTCTTTAACATTATCTTAATAATATTGAAATGAATTTTTTAATTATAACTGTTAACAATGCTAAATATTCAGAAGTAAAATTCTTTGTGAATGTCTCCGATTTAAACAACAACAGATACCAACATTACAAGGAACGGACACACATACCTAGAGAGGAAATAAATCCACACTTGCATGCTGGGAATTGAATTATTCTAGTATGCGGAATTTGTAACGCAATACTATCATATTAACCATAGAAAAGAATTGACTTAGTTCATTTTTAAGAAATTTCCGCGTGTAACAGCTGGGCTACAAGCTGTGGCTAATTAACGAATTCTTGTTTCATCGCGCGCATCGACATGCCCCACGAAGCAGCCACACTTAGGGGTTGTGTTGATGTTTCTTGACCGTGATTGTAGCATAATTTGAGCTGTAAGAAGCTAATAAACACGGAAAATAAGAAGTCAGGGGAGGGATAGGAAGTTGATTGGAAAGTTTTCTAAGAGATACAACAACGCTGTTCACACCGAGCCTTCAGTCCATCCAGCGCCGTCATGCTGCTGACAACTTGCTCAGTGCTGCTCCTCGCGGGGATTGCCGCTATCAAGACTGCAAGTAAGTAGGCCTACGCCATTTGAAATCGTAAGTACAGCATGACTCGGACCAACGATGATACAAAGGAATTTATAAAGATATGAAGTATTATTGAATCTTTGACTTTGAAAATCTATAAAATACCTGAAGTTATACGTTTTTCAAAACAGATATTTTTTTGCAAAGATTCATAATAATTTGTGTTCAGTGAAACCGCGAATAAAAACTACTTTTTTTTTTTTTAAATAAGACACGATATTCCCATTTACAATATGATAAGATGTAAATATTACTTTAACGACTTTCATTAAAATATCTTCATACTAATCTAACAATGACACATTTCTCATATGTATTGCTTGTAATAAGTGAAGAAAAATTACATAAAATAAAAAAAAACCTAATTCTGTGACCGGGAGGAAAAAGGTCAATTTTCTATTAAAATGAGATTTTTATATATTCTGAAAGCGGAAACAATTCTCTACAATCTGGTAAAACGGCTAAGTCTAATAAGACTCCTGACTGGATTTATAGAGCGTTACCAAATGTCCTAAGTACTTTTTGAATCGAACACACACAGGACAAAGGACTTAAGAATATTTAATATTTTATTCCTTACAAACCATCACATGTTTACTTTCCATGCTTCCCTATTAAAAAGGTCTAACTTGTATTTTAGCCATTTTATCACATACTGATGCCCTTTCCTTTTAAAACTTTAAACACCAGGGTAAACAGTCCTATAATTGTTTAAGACCCATTTTGCATTCCTAATAATTTACGTTTCTCATTTATTTTTACATGAAAAAGGTCTTATGTTTAATAGTCCCTTCTACTCAGTTTGGCTTCTAGTCTTAAAAGGGCTTAAGTGCGGCTATTTTTGGAAATAATCAAGAAAATTGTTAAATGAGCAACATTACCTATTTTAGAAGAAATTTAACAAATAATATCTAGGAAAAACCTCCTAATTAAAAAACTCTATAATTGGCATCAATTTCAATCTTTCTACTGCTTTCCTGAAAAGTATAAACTTTTTACTTAAGACCTTTTTCCTCCTGGGCACAGAATTGTACCAACATATTTCTATATCTATATAACTTTAAAAAATCCGATTTTTATAGATACAGTGATATTACAATGGATTACAATGTATAAATAGGTATAATACCCGAATCTGTACAAAATGGGCATACTTAACCCTTTGCAGCACAAATGTGATTTTTTTTTATGTTCTTCATATCATGGATCGTAACGAAGCTTCGATTAATTTTTTTTTCGAAATTTTAACTCTGCACACAATTTTAAACACAGATGGCACCTCTATGTATCCTCAAGGGTGGTTGCATGGTGGAATATTTATGCTATAATTGTAGAGAAAGAAAGAAAACTGTTGTTATTCTGAACCACCACCACTTTTATCTAAATCATTGTTGTATTCTTTGTAGCTTGTAAATTCATACATATGTATGTAGCCTATACTTTTTGCTGATTGAGTGGAAGAGAAGGCCTTATGACCTTAAATAAATTATTATTATTATTAGTATTATTATTATTATTATTACACTGAAAGGATTAAACAGTACAATTGCTAATAATAGTTGAAGAAAAACGATACGAAATAAAATAGAAAAATCTAATAATACAAACATATTTTAATATTTCTGTAACTTAAAAATTACGATTTTTTAGATACATAAATATTAGAAAGTTTTAAAATGTATAAATAGTTAAATTACGAGAATCTGTGCATAACGGGCGTACTTAAACAGTACATTTTGTAATTAAAATAAGCACAAAACAAGAATCTAGAATATTCATAATAGTCTCATCATAGTTTCTTTTTTAATATTCCTCAATTTTAAAAGAGATGGGCAAATATTTTTGTATTAGTTATGACAAACAATACTATATTCATTTCAATAGGTATAGCTGTTAATATTCATTCAGTATTATTAATTGAAAGATAAGTTACAGATTTTTAGAAGTTTTATACATTTTAAAGTACATTGATCTGAAAGGCAGATATAATTACTACACGAATTTAGAGTGTCCATTAAAGGGAGAATAGAGCCGAATACAACTGTTTCACAGTATGATAGAAATTTTGCCTTTGTATACTCACAATGTGTGTATTGTAAAACAAATCTGACCAGCATTCCAGTTTTCAGTGTATTTTTCAATGGGCGCTTTTAAATTTAACTACAATCAAACGAGAACTATGTAAACAATACTGCTTGTTATTGTTTTTGGTTTACACACGTGAATCCTGCGTTTTAACATCATAAAGGCACAATAGGACAGCCAATTCCATGACATAAATAAGCATAATATTTGGAGAAAGAGAGAGAAATAATGACCCGGATTTCCGAATGTAATGTAATAACAAAAGTAGTAGTAGTAGTAGTAGTAGTAATAATAATAATAATAATAATAATAATAATAATAATAATAATAATAATAATAATATTTTAGAGTTGAAAAATAATTTAGTAACATTATCATTAGAGTTATTTTGGATGATTGTGACAGTATAAAGTAGAATATACCTTCAGAGATCATAGCATGTCCTCAAATGCAGAATATAGAGTGATATTACAGCATATTATAGGGAAGATTTACAGCTTAGACTTTCTACAATTCAAGGCACCTTTAGCATCATGTTGTTTCAAGTTCCTTGTCTTCTGTGTGTATTTACTTGAGTAATTGTTAAAAAGAAAACGTGTTTTGTTTCAAATAAATTAAGCCTATTTCAGAATATACAACTTATAAAACGTTAAACGATCGATTAGATTGTATTACATAATCATAATCATCAAATAGGCTTCAAGGAACCCGAAGGTTCATTTCCGCCCTCACATAAGCCTGCCATCGGTCCCTATCCTTTGCAAGATTAATCCATTCTCTATCATCATATCCCATCTCCCTCAAATCTATTTTAATATTATCCTCCCATCTACGTCACGGTCACCCCAAAGGTCTTTTTCCCTCAAGTCCAACTAACACTCTATATGCATTCCTAGATTCGCCCATACGTGCTACATGCCCTGTCGACCTCAAACGTCTGGACTTAATGTTTCTAATTATGTCAGATGAAGAATACAATGCGTGCAGTTCTGCGTTGTGTAAATTTCTCCATTCTCCTGTAACTTCATCCGTCCTAGCCCCAAATATTTTCCTAAGCACCTTATACCCAAACACCTTTAACCTCTCAAAGTGAGAGTCCAAGTTTCACAACCATACAGAACTACCGGTAATATAACTGTTTTATGAATTCTAACTTACAGCTTTTTCGAAGGCAGACAGGATGATAAAAGATTCTGAACCAAATAATAACAGCCATTTTCCATATTTATTCTGTCTTTAATTTCCTCTCGATTGTCATTGATATTTGTTACTGTTGCTTAAAGGTACTTGAATTTTTCCACTTTTTTCAAAGGATAAATTTCCAATTTTTATATTACCATTTCTGGTCACGAGACATGATCATATACTTCATAATTATTTAATTACCTGTTAAAATGTAATATAAAGTATGGTACTTTCAACATTGTTATAAATTTTAACGTTAAGTTCTAGAATATCCATCTGATAATATTGGTTATGAAATCCATTAAAATTTCAACATACCTCTTCTATTACAGATATTGAGAGTACATCAAAGCTTTAAGTAACAAATATAAATATTAATTAGTAATAATAATAACATAATTATTGTTTTGTTCCGTGGTGCTTAACATTATTCGAATAACCTTGACCTCAATTTGTGTTTATACTTCACAGTACATGAGATTTTAAAACATATACATTGCAAGATTGCCGTTAAGAGGGGGAAATACAACTTCCATCGTTCAGTTAAGGAAATACGGGTCATCACAATTACAACGGAGGAACATCAATGCCACACTAAAACTGCGTCCGGTCCTTTACAGGAGAGATAAAGATGAAGATGATGATGATGATGATAATAATGATAATAATAATAATAATAATAATAATAATAATAATAATAATATGAATTTAGCGGAGCATAATATGCTCTGACAGAGATTTCGGTACCTACAAGGAATTTAGATATAATTATTTTCCGACAAGGGCAGGGGGCCAGAAAGTTATCGTTAAGAGAACACTCCACTAAAAATGTCAACTTTTTTCCTAATCATTTTTTCAACCAAATTTTGAGAGCATGTTTAATATGTAAAGGACTAACAAAATCCAAATTTTGGACTCCCAAATGTTTTTGACTTTTGATCTTTTATTTTTTCTATTCATTCTAGGAATATTTTCAAACCCAAGAATCTAGTAGAAGATTTCAATTATTTTTAAGCTTCCCTTCTTTGGTTACATTAAAAAGACATAGAAAAACATTTCTACGCATTCATTTTATGAAATACCTCATTTATTCACTTTCAATTTTGTTTGAAATTTTGAAAATGTATTTTTTTCTAATTCATGAAAAAAATTTAATAAAACAAACTAGCAGCATTTCTCACAAAATAAATGCATAGAAACATGCAGCTACCTCATAAGTACTTGCAGTAAAAATTTCATCCAAATTGATTAATATTTGGTATAAGAAAGTTGGTGTTGAATCAGGAAAAATAAACTTACGGAAAAATTGATTTGAAAGTAAAATGAATATTTCTGTAACACATACCTATTATAATTGTCCTCCGTTACATTTATCTAATAACTTCAGGGGACCAACTTTAAAGCAAAAAGTTACTAGATTTGAAATCAGAAATTTGTAAAATAGAATTCTTTGATAAAAAAATAATTTTGGCATTTCTTTAAATGCATGCCTCCTTACAGCCTTGATTAAAAACAATTAACACATTATTTGTAATCAGAATTGAACTAAATCCATTTAGGGTATGAAAATAGACTATGCATTCTATAGAAGTGGAATAGCCAATAATTATTTTTGGAAAGTTTTCATGATTTTCAGTGGAGTCACACCTTAAGTTGGTTGAAATAAGGAGAAGAAAAGTTATTGCCATATTTCGTGCGTTGAACTGCTGTGATTTCTCTTCCTCTTATCCAAATCAGCTGATAGCGTCTCTAGAAATAGATGGAGGTTCAATCTCCTGTAATTACTCGCTTTGAACGCGACAGTGAGCAGATTTCCTTCAATAACATTGAATGTCTTTCGATTATCATTGCACCTTACCACTAACATCATCAGCACGCCTAGTCAAATCTTGCGAGATTGAGAAGGGATGTCAGATAAAAAATTGCATCATTAAATATTCGAGCTCAATTTGTCTCTCCTCAATGTGAAAGCCCAGCGAGGTTGCAGAGAGCCTGTTTGTTGCATGTTGTTACTGCAAGCAATTGTGTAACATTCTCGACAGTGAACTGATTTGAGCCAACTTTACCTTTTTGTTTCATTCTTCTATATCAGCGCCAGTTGAGAACTCGGAACCTGTTCGATCGCTTTGAAGTGGGTCGAGACACCCTCTCTCGTCTTGTGTTCGGAGCAAGAAGTTATCCTCCGTCATAATGTTGCACAACATTATCCTGCAAAAAAGAAAAGATAGTTCATGGCAATGTCTTCAGATCCATTTAGGAGGCGTTGAAACAATACGCGACATGCAGTGGTGTACGTGACAGTTTAGTTGCAGTTTGAAGTCACGTGGCAATCACCTGTTCTACTTGAATCCAATCTATAGACTTAAGGTCCAGTGCACCAATCTCGGTTAGAATGCGTGTTAGATACCCATTGTTAACTATACTTGTTTTTTTGAAAGATGGGATATGACAGAAGAGTTGCGATCGGAAAAACAACTGAATGTCACATAGCGTGGTAGGCCTGTTGCTATGGTAACAACGGTTGAGTTGCCAAACTTACCGTTCCCACATGGCGAGCACTTAACCCAGATAAGATCAAAAATTTTTGTGATAAAAATACAGTAGCACATTAGTTACTCTCAAAAATCGGTTAAATGATGTTGAAATAAACTGAAACAAGGAACGTACATTTTCTAAAGCTAACAAATACTACCAACATTATCGCACAACTTATAAAATGTCCCTAACACCAACAATGACATAATATCCGAAGGCACTGCAACTGTCCTTAAAAAAGGACGGTGGGAAAATCTGGGTTAATAGCTCTCTTGGCGACATTTATTGTGCAACAATGTTAGCATTGGCACGTTTCGTCTTTCATTCTCTGTCGATTTTTGTATTGTTTTCTTAACTTTGCGTCAATTGTTAATGAATGTTTTAACGTCAGCCATCTTAACGACAATTGCTAGCTTTTATCAGCTGGCAGCGTGGTAGTCCATATTGGCAACATGGCACTGTAGTTCCAAGTTCGGCCGCTTAACTGTCATGTCCCAGCTTAAAAAAAAATAATAAGAATACAAATCGATGCAGCATTGCTTACGAAACTGCAGTTAGTTGCTGGGTGTGTATTTCGCCATTATTCCTTTCTGGAGCAATTCATCATAGCATTCAGGAGGCAGTGATTAATTGATTTTTAGAAGCGGTATTATAAAAATATTGTATAAATAGTTTCAATTTGTATTTATTCGTGTATAAACGTATTTTATATTTATAATTCCTTGAAATAGAGAGCTCTATATTGTTCTTTTGCCCCTGTTGATCGTCTATAGGGCTTTAATTTAATTTGTATTATTTTCATCAGTGTTTGTATTTCTTTTCTGTATTTATATGTGCTATCTGGTAGGAAGGAAGAGAAGGCCTTATGGCCTTAATCCAGTCAGATTAAATAAGTAAATAAATAAATGGATAGATAGATAGATAGATATATATATAGATAGATAGATAGATAGATAGATAGATAGATAGATAGATAGATAGATAGATAGATAGATAGATAGATAGATAGATAGATAGATAGATAGATAGATAGATAGATAGATAGATAGATAGATAGATAGATAGATAGATAGATAGATAGATAGATAGATAGATAGATAGATAGATAGATAGATAGATAGATAGATAGATAGATAGATAGATAGATAGATAGATGGGTAGATAGATAGATAGGTAGGTAGGTAGATAGATAGATAGATAGATAGATAGATAGATAGATAGATAGATAGATAGATAGATAGATAGATAGATAGATAGATAGATAGATAGATAGATAGATAGATAGATAGATAGATAGATAGATAGATAGATAGATAGATAGATAGATAGATAGATAGATAGATAGATAGATAGATAGATAGATAGATAGATAGATAGATAGATAGATAGATAGATAGATAGATAGATAGATAGATAGATAGATAGATAGATAGATAGATAGATAGATAGATAAATAAATAGATAAATATAACTACATAAATAAATAAAAGATAAATAGATAAAAAGATAAATAGATAAATAAATAAATGCATAAATAAATAAGTAAATAAATAAATGAATACATAAATGAGTAAATATATAAGTAAATAAATAAGTAAATAAATAAATAAGTAAATAAATAAATAAATAAATAGTTACATTTTGAAAATTCTAAAAAAAAAAAAATGAATGGTTATGGAAAGAAAATAAATGAAAAGAGGGAGAGCACCAACTTTCAGCGCATATAGAAATTCATTTTTACTCGAACTTGTTGAGAAGTACTATAAGGAATAATACAAATTAAACAAAGTGATGGCATGACAATGAAACAAAATGAAGATCGCTTGCATTTTGTGGTGTGCTGGGTAAGTTAGTTTCAAATGCGTACAATTTTCTCCTATTCTTTATACGTGATACAGTAACATTTTTTATCCTATTATCTGTACCTGCTTATTTCTCAGGTGTTAAGTATGGAAAGTCTCCAACCTTAGTTCAGAAGTCGCTAGATTCCTTAATATCAATGGATAAAGTTTATTGTTATCGCTAGAGGATCATAAAAAATCGCTAAACTCCTATTTAAGCAATAGAAAACTCAAAAAAGACTGTGTGCGAAAAACAGTTAAAAGTCGCTAAACGACCCTTCCAAATACTAACATTGTAACTCAATTTTTTTATGGTTTTGAGTTATGCTAGTTAATATGGTCTTAAATTATTTCTTTTTCTTCCAGTACTATCATTGTACCTCTAAACCTTCCCAATCGTACGTAAAATCTTATTGTTACTATCTATATACACTGATTCACATGATCATTTTAAAACTTAATTTGCTTGTCCTGAAAAATGGAAGAAAGTGAGTTACAATGTTAATACTTGTGAGGGTCGAATTGGTAATGCTAACTACGTGTAAACATAAGCGTAAGTTATATTTCATGTGAACATAACCTCAAATACTGTATATCGACATTCTTCATCACTTAAGTGATTTAAAACAAATCTAGGCTTCGCCAAGCATTGTTCCTGAATGTTTCATCTTCTGTCAACATTATTTAATATCATATCTTCTAATAAATCATCTTCAATGACTCCAAATGCTACAATCTGACGCAGTTATTCGTTAACTCTTTCGTACTATATAGCGTTATCGTAGTCACTGTATTCTGTCACGTGGCATTAGAGTTTTTACGCACTGCCTGGTGGATCATATACTATGGCTGCTTACACTGCCTATCCAATCAACAATTATGAGCGAGTAGCCGCTAGGTGGCAGATAGTGACTTTGAGAGAGAAAAGAGAGAGAGAGAAATCTCATCCGGCCTTAATTAAGGATGACCACGAGGATCCGGAAATGAATAGCAAACAAATATAATTAATTAAATATGAATATTGTTATAAAAATAAAGTTTAATAATTAAGCACCATTGATTATCAATTGTAAAATAAAATCTTAGAAGATGGCTATAAAATTATTCTGATAAATAAAAGATTTTATGTAAAATTAGCATATCCTTAATTAAGGCCTTCTGAGTGGTATAAATGAAATTGTATAATCTGCAGGGAATCTTTGAGAATTTGCGAGATGATTTTTTGAATTTCAAAAGATGATAGGGATAATTGTTTTAAAAATGATATGTAAATTTTGGTAAAGAACTCCGAGCACCAAAAAATAAACCTGTCACTGACCAATTGAAGAGAGGGATGTTATACTTGGCACTAAGGTAGGGAATACAAGGTTCATAAATGGCCCTCTTTTCCTGATCAACCTGATGAGCTGGGTTTAGATCTCTCTCCATGCGTATAGTTGGATCTATGATAATAGCCTTTTGTTGTTGCCTGTTTATTGCTATTATATCCGCTCTTCTGTGAGAGTCGTCTTCAGAAATGCAATGGACCTCTTCATGAACTTCCCAACCCTTGTTCCGAAGAAGACAGGCGATAGCTCCACGGACTCTATGATAATGTTAATAGCGGATAGCAGTGGGCACTGCCTGCCACCTAGCGGCAAAATAATTTCGATTGAGCAGGCAGTTTACACAGCTATAGGATGCGATCCAGCAGGCAGTGAGTTTACGATTTACTATCATTGCAGCGGAAGGATAGTTGAATGACGATTATGGGATTCAAAGTCCAAGGTGAAGATTTCCCTTGCACAATTTCCTTCAATTGTTCATTATGTAGTTAATCTTCCGAACGTAGTCAATCTTGACAGCCAACACAAAGATATGGTCTCTTGCACACAGAAGGTGTTTCATATCTAACAAATGAGTGACGATTGCATGAGAAAAGTGAACATTACCATAAACATTAAGTATATTAAGGGGAATTGTAACGTAATAGAAAACGTTAACGCCGCAGTTAATGAATTTTGAACCTGGATGAGAGCCACCGCTTGAGGGTAATATACGATACGGGACATGAAGGAAAATTCCATTCACAATAAAAGGATCAAGTAGAGGGAGAATAATTCTAATTTCCTTCGCAGGAAATTGAATCCCAGTCGACTAAATTTATGCCCACAAGCGCTGCCACTGAACCGTATTACTGGCCTTTCATCATGCTCTCCGCAAGACCCGGGAATTCTCAGAATTGAAAAATTTCGTGTTTGTCATGTAATCTTTTCAGTGAGCCAAAAAAGGGAACGGATATTGAAAAAGGTTTATTATTATTATTATTATTATTATTATTATTATTATTATTATTATTATAATAATATTATTATTATTATTATTTTCTTTATTGTGCTAAAACAGCATGTTCCATTGCTTACAAGATTTGCAATACTACATGCTATGTTTATGTTGCATATATTCATAGTTCATAGTTGATATTGGATAATCCTCCTATTTACTATGTATTATTATTATTATTATTATTATTATTATTATTTTCTTTATTGTGCTAAAACAGCATCTTCCATTGCTTACAAGATTTGCAATACTACATGCTATGTTTATGTTACATATATTCATAGTTCATAGTTGATATTGGATAATCCTCCCTATTTACTATTATTATTATTATTATTATTATTATTATTATTATTATTATTATTTTCTTTATTGTGCTAAAACAGCATGTTCCATTGCTTACAAGATTTGCAATACTACATGCTATGTTTATGTTACATATATTCATAGTTCATAGTTGATATTGGATAATCCTCCCTATTTACTATGTATTATTATTATCATTATTATTATTATTATTATTATTATTATTATTTTCTTTATTGTGCTAAAACAGCATGTTCCATTGCTTACAAGATTTGCAATACTACATGCTATGTTTATGTTACATATATTCATAGTTCATAGTTGATATTGGATAATCCTCCTATTTACTATGTACTATTATTATTATTATTATTATTATTATTATTAGTATTATTATTTTCTTTATTGTGCTAAAACAGCATGTTCCATTGCTTACAAGATTTGCAATACTACATGCTATGTTTATGTTACATAGTTTATTCATAGTTCATAGTTGATATTGGATAATCCTCCCTATTTACTATGTATTATTATATCATCATCATCATTATTATTATTATACCATCATCATCATCATCATCATAAGTAATGTCAGCTTTCTTATTCCTAGTAAAGAGTTTAGAGTTCACAAACTTTTCTGTTCTAGAAAGTCTAAATCTCTTTCTCTGGTCTCTAAATGCATAAAAAATGCCAACATGCATGGTTGTGATTTCGGTTCATTTAATGTATAACATTAGTAGTGACTAAATATAAATTATTTAATTGCATTATGTAATCTGTAAATTTTGGCATTTTATGTTTCCTTATATTTCTTACGATTCTTTATTAATTCAACACATCATTTCAATCTTATTAATATTATATCTGTATTTAAGTTTTAACATTCTAACATTTTTATTATTTATTTGATTGTACTAATGTGCTGATAGGTTTGGAAGTAAATCCCGAAAAGACAAAGTATATGATTATGTCTCGTGATCAGAATATAGTACGAAATGGAAATATAATAATTGGAAATTAATCCTTTGAAGGGTTGGAAAAATTCAAATATCTGGGACCAACTGCAACAAATATAAATGATACTCGAGAGGAAATTAAACACGGAATAAATATAGGAAATGCCTGTTATTATTCGGTTGAGAAGCTTTTATCATCCAGTCTGCTATCAAAAAATCTGAAAGTTAGAATTTATAAAACAGTTATATTACCGGTTGTTCTGTATGGTTGTGAAACTTGGACTCTCACTTTGAGAGAGGAACATAGGTTAAGGGTGTTTGAGAATAAGGTGCTTAGGAAAATATTCGGGGCTAAGAGGGATGAAGTTACAGGAGAATGGAGAAAGTTACACAACATAGAACTGCACGCATTGTATTCTTCATCTCGCATAATTAGGAACATTAAATCCAGACGTTTAAGATGGGCGGGGCATGTAGCACGTATGGGTGAATCCAGAAATGCATATAGTGTTAGTCGGAAGGCCGGAGGGAAAAAGACCTTAGGGGAGGCGAGACGTAGATGGAAAGATTATATTAAAATGGATTTGAGGGAGATGGGATATGATGGTAGAGACTGGATTAATCTTGCTCAGAATAGGGACCAATGACGGGCTTATGTGAGAGCGGCATTGAACCTCCGGATTCCTTAAAAGCCAGTAAGTAAGTAATGTGCTCGTCTATAATTGGCCAACGGCTGATAAGCAGCACATAAATAAATAAATAAATAAATAAATAAATAAATAAATAAATAAATAAATAAATAAATAAATAAATAAATAAATAAATAAATAAATAAATAAATAAATAAATAAATAAGTAAATAAATAAATAAATAAATAAATAAATAAATAAATAAATAAATAAATAAATAAATAAATAAATAAATAAATAAAACATTAATAAATAAGTAAATAAAAATAAATAAATAAATAAACATAAATAAACAAATATGTAAATAAATAAATAATTACGACTAATGATTCGATAAAATTATAAAACATACAAAGAAAATTCATATCTTTATGTTCATTCAGATTTCTGCACATTAGTTCCTGGTATAATTATGAGAGAAAAATGCGAATATTTTAATTGTCGAAGCTAGATGTCTTGAGCTCGATTATGTAATTCTTTTGCAAGGTCCTCAAAAGTGATATATTATATTCTGATTAGCTTACGTATTTGGGCGAAATATATGAGAACTCACAAACTTTTTGTACAACAGAAATTCAAAATTTCTTTCACCAGACTCCAGGTGCATTAAAAATGCCAACATGAATGACTGCGAATCTGATCCTTTCAATGTATAGACTTAGGTTGCTCTTGGAAATGACATTTAATTATTGTTTTTAAATTATCTTTTATTTTATTTGCAACATTTCTAATATTCTTATGGAATAATATATTCATTTATTTATTTTTACTTATTTACTTAACCTGGTAGAGATAAGGCCATTAGGCCTTCTCTTCCCATCCACAAGGGGATTACAACTACAATATTAAGAATACAATTACAATTATAATTACAATTAATATTAAATTTACAAATACAATAAAAATCAAAGTACTAAAAGATTAACTAATAAACTGTCTAGCTTTTATTAATTATTAATAAAAGCTAGACAGTTTATTGTAAAAGTTAAGAAGAGAGAAACATTTTTTTTTATTAATTAAGTAAAAATTAAACCTACTCTACGCAGTAAGAAAATGCTTAATAAGCTTGCTTTTGAACGCTACTAAATTCCGACAGTCTCTGATGTCACTGGGTAGGGTATTCCACAAGCGCGAGAGCGAGATTGTGTATGATGATGAATACGATGATGTCTTATGTGTTGGTATGGCTAGTATGCGGCTATTTTGCGTGCGTGTGAAGAGATTATGATATGATGACAGGTAACTGAAACGGGAGGCAAGGTAGGTAGGTGTAGAAGTGTGAAGGACTTGGAAAAGGAGAACAAGAGAATGAAAATTTCTACGTTCGTTAAGCCGTAGCCAGTTTAGAGTTTGGAAGGATTGGGTAATGTGGTCAGCGCGACGGACATCGCAGACGAAGCGAACACAAGAATTATGAACACGTTGTAATTTTTGCGACTGGTTGACATTGAGGTCAGTCAGTAGAAAATCACAATAATCGAAGTGGGGCATTACTAGTGTTTCCAGTAATATTTTCTTGAGTGATAGCGGAAGGAATTTTCGAATGCTGTTTATGGAATGTAGTATGGAAAGAACTTTTTTGGTAATATGGGTTACTTGGTTATTCCAGCTTAAATGCGTATCAAAGTAAACTCCAAGGTTTTTAACACAGGAAGTAGGATTAGAGAAAAATCCTTCGTTTAAGATGTTTTTATTTTTGTTTGTAGTCTATTCATTGATTAACATTGTTTTAAACACAAAAAAATCAGATTTTTTACTCCTAATCACTACCCAGTTCCCTTGAGTTGGTTGTCATGCAATTTTATGGATTGATACATAGGAATCGTTACGACACCAGATTTTCTTCTCTGAGCTGCAAATTAATTTTGCTAGATATTGTTCTGTTTGAAGTTTATACAGTTATTAAGCATTAAATAGTAGTTGATAGAAACGAGTATTTCATGGGTAGGCTACAGAAAACGAGAAAAATAATTACATAAAAGTTAATGAAGAAACAACTGTAAAAGAAGAGCGACAAGGAAAGCCAGAACATTAGGAGGAGAAAACCGTACTATGAACTAGTTTGTTCATCAGAAATCCAGCAAGAAATCGACTTCTATCTCGTAACATAGAAAGCCAGATGCATGATACGGCTGAAATTCATTCCATCTCCGGAAAAGTAAAATAAATGTAGTGTGATTCTAATAGTAGGCCTAATATCAGCGAAAAAAATATTAGAACTTTAATATTTTCTATAACGACCTTGTGCAATTTCGAGTCTATAAATTTCTTGGAAATTAGGCGTACAGGACTCAAGGTGGCGGAGCTCGTTAGAAAAGTGACATTGCTACGGAGTGTGTCTGACTCTTGGTACCGTTATCTCATACGACTGAGATCCATGCGAAATGCCAAGGCTGACTTCCCTCAACGCCAGACAAGCTGCTCAGCGCTTTGAAATAGCATCATTACAGCTGTGCCATGCCTGATGATTCAGGCGTAAGTACAGACTGTAATGATTCCTGCGTTTACTTGCTACCTGGAATATTCGCCGTAGTAGTTCGTTGTGTTGATCTCGTAAATAGAGGTACGATACAATAGTTTCATGTTCTTTCTACAACGATGATAAATAATAATTTCGAATTATGTAGAATTATACAGTCAGAATAAGAAATGAAGCTGTGTTGGAAAGAGTGGCTGAAGAATGAATGATGCTGAAACTGATCAGGAAGAGAAAAAGAAATTGGTTGGGTCATTGGCTAAGAAGAAACTTCAATATTCATTATATGAGGTCTCGCCCACCTCATTGAATATTACACGACTACTATGAAGTAGCCAATGTGTATTATTACCATTTAATACGAGAGGGGTTCGACCGGCGCCGTGGATCGTGTCCCGGCATAGCTTAGTTGGACAGAGCGCTCAGCGCGCAGAACTGGGTTCGATTCCCAGTGCCGGTACGAATTTTTCTCGTATTAAATGGTAATAATAAGAAGAAACTGCATACTGAAGGATGCACTGGAAGGAATGGTGAACGGGAGAAGAGTTCGAGACAGAAGAAGATATCAGATGATAGACGACATTAAGATATATGTATCATATGCGGAGACTAAGATGAAGGCAGAAAATAGGAAAGATTGGAGAATGCTGGGTTTGCAGCGGAAAACCTGTTACTCTGTTTGGAAGTTGATTCATTATTAATAGGATTGAAACATTGTATTATGCAATTTTCTGTATAGGCTAAATAAGGTTGGAATATAACATTATTTTCCCAGACTTTATCAATAATCGTAATGAAACTACATAGTCTAGCAAAAATTTAACAAAATTAAAACTTTAGACCCTATATAATGACTTGAAATACATCACACGAATAAAATCAGCTGTATTACAAATTGAATTAATTAAAATGTGTAACCACTTTAAGGTATGCGGTATCATCACCTGTCCTGGATTCCTGACGAGAAAATCTGACAACCCTGGGATAAGACTAGAGAAGTCGCCTATTTTGTTGGGCTCGTTACGCTAGGCTAATCCGGACGATGTCAGCTCAGTCTAACGGAGTAGCGACGTCTCTGTTCTTACCCTGATGATGGAAATGTCAAGTTCCAGGACACGGTGGATTACCAAAAGCCTAATTCGAATCGATATTGTTGCTTATGGATACGTCAATAAATTATTATTTGAATAAGTGCCTAAGTGCTATTTTCGTGAAAATTGTGTTTTACTGGAATAAGAATTTATAAACCTAGCCCTATAACATAAATAAGAATCAAAGTCCAGGCTCGTTATTTTATCGTTTTAATAGGCGGACGTGTGTTCCAATAGCTTCAACATATGACTTAATTTCCTTAAAAGTATGAAAACGGTACTTAGATCCTTGCTTACTTTAGGAATAGGATGGGTATGGGAGAAAGGAGAGGATAACAGGAGGAATGTATGGCGTAATGTGAAGATGAGATTAATTGATATCGAGAGGAAAGAGATTGAGCTCCAATGTTCGGAAAAGTCCTCACTACATTTACAATCAGATCTCATGCTCAACTGGGGGAGGTGTGACTACATAAATTCTTGTAACAAAGACAGCAGAGCAGGTTTAGCGTGGCTAAGATTGGGGGCATGGAAGGGTAATAAAATTGTCAACGAAGGAGAGCGCTTTTGTCCGCTTTGCAGAGAAAAGGACTCCTATAAACATATTTTATTACAGTGTGTCGAATTGGGACATGTACGGAGAAAATATCTACCACCCTTGATGCTAAGTCAGAATAGGACTTCGCTTGCATGTCTTGACCTCATGGGGAATAGAGAATGGGAACAAAAGATTGGCTTGTTCCTCTTGAAGGCGAGAAAGATTAGAACTTCAGCTGTTGAAGTTTGTGACACGAACTGAGAAAGGGATAATAGTATCTACCCAACTATAAACTTTTATGTCTGTTTTAGGTTGGGATATATTTTATATTATGTTTTGTTGTGCCATTTTCATTTTAATATGTGTGTTCTTTTAGAGAGTAGTGGATATAATCATAGGTGAGGGGGTGAAACCTACAAAGTAGAACTTGTTTTAGGTACAAAGCACGTACGATCAGAAGACCCCTGCATTGGATTTTAGAGAAAACTATGATAATATAAAAATCTGTATGTATAATACTCCTCAATAAATCCATATCTATCCTTGTTTACTTCAAGTTTTCAATAGCTTGGGATATTTGTTGTAGAATTGTAAGCCACTTTTGAAACAGGGTGTAGCAAAGAATTCTGTGAGATGCAACTTTCTAAGGACGTATGCGGCGAATCTATTTATAGAACAGACGTACGAGTGTTGGTAAGGAGTCTTGAAAATGTTTGTAAAGTCAAATTAGAACGTGCATGTTTTTACAAGTGTCACAGTGGAAACATTACATCTGTATTTTGTACAGTAGTCACAAATCGAAAGGCAAGCCGCGCTACAACCAAGATATACACGAAGGTCTCATGCATATTTCATTGAGAAAAAACAAGGTACCTTCACGAAAGAAATAAGTTGAAATCAAGCATTTTCATTGTAAATTGACGATACAATCATTGAGTTACTACTGGCTGACCAGAGTATAATCCTGATCATCACAATACTATCTTATACCTTACTTTGTTTAATGGGAAAGTAGTCGTTAAAGTAAAAGCAAATGAAACTGTAAAAATGAGTGATGGAGAAAATGAATGACAGAAAGAGATAGGAAGTGAAATACTAAATGGATAGAAACTGGCGATAGTATAACAGATGGAGGTAGTGAGTGAGTCACAGAGTGAGTCCACAAATAATACAAAATCCAGACAAATCGAGGCCACTCCTCCTCCTTTTTTAATTTGTTGTTATTTTAGGACCGCATTGTTCTTATTATTGTCATGTAAAAAGGACGAGTGAAGAACGATTACCAAAAAATGTTTGAAGAAAGGGAGACCTAACACTACCTTTTGTACATGGTTTTATGGAATTAAAACGACTATGAAGAAAAGAACATTGGAGGAAGGGCAGTGGGTTAACAGAGAAGATTGGAGAGAATGTTTAAAATTAATTTTAAAAAACTAGAATATTGAACACTGGAAGATGTGTACTGTACACATTGTTAAACCAGTTTTAGATAAATTATTATTTACTACTTATTTATTAATGGTATATATTTTAAGATTTTTTATGCTCGACCATGCCGAAATGTACTAATTATACATCTGGTAGCAGTCCTTTAATGCATGTCATTAAAGTACACCTACTCATTAAAGTACAGATCTTCAGCCAATGACGACTCAGGTTACATGTGTTCAGCCAATGACAAGTCAGCTTTGTACCGTTATAAAACCGCAAGTATCGATTATTCTCGGATATGCAATCGAAAGAGAATTAGCGAAAAGTTACGGAGGCTGGAAATCCAATACTGTCGCAGAAGGTTATGTTCTGTTACTATAATAATTAGCGTTAATTGTAAATGATATTCAAATAAATTCAATTTGTCATCTCGTTTTCCAATGTCGAATTCAATAATCAAGTTTATAATATTATAATATTATCAAGTTTAACGGGACTACGTCAAGGTCAATGACATTATTGTTCCTCGGAAAAAAATCAATACTTTCGCGTCTGCGCACATCTCACAATTCACGACCTAGAACAAGGTCACTTCCGATCTTGTCAGTTACAAATAAAATGTATACATCTGAATACCGGTAATTTCAAGTTAGAAATATGGTCGACCATAAAAAGTCGTATGAAACTCGCCTATAATGGTAATTAAGAGCTCGTATGAAAATTATGAAACTCGCTTGCGCTCGTTTCATAAATATCCATACTCGATTCTTAATTACTATCATTATAGGCTCGTTACATAATGTACTATAAAGACATACTTGCATGCATATTTAGTAGGCTTTTAGGGCATGAACTTTCTGGCCCTAATGATAACAAATGTATCTGCGCTGTGTACCCTCGTAAATATTAAAAGTATTAATTTGTATGGATATGTAATTTAATTTAATTTTATTTGGTTATTTAACAACGCTGTATCAACTACGAGTTTATTTAACATCGATGAGACTGATGATAGGGAGATGGTATTTTGGCGAGATGAGGATTCGCCATAGATTACCTGGCATTCACCTTACGGTTGTGGAAAACTTCGGAAAAAACCCAACCAGGTAATCAGCCCAAACGGGGATCGAAACCGCGCCCGAGCGGAACTTCAGACCGACAGCCAAGCGCCTTAACCGACTGAGCCACGCCGGGTGGCCCAATTTGTATGAAGGACAGTTTGAATCTTACATGGATTTCTTTAAATTCGACAAAATAACTAAGTTGCAGCATCCAGTTTATTTTAAAATTTATTTTAATTCTGTTGATAGGACAATAATTTAAACATCTATGAGGCTGAAACTGAATAAACAGAAGCGTTTTTTAAATTAATTCTGTAAAATTTTATAATTTATAATTTATTGTGTTTCAGCATAACATATGACTTAAACTTTTGGAGATCCGTCATTTTTCCATTTTAGTTTTATAATGCCTTTAATTACGCATTCGTGTACATTTATAAGTTGTTCAATCAAATTTAACTTTCACTCTTTGACTAGAACGGCTCTTGTTACAACAAAATTTCACCTTGTAGCTTTAAATCATCATTTCTTCTATATTCTTAGTATCTCAAAGAAAAATTGCTCTTTTTACATTCCATAAAAGTGAATATTCTTATTATCTCCGAAATTCTTAAGTTCAAAACTTAATTCAAACGTCTCCACATCAGTTGACTGTAATAATTTTATAATGAAATACGAGACAGTGTTTTGTACGTTGATACAAGCTATAGCAAACCGAAGCGAGGTAGCTCAGTGGTAACGCACTAGACTTGCTTTGGGGAGGTTTCGGGTTCGACCTCTGGTGTCGACCAATCTGGTCAAGGTTTTTTCAGTGGGGTTTCTCGACTGAATACAGCTAATTTTCAGTTAAATAAAGATGAATGGCGGATTGGACCCTAATTACCACTGAATAATAAGACAGTATAACAGCACATTTTCAACAGTAAACTACAGAGAGTCGCAATATAACCTACAGGTTAAAATGACTATAAAACTACAGTAATGTAATGAAAAACGAATACATAGAAAATCGTGTCAAAACTCGGGCGAGAGCGAAAGGTTTTAAAGTTGGTTCGTTTGCCGTCTCTATTGATTGTCATCTTGTTTTAAGGGAACCAGGTAGTGATTAGGGGTTAAAAATCCGATTTTTTATTTTATGTTAAAAAAAAGTACAAAACTTGCTCTTTAAAACAATATAAATATTGTGGAGAGTATTTCTGCAGATAAGTCATTTAAATAGCCTATTTAAATTTGGCGGTGCATGTAATTCATACATCCTTCTTTTTAAATGCAGTTTTCCATAACTTGACATTTTTCATACTTAAGTGCATTTTCCTCTGAAACTACTGAATAAATTGACATGAAATTTTTACAGTGTTTTCTGCACCCTATGTTCTACATTGTAGACCTACAGGTTTAAGAATATCTCACATATAACACGAGAAAAAAATATATATGCATTGTAAAAATGCAAAAAATGGTAAACTTACTTACTTACTTACTTACAAATGGCTTTTAAGGAACCCGAAGGTTCATTGCCGCCCTCACATAAGCCCGCCAACGGTCCCTATCCTGTGCAAGATTAATCCAGTCTCTATCATCATACCCCACCTCCCTCAAATCCATTTTAATATTATCCTCCCATCTACGTCTCGGCCTCCCTAAAGGTCTTTTTCCCTCCGGTCTCCGAACTAACACTCTATATGCATTTC
The DNA here is from genome assembly GCA_025594305.2 of Periplaneta americana. Lineage (NCBI taxonomy): Eukaryota > Metazoa > Arthropoda > Insecta > Blattodea > Blattidae > Periplaneta > Periplaneta americana. Next base: position 166,597,835 of record JAJSOF020000009.1, read on the forward strand.
TGGATTCGCCCATACGTGCTACATGCCCTGCCCATCTCAAACGTCTAGATTTAATGTTCCTAATTATGTCAGGTGAAGAATACAATGCATGCAGTTCTGTGTTGTGTAACTTTCTCCATTCTCCTGTAACTTCGTCCCGCTTAGCCCCAAATATTTTCCTAAGCACCTTATTCTCAAACACCCTTAACCTATGTTCCTCTCTCAGAGTGAGAGTTCAAGTTTCACAACCATACAGGAGAACCGGTAATATAACTGTTTTATAAATTCTAACTTTCAGATTTTTGGACAGCAGACTGGATGATAAGAGCTTCTCAACCGAATAATAACACGCATTTCCCATATTTATTCTGCGTTTAATTTCCTCCCGAGTGTCATTTATATTTGTTAAAAAATGGTAAACAAAGTTCAATATTTTTTCTGTTTCACTAGGAGCGAAATATTTAACAAAGTTTTGCTTTAGAATTTACAATATACATTATTAGATAACTTAAGAAAATACAAGGTATATGAGTGAAGATTGTAGCAAGGAATGTGCACCTGAAGAATGAGGTACACTTAGCAAAGTGTGAAAACAGGTTATCAGTTAGGGCCTTTCTTTTGCACTTGGATACGAAACTAATTAGTGGTCTTTTATAGCACTGAATTCAGAATGATTGATTGTATAAGCATGGAAATTTTTATTTCAATCTGAGCACTAAAAGTCTAGAAATATTGAACTAAACTTTTGTACTGAAATTTTTTAATCGCACAGGCATCACTACCCACTCTCCTTAATGGTACTCTTTAATAGATTAAAATATAATTAAAGCGGCATGTTATCTTAAGTTACCGAAATCGAAAGCCTTAAGACATTTTATTATGAAGTTTAATAAAGCTTTCTTTATCATAAATCCACAATGGATAATATAAATGCATGTTTAATGATATCGAAGCGAAGCCGTATCTTCATCTCTATTCTGGAGTGGAATGAATGAGCCGTGCCACTTTCTCACTTACTACGTCACAAACATTACATTCGGTTGCAATGTAAATTGATTTCATTCAAGGGAATTCCATGTAATTAAATTCAGTAGTTTAATAGGAAATGAAAGTTGCTTTACAAGGCGATTTCTTCTTGGTATTAGGTTGAAAAACATAGATCTACATACAAAATAGATTTCCTGCAATTGAAATCATTCATTAGCTATTGCTTGTGGCTACAAACTCAGCGAACATTTCGATTCCAGGTCGAAACATAGAATTACAGATACGCATTTTTCACTCATCTTCTTGTGATGCTCTTTCACATGATATTCATACAGGGACATCATTTTATTTTTACTTCAATTTTTATTGTACCTGAGTTTTTGAATGTACTTTACTCCCACCCCGTCTACTAGTAAACTTCCAACCGTTCTCAACACAGAACCAAGCCTATACAGTCAAAGTCGCCTTATGGTCATAGTAAACACAAGTTAGTGAGTACAGTACGTTCCAGAAATATGTTCGCGTTTTCCAGTGACGAAAGAGCTTTCAATATTGAATCATATTCTCGCACAGGTACTGTCGTCCGTTTGCCTATGACGCATCCCGTTCTCCCACACGCTTCTGCTCGCCCCTCTGTAAAGGCTGGTGGCTGGGCTGTCTTAGATCTTTTCTGAAAACATTTATTTCTGTTAGGAATTGGACGTCTACGTAATATTATACAACTGTTTAAAATAACTTAAATAAAAGGACCTCGTTAATTAACTGTCACATGATTTCTCTCCTTTCTACGACCCTGCGACAAAACCACTTGGACGGACAGTAGATAGCATGTCTGAGTAATTTTATCCTTTCTGATCGGGCAGAAGTGAAGATTGAATTTACAGTACGTAAGATACTCTTTTGTAGAGTAGGTACAGAATTATTTCAAATGAGTTACTAGTACGAAGGACGAAACTGGTAATTGGAATTAGGGTCAATAATCTATAGTGCGATAATATGCAAAAAGGGACTGAAGCCTGTATCGAAATGAACGGCCATCATTTTCAAAATTGTGTTTAAATATCCATATAAATATCCATATTTTCAATTTAACTTCATTCTCTATATTGTACGCTAATTTGCTGTAGACAGTATAATATATTAATATACTAATGAATACGTCCGAATGGATAGCTCAGTTCGTGAGTAAAAGCACTTATTGTCAATGCAGTACTATATTTTGATTAAAGAAAAACCTAATGAAAATTATCAAACTGAAAATCGCGATAAAATCGCGATATTTCCTAGTTTACGTAAATGGATGAACTGCTTTTCTTCTCTCCTATACGTAGTAAAGTGATTTGTTTGTATTTTACGCCAGTATCATCGAACTCCAATCGTGGAAGGGGGTAGCAAACAGTGTTTCCGGTTCTCAACCGTTAATTCAAATGTATAGCCAGATTAATATTAGAAATGTTAGTAAAAATAAAATGATGTCCCTGTATAACTAGTATGCTTGTTATGAATGTTTATATAAACAGAGTTTACAAATCTTAGTTTACATTTTCTACAGATTGAGCATTTCGATAGTACAGAGTGATTTATATAGAACTAACACATTTCTTTCTTTCTTTATTTGAAAACGAATGATGCTAGCATCGACTACTCTGTGACAGAAACTTACAGCGACCACTGTTAGGGTTAAAACGCAACAATACACAAAGTACCGTTAGGCCTTGAAAACTCGCCGTGGTTATATGCAACTCAATCGACACAGCCACATGAGGGCAAGCTGCATTATAGGAGGTCCGGTAAGTTGAAATGTGACAAACGAAGCATTGTTCCCAGAAGCGGCAACTAACAGGTTTCCAAGTTACATGGAAGTGAGACATTAAATCACCCCTAGACTCATGCATGCTACATCGAAGCTGCGGTTTCAGTCAGCGTCTTCTTGCATCAGAACTGTGCTTCCACACTGTGGTTTGCGAACTATTGACAACTGAATCGATTCCAAACGGTTCACCAGTGTTATCTGTCCTGGCAACAAGTAGCACATGTAGCAACAATTTGATTGAGGTTCTGGCTGATATGTAGATCTGTTATCAGGTAGTACATCTCACTTGACGATATGTATCAAAGGAAAAACAATTGGGCTATTCCATATGAAATCGATCAGTAAAAAACCTCGCATTTTTTATACTCTAATTTTTTCCCTATTTATACAAGGTGCTGAGGAGTGTGCATTTTCAAAAATTTACTATCGAAAGTCAAACGGTTTTCGTATTATTGAGCAACAAATTTAGCGTATTTTATAAAAACAAGCCTCTTTCAGCGCTCAGAACTCTGGAACCATTTACTGCAGAACATTGAACGAGGGCTTATTTTGAAGCTGACATTTGGTAGGATATGTTAAGAAGTAATCCTTATTTTTATTGTACTCAGAGACACAGATAATCTGATTTTACTTACTTTTAGGCTTTTTGCCAATTTGTAAAAATGTAAAAAAATATTGAGAAAAAACCTTGCATTATTAAGAGGGATTCGGCATTATTTGCTTAGTGGTACGGCAGTAAGTTTCGAGGATATTAAATAAATTATTTTCACACGCCTAGACTTGAACGGCGCAGTACCGCACGCACTGGCCGAGAGCTGAAGATAAGCGAGCATTGGACGTCATTGTACTCCTGTGTTTATGAAGATCTGAGATAAAGCTAGCACAGCCATGACTGCTAGACGACACATCACGTGTTTATGTCTCCTGGCCTTGCTTGTCTCGGCTAGCTCCCGCCTCACAGTCAGCTGGTTAGTTCACGCGCGTACTATTAATTTTCTTTATTTGATATTTTCAATACTTTCTTATCAACATACCATCAGTAAAAAATACGTGCTTATTTGTACTTTCAATGCGGAATCTAACTATATATTTTAAAAATATTTTTTCCTAGCCAAAGGCGTCTTAATGAGGAAAAATCTAAATTTCTCCATTTCCATAAAAAGTAAGAAAATCTGTTTATATGTCAATATAAACTTTAAGTTCTCAGCATCAAAATAAACCATGATTTTGATCATTGGGTGAAAGGGTTTCGGAGCTACAACAGTTTAAAGTTGCAAATTTTATGAAAATACGATAAATTTAAATATTTTTAATTTAAACACTATGAAGTTCTGATGCCTCAAACTTTGCACAAAGCATTGTATCACAGTTCTCTACGTACAAAAAAGTTTTATTGTATTTAGAAATTGTAAAGTCAATTTTCTCTATATTTCGGTCGATTTGAGATGAAATAGCTCAATTGTTTGTATGCATCTGAAGTCTGATTCGTGTAATATGTTACTAGTCAGCGATGTATGCAATGGAGAGGAAAGGAACTGGTCACCCTACCTCATTATCTCCTGGATTCAGTTGCGTCGTGAATGATGCCTTATGATATTACTTATGAGGTCCAGAACTGTCTTCGAATAGTTGACTAAACAACATTACGAAGGGTATGAGTCCTAAGCTAGCATGTAGGAAATGTTATTGTTACAACAACAATAATAATAATAATAATAATAATAATAATAATAATAATAATAATAATAATAATTTTCATGCTATTTTTTCATGCACTTGTCATTATTGTCATCATATTCTTCTTTCTTCTTCTTCTTCTTCTTCTTCTAGTCCACACCTGTGGAGTAACGGTCAGCGCGTCTGGCCGCGAAACCAGGTGATCCGGGTTCGAATCCCGGTAGGGGCAAGTTACCTGGTTGAGGTTTTTTCCGGGGTTTTCCCTCAACCTAATACGAGCAAATGCTTGGTAACTTTCGGTGCTGGACCCCGGACTCATTTAACCGGCATTATTCATTTCATATCATTCAGACGCTAAATAACCTAAATGTTGATACAGCGTCGTAAAATAACCCAATAAAATAATTTCTTCTCCTTTTTCACTGTCATCGTATCGACATCTATTTCCCAGCATCTTAAATGTCATCATAATATTATCATCGTTATTTTAATTTTCTCCAATATCATCACCCTTATTTTCATTTTCTTCATCTCTTCTTTACCATTTCAGTGTCCTTCTTCACGGACGAAGGTAAAGACATCCCCTTTACACGCAATGAAGGCGCACTTCATGCATTCATATCCTCGGCACTAGAATTAGGTGTTGTGGTCAGGACCACGCTCCGATCGCCTTTTATTCCAGGGGAAGATCCGGTACTCAATTTAACAGTAGACTGAGTTGACTCCGGGGCCGTTCAGAAGTTTTGACGAACAAAATCATATTATCACCCGGTATTGAGCCCGGAACCTTCCAATTCGCAGACAGGTGCTCCACCAATTGAGCTATCCGAAAGTGTTGTTCTTCTTCATCTTTTCATGATTTTCTTTCTCTTTTATTTTCACTACCATTTTCCTCGCTATCGTCGTTGACCTCACCACCACCACCATCATCATTTAATCCATTATTATTATTATTATTATTATTATTATTATTATTATTATTATTATTATTATTATTATTTTTCTTCAACACTATTACTTCTTTTGCATCATCATATTCATCACACGCATTTTGTTTTTTATTATCACCATCATCATCCTCTTCTTCTTAACCAATATCATGTTCTCAAGCAACACCATCATTTTCACCTTTATCATCTTTACACCGCAAACCCACAATTATCCCTATCATATGAAAAACATTTTCTAGCAATATTAAAACATCATTAGTGTATCCTTTGTTATTGTCTGATAGTAATCACATTCATCTTATTCACGAATCGTAATCACCATGACGATTTTCTAAACATAATAATTCTATAATCACCATTAATTTTTAGTAATTATTACTGCTTTCGCAATTACAATCTTCTTCACAACTCATATTCCAGATTAATTCTACGTTACTCTCTTTTGTTTCGGTTTTCCGAACGGCGCTCAAATGACGATAAATTACGTACGCCTCATTTAGCCTGAAGGAACAATTAAAAAAGTTGAAATTATGTTACGACAGGAACGGAGCAATTAAAAAATATAAATGGCAAGATAATTATAAATACTCGAAGCGAAATCTTCCCAACAGTAAATTTTAAAAATATCTCTTAGAAAGTGCTGGCTGGAGATCGAACCCCAGTATCTTGGATTAGAGTCGCCAGCTGACTGAGACGGGAGAATGGAGAAAGTTACAAGCTTATTGCTTTGTATTCTTCCGTGAACATAAAATAGAACTGTTTAAAAGTCAAGCGTTAACATTGAATGGTATGTAGAACGAGGAGGGGTTTAGGACGTATATCATAATTGATTACAGAATTTAAGTAAGTCTGAAAAACCAAAGAAAGGGAAAGCTGAGAACATCAAATGTTTACGAAGATGACGGAGATGAGATTATAAATTGGATTGAATTATTTCAGGATGGTAGAGTGTTCATGAGAGGTCGACTATGAATTCCATGAAGGGTCAAAAGACTCGGAGTCAATTAGACAGTGATCTAGCTATTGAGATAGTTTTAAGCTAATCTAACAAGAGTATCTAGAAAGTGTTACATGGGTGATAGAACTGAAAATAAGGTAAGTCTCCCTAAGTTCGGGATCTTAAGCAAATTTATTTTTAAATTAATGATGAAATCATATTTCGAAAGTATAAAAAAATTGCGTTGCAATATTGAAACTAAAGAGCATTTTAAATAAAGATTTCGTACAAAATCAAAGGAGACAGGGGGGGTGCAACTGGCGAAGTTAAGACGCATGTGTCCACTAAAGTTCGCCAATTGTGTACCTATTCTAATTAAAGTAATATTTTAATATCATCAGAGTACAGATGTAATGTATTTTAATACAGAAAAATGGTCATAGTAGGAATTAAAGTTTTATTATAAATAAATTATCATAGGATTAATAATTTTAGTAGTCACCCTGGCTGGCACAGGCGGTATAGAGCTGGTCTTCTGTGCCCGAGGTTGCGAGGTCGATCTCGGCCTAGGTCGATGGCATTTAAGTACTGCCAGTAGATTTACTGGCATGTAAAAGAACTCCTGCGGGACAAAATTCCGGCACACAGGCGACGCTGATATAATCTCGACAGTTGCGAGCGTCGTTAAATAAAACATAATTTATTTATTTATAATAATTTTAGTATTCCTTTACCTATAAACTATCTAACATATTACTAGTTTAAATACTGAAGTTAAAATGTAATCAAATCAGTTATTTAAACTGCCAAAGATCTCAGAGAAGCAGCAATGAATGATCCTAAGCTGGCCATAAGAACAGTTCCAATATTTAATAATAATGTCATGAAGTAGGGCATCGCTATAGTAAATGTAATTCTAAAAATACAGCCAGAAAGTACACAAAATAGGCTTTAAAATGACATATATTACACTCTATAAATGCATTACTTATTCCGTTGGATGAAGCCGATTTTAACGGAGCAAATCTAATACCGGCAGTTAATACAATATGTATCTCTAATTTGTAAAAAAGTACTTTATATTGTTTACATTTTATTATGTGCATGTAAAGTATGTATGTATGTATGTATGTATGTATGTATGTATGTATGTATGTATGTATGTATGTATGTATGTATGTATGTATGTATGTGTGTATGTATGTATGTGTGTATGTATGTATGTATGTATGTATGTATGTATGTATGTATGTATGTGTATGTATGTATGTATGTATGTATGTATGTATGTATGTGTGTATGTATGTATGTATGTATGTATGTATGTATGTATGTATGTATGTATGTGTGTATGTATGTATGTATTTATGTATGTGTGTATGTATGTGTGTATGTATGTATGTATGTGTGTATGTATGTATGTACGTATGTATGCATTTTTTATTTTAGTGCGTTATTTTACGACGCTTTATCAACAGCTTTGGTTATTTAGCGTCTGAATGGGATGAAGGTGACAATGCCGGTGAAATAAGTCCGGAGTCCAACACCGAAAGCTACCCAGTATTTGCTCATATTGGGTTGAGGGACAACCCCGGAAAAAACTCAACCAAGTAACTTGGAAAAACCTCAACCAAGTAAGGCGTGGACTGTATGTATGTATGTGCCCGACGCTTTATCAACAGCTTTGGTTATTTACGTCGTAACAATGCCGGTGAAATGAGTTCGTAAGCTATCCAGTATTTGCCACCTGGTTTCAAGTAACTGCCGAGACGAACCCGGGCCACTAACCGTTACTCCACAGGCGTGGACTGTATGTATGTATGTATGTATGTATGTATGTATGTATGTATGTATGTATGTATGTATGTATGTATGTGTGTGTGTGTATGTATGTATTATGCCATCTTTTATGGATGGAGGGTATGACAAGTCCACTGATATTTAGACCACTAATATTGGATCTATTATACTACATCAGATAGATATTCGACTGGACCAGAAATGGTCGACATATTTGGACTAGAGCCGTCTATACGGACATGATTATTATTTTATATGCCGTAAATCCACGACCCACTGCTCTTACCTCAGAAGCCAGAAGGGATTTAGTCCAAAATCTCCATTTTGAGATATGGTGAGAAAAATATTCCAATTTTACGCACAGCTCTATGGCTTACTTCCGCAACTATCTATGCCTGAAATTCGGGAGTATCAATATTAAAACAACCATAAAATCCTACATATGAGTCAATCATAACCTAAAAATTCACGTTTTGAGCTTACTCCCTTTTGTCTTTTGAAGCAAGAGCTTTACCAATGCTAAGAATTTTTATCACACTTCAAAATTCATCGCATTCTTCTGGTTTTGAACTCGTGAAACCTGGATCTAATGGCAAACATGTGGACCTAACCTCTAGAACACCAACAGCGACTTTAGGAGAATTTTATTTGTAATAAAAAACGAAGATAGAACGGTATAAATAGTCTAGTTTGATCTTCAATGGACGGGCAAAAATGTGACCAGAATTGGATAGGTTTGGCCACTGGATGGCGTCCTTTCTCAATCTTGAACTTGAACCGATCTCAAAATACATATTTGCCTCTACAACATCGTCAGCATATTTGTATAGTCTTGAAATGAAAACACTTTGCTCCCGGATGTACGGCTGCAGCCGTATATTGCACAACTGTTGAACAGGCTGTTCTTCTCCCGGCGGGTCGCGGCATGGCTCGAGGTGATCGAGCGGAAAGTGAAAGGGGTTTGTCCGAATACCGAGAAGCGACGTGCAGAAATGTCAAACGTTAAAAAAACCAATCAAACTCTGAAGTGGATATCAATTGTTCTTCTTGCTCGAAGCTGTTTCTTCGCGAATCAAGGTCAATATGAAGAAAACCAGTCATCTTGCTTTGAAAGTGAAATCGCCACATTTCATTGGTTTTTGTCAAACTCCGTCGGTAACATACCATGCTTTGTTGTTGGTACCACAGAAGATGGAAACCGAAGATCACACAATATGAATAAAAAATACTCCACTTTGTATTTTTCTTTACCAACTATTGCTCCCAGTTTATAGAAATATTATCACGATATTCTTATTTCGCGAAATTTCTGTTTTACATCGATTTATACAAGGACATCATTTTATTTTTACTTCAATTTTTATTGTACCTGAATTTTTTAATGTACTTCACTCCCACCCCTTCTACTAATGAAGTTCAACCGTCCTCCACAGATATCCAAGTCCGCATATACAGTTATAGTAGCCTTACGGTCATAATAAACAGTACGTTTAAAAAATATGTTCGCGTTTTCTAGTGACGAAAGAGCTTTCAATATTGAATCATTTTCGCTCAGGTACTGTCGTCCATTTGCCTACGTCGTATCCCGGTTTCCCCCACCAGCTTTTATTCGCCAGCTAGTGGCTGGGCTGTCTTAGCTCTTTTCTCAGAACATTAATTTCTGTTAGGAATTGGACGTCTACGTAGTATTATACAACTGTTTAAAATAACTCGTTAAGCAATTAACTGTCACGTGATTTCCCCCTTTCTACGATCCTACGACATAACCAGCTGGACGGACAGTAGATAGCATGTCTGAGTAATTTTATCTTTTCGGATCGGGCAGAAGTGAAGATTGAATTTACAGTACGTAAGGTACTCTTTTATAAAGTAGGTACAGAATTATTTCAATATGAGTTACTAGTACGAAGAACGAAACTGGTAATTGGGATTAGGTACAATAGTCTATAGTGCGATAATATGCACATTAGAACTGAAGCCTGTATCGAAATGAACGGCCATCATTTAAAAAAATGTGTTTAAATATCCATATAATAATTATTTTTCAATTCAACTTCATTCTCTATATTGTATGCTAATGTGCTGTAGACAGTATAATATACACTGCATAATGAATACGTCCACATGGACAGCTCAGTTCGTGAGTAAAAACACTCATTGTTAATACTGTACTGTACTTTGATTAAACGAAAACCTAATGAAAATGATCAAACTCAAAAGCGAGATATTTCCTAGTTTACGTAAATGGATGAACTACTTTCCTTCCCTCCTATACCTAGTAAAGTGATTTGTTTGTATATTACGCCAGTACCATCGTACTCCAGTCGTGGAAGGGGGTAGCAAATGCCGTTGATCCAGAGGTATAGGCAAGTTAATATTAAAAATGTTAGTAAAAATAAAATGGTGTCCCTGTACATGTATGCATAAGAACATTTCTATAGATTATATTTCAATTTTTCTAAGAGTAATAGAGTGTTTCATCATATATGCGTAGGCCTAAACTAGAAACGTGTCTTGTTTCCTCAAACGAAAATAATTTTATAATGATCAACTGTAAACAACAGACTTTTAAATAGGGAGATGTTTATACTCTAGCGGTCTTACTAATGAACCGTAGGGTAAATTATAATTTTTATACGAGAATTATGCAGAGTTGGGACAGAAAATTTTTCTAATAACGAATGTATAAGTACTGTGTAACTATACATGGGAATTGCTTGCTGTAGTTGTATACAGGAAACCGTCTGTTTAAGGGGTTACGTACATCTTACAGCAATAACATTTTTGGAAATATTCAACATTTTTTTTCCTCCATTACTCTATCTTGTACAGTAATGAAAATTGATATGTGTAAAACAATGTCCTTCTGCTATATGAAAAAAATACCTTTACGATTAAAAAAAATTATATTTGTTTTTCAAAGTTCAAAATGCTGACAGTTCACTGTGCAGTGATGAAGCGTTTCCCTCATAACTCATAAATTAGTTAACTTTTTCATGTTCTCTCTCTTTTATTTTATTGCCGAAATTCAAGTTTATAATATCATGCTCTTTCAACTACATTCCTTAATAAATAATATTTTTTTTTATTTTGTGTTAGGAGAAAGTACTGATATTTGGCCATTTTTAAATGAATTTATTTTTTATCAGACAATCTATCAAAGGTAGAGAAGTGATCTTGCATCATATTGTAGATATGACATGCATAAACACACACAAAATATTTCATCACAGAATGTTTGATAATTTTTTAGTTATGTGGAAAACGCTTCATCACTGCACAGTGAACTGAATTTTGAAAAAAAAAAGTGTAAATAATTTTTTTAAATCGTAAATATATATTTTTTTCATATAGCAGAAGTACAGTGTTTTACACATACTAATTTTCATTATTGTACAAGATATAGTAACGGAGGAAAAAAATGTTGAATATTCCCAAAATTTTACTGCTTAAGCTGTACCTAACGTTGTATACAGAAAAAAAAATGGCAAAGCTCTGTAACAGCTGTTCGTTTCGATTGTCATTTTATGATCATGGTTGCCTTGTAACCATAGAACAAATCAAAGAGCATAGAATAATTAGAATAATATTGCTGTAGCTGTGCTCTTTGATCAAAATATAGCGTAGTAATCGATCAGCCCAGTTGTAATATCGATACTCAGCGCGGCACACTACTGGATGCAGTAAAGAATATCAGTTATTCTATTACGTTTCGTAATAAAATAATGAAGAAACTATGATATAGTTCCATAACAGTTGTATTCTTATGTACGATGTATAAAGTGATTATTAGTCAAGAATTTACACACGACTTATAAACGAGCTATTCACTGTATAAGTATAAGACAGTTAAACGTCTGTATAAGAGTTTTTATTAACGAGATAATAGTTTCGTAATTTTTTTTACCGATATGTGATTTTGAACAATAGGAATCACAAATGAACGTGCTCATTTAATAAAATTAGGGCTGTGGAATCAGAGAGAAAGAGAAAGTTAGAAGATATTGGTTAAAAATGTTCTCATCATCACCATTATATTTTCAAGAAAGGAGCCTTAAGCTCATTCACAATGAAAATTAAGCATAACGTAAGCGTTAACTTAAAAATGTAAACGTTACAGTAAAATCAAAATCATTTACGATGGGAACCTAAAAATAACCGCAAAGATACTTGGTAACCATGGAAACATAACAACGACGCCATTTCCTCATATTCTGTCGCATACATCAGCGCTCCACGATTGTGTACTGTTTGCAAATCACGTAAGCATAAGCATGAAAGTTTGCAAACTTTCATGTTAACGTCTTACGGCAATGTTTATGTCAATGCTTATGTGAATCATTGTGAATGATCCCATTTGGTAACCTGGGCGGAAACTTCTGTGTTTATGTTACGGTTATGTTTAATTTTCATTGTGAATGGGCCTTTACTCTCGTTCCCCTTCACTCTTGCGAGGAGTGAGCTAACACTACACATTCAGAAGTAGTAAGACACCCTGCTCATGTTGTCAGCATGGCAAGAGGCAACCACTTGGAGACATTACATGGCAAACATAAGCTCTCCCTGACCATGTCAGAGACTGTCGGACAATATCAAAATTCAAATTTAAATTAAAAAATCACATTCTAGTTCGTGGAATTGCTTGTTGAACACCTGTCAGGTTGCGCAACTTCACCTTAACCCATGACATATAGTAAATATTGTAACTATGCTGTTGTAAAATTGAAAATTGATATGTAATGTATTTATTATTATTATTATTATTATTATTACTATTATTATTATTGTCAGTTATCAATATCATCATTTCTATCTCTGTTTTCTTTCTTTTTTCTTGTATTAGCTCGATGAGAACTCTATGACTCTGTTGACCCTCTATAGGGCTTTAACTTAATTTGTATTATTTTCATCAGTGTTTGTATTTCTCTTTTGTATTTATATGTGCTATCTGGTAGGATGGAAGAGAAGGCCTTATGGCCTTAATCCTGTCAGATTAAATAAAGAAATAATTATTGTTATTATTATTATTATTATTATTATTATTATTATTATTATTATTATTATTATTGTCAGTTATAAATATCATCATTGCTATCTCTGTTTTCTTTCTTCTTTCTTGTATTAGCTCGATGAGAACTCTATGACTCTGTTGACCCTCTATAGGGCTTTAACTTAATTTGTGTCATTTTCATCAGTGTTTGTATTTATTTTTGTATTTATATGTGCTATCTGGTAGGATGGAAGAGAAGGCCTTATGGCCTTAATCCTGTCAGATTAAATAAAGAAATAATAATAATAATAATAATAATAATAAAATAATAATAATAAATTAATAATTAATTATTATTTATTTTTTGTATTATTATTATTATTATTGTCAGTTATCAATATCATCATTGCTATCTCTGTTTTCTTTCTTTTTTTCTTGTATTAGCTCGATGAGAACTCTATGACTCTGTTGACCCTCTATAGGGCTTTAACTTAATTTGTGTCATTTTCATCAGTGTTTGTATTTATTTTTGTATTTATATGTGCTATCTGGTAGGATGGAAGAGAAGGCCTTATGGCCTTAATCCTGTCAGATTAAATAAAGAAATAATAATAATATTATTATTATTATAATTATTAATGGAAAATTATTATTATTATTATTATTATTATTATTATTATTGTCAGTTATCAATATCATCATTGCTATCTCTGTTTTCTTTCTTTTTTCTTGTATTAGCTCGATGAGAACTCTATGACTCTGTTGACCCTCTATAGGGCTTTAACTTAATTTGTGTCATTTTCATCAGTGTTTGTATTTCTTTTTGTATTTATATGTGCTATCTGGTAGGATGGAAGAGAAGGCCTTATGGCCTTAATCCTGTCAGATTAAATAAAGAAATAATTATTAATTATTATTATTATTATTGTCAGTTATCAATATCATCATTGCTATCTCTGTTTTCTTTTTTTTTCTTTATTATTGAGAACTCTTATTTTAATTATTATTTTCATCAGTGTTTGTCATGTTATCTCAATATGGCCATCATTGCTAATCTCTGTTTTCTTTATTATTTTATTATTATTATTAGCTCAATATCATGAGAACTAGCTATGACTCTATGTTGACCCTCTATAGGGCTTTAACTTAATTTGTATTATTTTCATCAGTGTTTGTATTTCTTTTTGTATTTATATGTGCTATCTGGTAGGATGGAAGAGAAGGCCTTATGGCCTTAATCCTGTCAGATTAAATAAAGAAATAATTATTATTGTTATTATTATTATTATTATTATTATTATTATTATTATTGTCAGTTATCAATATCATCATTGCTATCTCTGTTTTCTTTCTTTTTTTCTTGTATTAGCTCGATGAGAACTCTATGACTCTGTTGACCCTCTATAGGGCTTTAACTTAATTTAATTTGTCATTTTCATCAGTGTTTGTATTTCTTTTGTATTTATATGTGCTATCTGGTAGGATGGAAGAGAAGGCCTTATAGCCTTAATCCTGTCAGATTAAATAAATAAATAAAATTATTGTTATTATTATTATTATTATTATTATTATTATTATTGTCAGTTATCAATATCATCATTGCTATCTCTGTTTTCTTTCTTTTTTTTTTCTTGTATTAGCTCGATGAGAACTCTATGACTCTGTTGAACCTCTATAGGGCTTTAACTTAATTTGTATTATTTTCATCAGTTTTGTATTTCTTTTTGTATTTATATGTGCTATCTGGTAGGATGGAAGAGAAGGCCTTATGGCCTTAATCCTGTCAGATTAAATAAAGAAATAATTATTATTGTTATTATTATTATTATTATTATTATTATTGTCAGTTATCAATATCATCATTGCTATCTCTGTTTTCTTTCTTTTTTTTCTTGTATTAGCTCGATGAGAACTCTATGACTCTGTTGACCCTCTATAGGGCTTTAACTTAATTTGTGTCATTTTCATCAGTGTTTGTATTTCTTTTTGTATTTATATGTGCTATCTGGTAGGATGGAAGAGAAGGCCTTATGGCCTTAATCCTGTCAGATTAAATAAATAAATAATAATTATTATTGTTATTATTATTATTATTATTGTCAGTTATCAATATCATCATTGCTATCTCTGTTTTCTTTCTTTTTTTCTTGTATTAGCTCGATGAGAACTCTATGACTCTGTTGAACCTCTATAGGGCTTTAACTTAATTTGTATTATTTTCATCAGTGTTTGTATTTCTTTTTGTATTTATATGTGCTATCTGGTAGGATGGAAGAGAAGGCCTTATGGCCTTAATCCTGTCAGATTAAATAAAGAAATAATTATTATTGTTATTATTATTATTATTATTATTATTGTCAGTTATCAATATCATCATTGCTATCTCTGTTTTCTTTTTTTTTCTTGTATTAGCTCGATGAGAACTCTATGACTCTGTTGACCCTCTATAGGGCTTTAACTTAATTTGTGTCATTTTCATCAGTGTTTGTATTTCTTTTTTGTATTTATATGTGCTATCTGGTAGGATGGAAGAGAAGGCCTTATGGCCTTAATCCTAGTCAGAGTAAATAAATAAATAATAATTATTATTGTTATTATTATTATTATTATTATTATTATTATTATTATTATTATTATTATAATATTCACTTCACTTCTTTACCGGTGGACTAAACCTGGGTCCTCGAATTTCTATCCAGGCCTACTTTTGAGTCACGGTAGAGTGCAGTATTCATTCACGTAACAGTGCAAATAAAGCAAAGACAGTACAAGAAAGCTAAAGCCTGAGCATTTGGTCCTTATTGACATACGGAAGCACGGATGCAGGAAGCGGGAGCTGTGTTATGTAAGACAGTCAACTGGAAACTTGTCTCTTGTCGAGCCCAAATATTATCAGACACTTTCACTTCCGCTTCAAGACTTCTCTTCACGAATTTGTGTATTTATCATATTGCCGGTCCCTAATTCGAAATTCAGTATGCCACTTCCTCACATTAATGAAAGCCTTAATCTACACCGTGTTTCTCACAGATATGTTCACTATTGCTGCGAAAAAGGCGACTGGTTTACGCACAAGGACTTCCTAAATTATTTTTTCAATCAGGAAATGCTTCAGCAAGACGTTGCCGTCCCTGCAAGGTCCACCCAGACCGACGCTGCTCAGACAACCTCATGATAAAAGAGTTCTCAAAAGGGAAGGCACACGATAGAGTGACTGATAAAACCTCCAGTGAAAGACTTTAATAGTGCATAATGCAACGAGCCTATAATGGTAGTAATTAAGACGCGAGTATGTTTACTTATGAAACGAGCGCAAGCGAGTTTCATAATTTTCATACGAGCGTCTTAATTACCATTATAGGCAAGTTTCATACGATTTTTTTATGCTCGACCATATTTCTAATTTGAAATTATTCATAAGTATTCATGTTATGGTTATCTAAGTGAGGAGCGGAACTGATCTTCTAAATTATGAGATGTGCGCAGACGCGAAAGTATTGTTTTTTTTTCCGAGGAACGAATGTCACTGACCTTGATATAATCTAGAGAATAACATGAACATTAATCTTGATATAACCTGGAAATTGATTTAGAATTGAAAAACATGACAAATTGAATTTATTTGAATATTATTTACAATTAACGCTAATTATTATAGTAACAGAACATAACCTTCTGCGACAGTATTGGATTTCCAGTCTCCGTGACGTTTCGCTAGTTGTCTTTCGATTGCATATCCGAGAATAATCGATACTTGCGGTTTTATAATGCTACAATAGTGATTTCTCATTGGCTGAACAACTGAACTATAATGAATAGGTGTACTTTAATGAGGTGCATTAAAGGGCTACTACCAGGTGTATAATTACTACATTTCGGCATGGTCGAGCATAAACAAACAAATAAGCGTTATTTTAGAAAACTACTCAATGTACCATTTAAACAGCATTAATTTCTCATTGTATGAAGTACATGTCTGCTGGTTACTGTCATTATTTATCTTGTATTATCATGTATTTGTATTTATTTGCTAATAATTGTAACATAAAATATATTATAAACAGATAAAACTTTAGCTCACCCTTGAAAGAGTAGAACTCGTGCTCAGGGGCGGATTCCTGAATTGAAATTAAGAAGTATATAATACAATTTGTCTTATGTGTACTACACAATAAGAATATGTAACTCTAAATTTACAATTTTCATTATTTATAAAATCCATACATAACTTTTTAAATTTAATACTATAAAAACTAATATCGAGATTTCAATACACAAAGCGATTTGACTTGTATTTTTTATGGATTTTGTTCGCATTCAATGTTGCTGAACAATTTTAACCGGAAATGATCAACATGAAATGAGGTGTTCAGTTGCAAAATCAGATACATCGCTAAAACATAATTTTTCAGTATGAAGGAAAAACGTTTGCAACGAACCAAGTATTTGCAACCAATACTATTCTTTCATCATTCAAATCCATGTGATGTATCTGGCTTTGGAGCATAACAGTGCTATAGCAGTTGTAGGATCATATGAAGATATGTAATATAACATTAACTCATTTTCGAAAAAAAGTGATGTATCTGATTTTGCAACCACACGCCTCAAATATAATTCTCACTCAAATGATAGTTTTTATTAAAAGATACAAGTGATATCAAGGACTAAGAAGTGATACCTCGTACCTGTAAATTGCAGGTGAATAAATAAATGTTTTAAAATTAATTTATCTCGAAATAGACAAACTTTTTATAGGCCTATATGTTTCTGCTTTGCAAGATCTTCTACTCGAGGACAAAATATTAGTTGTTTAGTCAACTGTCCGAAGACAAGTCTGAACTTCGTAAGTGATACAACAAGGTACCACTTATGAGGAAACTAAGCCAGAAGAGAATGGCGCAGGGTTGCCAAAATATTAATTAACTTTCCAATTTTGTGAAAAAAAAAATAATAATAATGTAGTCAGTCCACACCTGTGGAGTAACGGTCAGAGCGCCTAGCCGCGAAACCAGGTGGCCCGGGTTCGAATCCCGGTCGGGGCAAGTTACCTGGTTGAGGTTTTTTCCGGGGTTTCCCTCAACCCAATACGAGCAAATGCTGGGTAACTTTCGGTGCTGGACCCCGGACTCATTTCACCAGCATTATCACCTTCAAATCATTCAGACGCTAAATAACCTGAGATGTTGATACAGCGTCGTAAAATAACCAAATAAAAATGATGTAGTAAACCAAATGTCCATTTCTGTAGGAACGAAGTATCACTTCTTAGCTATCGATATACTGGAGATCGGTTGTAATTATTTTTCATTTTTAGTCTGTTATATAACGATGCTCTATCAACTACTAGGTTATTTAGTGTAGATGGAATAGGTGATAGCGAGATAATATTTCGCGAGATGAGACCGAGGATTCGCCATAGATTACCTGACATTCGCCTTACAATTGGGAAAATCCTCGGAAGAAACTCATCTAGGTAATCAGCCCAAGGGGATATCGAACTCATGTTCGACTGCGGCTGACGTTAAGCAGGCAAAAACACTACGGCTTGAGCTACTCTTTTAGAGCTTTACATTGATCAGTGAGAGATATATCCAGAAATGGTGCTGCAGATGGAGTCCGCCGTGTTCCAAGAATTTGGCAACTTATTGTTGACTTGGCAGAAGACTATATTTGAAGCCTATGTAATGTCAAAAGTAACTTAAGTAAATTTAGTGTGAAAGAGTAACTATATTGCCATTGCATTTCGAATGTCCTAGTGTGTGTGTGTGTGTGTGTGTGTGTGTGTGTGTGTGTGTGTATTTCAGCTCTTCCCATTACCATTCAGCTTATTTGGTACAAAAACGACAATTTAATTGCATAACCAGAAAGGCAGGCATCTGGGAATGAACTGTCATAACCATTTCGAACTTCTAAACGTAGTTGTGCATACATATGTTTGCTGATGTATCCGCTTACTTTTCAGGTGGAGCCTTCACGTGCCCTGGGAAGTATGGCCAATACCCGGATCCCAAACAGTGTGATAAGTTCTACGAATGCGATGAAGGGGTCCCCAGGGAAAAACTGTGTCCTGACGGACTCATGTTCGATCCTGAGAACAGGAAGACCAACAAATGTGACCAACCCTTCAACGTGGACTGCGGCGACAGGATAGAACTTCGTAAGTTGCAATCCGATAAGTTACAAAGTTTCAAAGTAGCTATATTTATTGATAGGTTTCGTCTTTAACTTATCTAATTCAATGAGCGGATTGTCCACCCCTGATATACCAACATTATATTCTCGCGTCGTCTATAACTTAATCTTTTCCTTTTCCATTTCTGGAAAAAAGAGGTACTTTCATAACATTGGCCTAGGAGTGGAAATACCGTCATTAGGGAAGATGTGAACAATCTTCTTATTATACATTTAGGGAGCTAAGTAAAGGAAAATGTACAAAATAAATTCGTGGAATCGATTATATTTTGATGAAACATTTTTTTCATTTTCTGTTAATAAAATTTTCGAAATTCTGGCTTTCGTATAAATGAAATTATTTTACATTTCGTCTTGTGAAGACATGGACGGGATTACGAATTTTTTCGATGTATTGAAAAATTAATTTAGAATGTGTTCGTTACATGGACAGTTGACTACTTGTACAAGTTATAGCATACAGAATACACCTATGTTAGAATTATTATAAAAAATCAATTTTAAGCTAGTAGGACAAATATTTTATAATGGCTTCATATTTGACCACTTACTTAAGTTGACAACAGATGGAGCTAGATTGTTTGAGAGCTTCTCATGAGTTTTTCTATATAAAGTATTTTCTCATTGAAACTAATTTAATATAACAGCAATACAATGGGGAAAATATGGGAATGAACATATTGTAATACATAAATATGCGTACAAATAAAGTAAGCATTATTTTGTGAATGAATATTTATATGCAGAAATGAATAAGAAAAAGTATATATATATGCAGGGTGTAAACGATAAAAACTGCAAAAAAAATGCTAGTGGTAGACAATCATATCTTTGTCCCCTTTGCTGTGGAGACCTTCGATCCTTAGAGTCATGACGCTAAAGTTTTGGTATCTCAAATTGGCCAAATTTTGATCTCCATTACTGGTGATCGTCGTTGCACTATTATTTGCGTCAACGCTTAAGTATTGCAATTCAACGCGGAAATGCAATGAGCGTTTTGGGTACCCTTCCCGAGTCCAGCCCTTTGGATGAACTCTTTCTCTTGTAAAATTTATTTAGTATTCCGTATGTAAATTTTTACATTTAGTTTTATATACTGTATGAAATTATTTAAATAATTTTTCTGTTTAATTTTATAAACAAATATTATTATAATTTTTTTATTTGTCCTATATAAAAAGTTACAAAACTGAACGAAAGTGAATATTAAAATTACCAGTTCCTAAAGTGGTAGAGCATAAATAATTGAAGAAAAAAGTCAAATGTTATTTTTCTGTAACCGTCATTGTTTTCCCAGGAAAAATATGTTTTGTGAGTCTAACGGTTTTGGAAAAGAGAATAAACTGTCATTATTTAGGCTACTTTGCCCGGTATGTACGTTACGCTGAAGCAGTCGTTTGTTACTCTGTTGGTTGTGTATTGGTTTGTGTTGGCTGTAACGTCATTGTCAATAACATTTCACGTTTAGTCGAAATGTAAACAAATAATTAAACTACTATCAATCCTAAAAACATGGTATTTTAAAAATTAAAAACAAAATAAAGATATGATTAAATTTTACTGGATATTTTGTTCAGTAGACCGATAGGCACTACCTATATAATTCGGCAGTTTATATTGTTTACACCCTGTATATATATCCGCCGCAGTAATGGCTTTCAAGAGAAAACGGGAGACTTAGGAATTAAATATTTGTTCTTCGTCTGATGTTTGCAGCTGGTATTTCAACTAAGTGTTCTTGTACCATGCTAATTGCACGAAAGCATAATGTAAGGTAACCGGGGGTAATAAGGCCCACCTAAGGAATAAAACGTTCTTTTATAGTTATCCTGTAATATTTTATTTCAAATAAATATTCAAACAGACACATAAATGCTGTGAGCAATGAAAATTAACATCATGTCACTGGGCCTTATATCCTGCTGTGACAGATAATAAGGCCCATAGTAAAAAATATAAGTATTGAACACAATTTGGGCATACAAAGTCTTCAGTTTTTTCCTCAGTCAGACATTCATCGTGCACCCAACATTCACAAGAGAGACACAAATGTATATCTACAACAATTCTCTTCGCAGACAGAACATATCCGCGTCCCCTGGATGTTTACAAATCCTGAAGTTGATGGTTCATCCAATGCTCTTTCTGTATTAGGAATTGTCAGTCTTTCGTTTGTTTCATTTCTTGCAAAAAATATTGTGCTTCAGAGTTTGAACTTTATAGTTCAGGGACTTCTATGAACTTGTGGGCGTTTCCACATATTTATTTCCTGGGCCTTATTTCCTGCTCTGTTACTTCGCGCCAATTTTAATTTATGGAGTGCTCATATGCTCATTAGCGAAAGTTTCACGGTAGCCCCAAACTTCTTAATGTTTACACAATAACATGCATTTAATATTATATTAATAACACACAGTAAAACGATTAAATATCAACTTATATATTGCAAAATTTAATAATGAAAGCAGAAATAATCACACATAACTTGTTGCCATCAGTCAGCTACAAAGAAGAACGAGAATCTAATTTCTTTATATCTCACTCGAATGCAGGAAGAAATAGGTCTTAAGAGCTGTTGCTCTCCTTTGCAAAAGTGTATAACTAATGACAAAACTAAGTAGTGGGCCTTATAATATGCTGGGCCTTAATATCCCCAGGTAGCTCAGTAGACAACATAAATTATCTTATATTATTAAATAGAAAATACTCGAAATAAAATAAAATAAATAATAATAATAATAATAATAATAATAATAATAATAATAATAATAATAATAATAACAATAATAATAATAATAACAATAATAATAATAATAATAACAAAATAATAATAACAATAATAATGGCAATAATAACAATAATAATAATAAGAATAATAATAATAATTTCAATAATAACAACAATAATAATAATAACACTTAACAATAATAATAATAACAATAATAATAACAATAATAACAATAATAATAATAACAATAATAATAATAACAATAATAACAACAATAATAATAATAACAATAATAACAATAATAATAATAATAATAATGACAATAATAATAATAATAACAATAATAACAATAATAATAATAATAACAATAATAATAATAATAACAATAATAACAATAATAATAATAACAATAATAACAATAATAATAATAATAATAATAACAATAATAACAATAATAATAATTTATTTTATTTATTTATTTATTTAGAATATTAACGTGCAAAAACAACAGCACAAGGCCAATAATAATAATAATAATAACAATAATAATAATAATACAGTGAAACCTGTCTAAAGCGGCCATCTGAAGTTACCTCGTAAAATGGCCGTTTTATCAGGTGGCCGCTTGATTAAGGTTGCGGTTTTTATGAATCAGCATGAAAATACTGAATTTCGCTGACTTTTTAGTACTGTGCACGTACAACAATCGCGCATATTAATGTCAGCCTCTTCAATTTTGGCAACTAGCATTTTCAAAACTCGCTTGCAGTACCTCAGTTTAAATGACTGAATAATACCTTGTTCAAGGGGCTGGAGGTGTGATGTATTTGGAGGAAGAAACACCAATTTCACGGATCAAATTGCGATTTTGTCGTTTAATATTCGAATTGAAATCGCATAGCCAATTCTTAAACAATGATGATGCCATCCAAGCTTTATTGTTGGCAGTACACTTCACCCCCAATAAGCCCATGTCAACATTTTTTAAACATCTCGGTTTCAAAATTTCCTATCATTAAGAGTGGTTCTTTTTCTCCTGCAGCATTACAAAAAAAAAAAAAAAAAAAACAGCAGGGTTATTCTGTCTTTTGCCAACTTCCCCCCTTTACACTCTTTTTTCTTATAACTTAAAGGTATGTTAGGGAGGAAAAAACATTTCTGTATGAAAAGAAGAAACATTCTTAAAAGCTGGTCCAAATAGAGAAAGATAGAAAGAGGAGGAAAAAAATAAAATTCGAATGGTTAACTAATGACGTAAAACATACTGTGACATTTTCGATAGAAAAAGTCCGTGTTTCAACTTTAAAACGAGTAAGAATTTATAGCTGTGCAGGGTCGGAGTACGGAAAGTGACAAAAGAGTCATAAACAGTAACCAACTAACCCTAAAGATATGGAGGGTGTACTGTTGTACACTTAGCTATTGTCCCCTGTCCTCTAACCATCGAAAAAATAGGTCTTGATAGTATCCGTGAAAAGATTTTTTGTTGACAGTGACTGTTATAGCCAGGTTCCAATCCAAATAGACCCTGGTCGCTGGCCGGCGCATGAGGTGGCCAGCTAAATAGAGAGAGAATTTGTATTGATCTTATGGAAAATCCAATTGGTTCCAGAGAAAATTGGCCTTTTGGCCAGGTGGCCGTTTAAATGAAGTGACCGCAAAGGCAGGTTTCACTGTAATAATAATAATAATAATAATAATAATAATAATAATAATAATGAAGAGGAGGAGGATAAATGCGGCTTTTCAATCAATTCTTTGGGATATTTATGGCATTTTCGATTTAATACGGAGTGAAGATTTATTTCCTTTCATAGGTGACAGTGTTATGTTCCTTCACTTGTCATTATTTCAAATCGTCTGGCGAAGTTATCGACACGCAACTCACTTAGCGCCTTTTTCTCAAATATCATTGGTGACAAAACCCTGATGAAATTTTGAGTATCTTTTCCACATGCACTGGTTTACGTTTCAGAGCCGCCGAAGCCCAACCAGCACTGCCCGCGCAAGAATGGCTACTTCGCGCACCCGGACCCGGCCGTGTGCCACCTGTTCTACAACTGCATCGACGGGGAGCACACAGAGGTGCCGTGCACGCCGGGGCTGCACTTCGACGAGTACCAGGGCACGTGCGTGTGGCCAGAGTCGTCGGGGCGCACCGGCTGCAGCAAGGCCGAGAGTGAGTGCGCAGTGCGATCATCAATAAATAGTACATTATGCAACGAGCCTGCGAGTTTCATAAACAATCATACTTGCGTCTTAATTACTACCATTATAGGCAAGTTTCATACGACTTTTTATGCTCGACCATATTTATAACTTGAAATTATTTAAAATTAGGTCTTCTTATGATTATGTGCGAACTGACCTGAATTGTGAGATGTGCGCAGACGCGAAAGTATTGATTTTTTCCGAGGCCGAATGTCACTGACCTTGGTAGAGAATAAGATGAAGATTACTCTGATATAACCTGGAAATTGATTTAGAATTGAAAAACGAGATGACAAATTGAATTTATTTGAATATTATTTACAATTAACTCTAATTATTATAGTAACAGAACATAACCTTCTGCGACAGTATTGGATTTCCAGCCTCCGTGACTTTTCGCTAATTGTCTTTCGATTGCATATCCGAGAATAATCGATATAACGGTACAAAACTGAATAGTCATTGGCTGAACACCTGAACTTTAATGAGTAGGTGTATTTTAATGACATGCATTAAAGGACTGCTACCAGGTGTATAATCACTACATTTCGGCATGGTCGAGCATAAACATATTATTTGCATTAGCAACAGCTTCCGTAATCATTAGGGACCGGATTTTTATGTAATCACATATTATAATCCTTTCAACCTAACCGTATATAAATAAAAATCTTAATGAATCTTGTAATTACCATTAATATATTAAAATTTGATACTACATATTTTTACACATTTACCCCACATTACATATTATGGCTTGGTATTACATAAATCTACATATTTAGATATCTTATTCATTTTTACTTCTCTAAAAGGGAAAAAAGAACTTCTGCTGAGGAAGTTTATAATTTTAAATACGCAGATTTAAAAACGTCTTTTTACCTACCCAAGAAAAGATACATTTCGGGACGAAACATAAACGTCCTTAGTTCCAGAAAGTAATAGAGGCACTCACCCCATACCGTCCATTGTAAATATGAGTGAACAAAAGGCAATCTTTCTCATACAACTGCATGTATTGTAAAAATAACTCAGAAAGTAGCGTTGACTTCATGCAGTGGAATGGGACGAGGACGACATGATTTGTCTCGAACTATAATTGTTCTGCACACTCTTAACAAGCCGTTCCCATGCAATTTGCGACCTTACCCACCCTCTTCCTAATCCTTCCAGGGAAAACCTGTGTCAAGTCTGGCATGAGCCGCAATAAAGTAGCCTACTTTTGAAAAGAAGCTGTAAAGGAACAAACTGGAAAGATATTGAAAGATTAAAATAAATAGCTTTTCAAGTTATTGCTTGACCTCTTTACTTTAAATTTAGTAGACCTATACGGAAATGGGATTTTCCGAACAATTAGAAAGTATGGTTCTCTTCTGGAATAATCCTACTCTTCTGAATGAGACAGGAATGTCACTTTTCAAACAACAGTTTGTAAATGCTTATAATCTGAGGTTTCAGTAGGTACTTTGTTCCTAACAGGGAGCAGTTAAAATGCATGTGCCCCACATCTCTTATTTTCTCCTAATCCAGTAAAGCGAAGCAGTGCTTGCAGTACTGTTGTGTCATTCATTTCACTCAGTTCTCTAGTTTTAGTACTTACAGTATAAAGTGCAAGTGAGTTTATCTACTGCTTTTAAGTAACTAAAATGACCCCTGTATCTTCAACCCTAACGACAAAATTAAAATCATGGATTGCGATGGACGAAGCTTTCACTACAGATGGAAAAATAGTAATGTGTCAAGTGTGCGGTAAAAAAGTCGGGTGCTCTATGAAATCACAAATGGACAGTCTTACTTATCCTATACCTTCCAGATATTGATATTAAATATTTCAATGATATTACATATTTGGGTAAATATTCAGCTATTTTTCTTACATAAATATGTACATATTTTACACCTTGATATTACATAAAAATCCGGTACCTAGTAATCACGTCTTGGTAAATTTACTGTCTTTCAAGTCCATAAAATATTTCAGTGCATAAAGAGATAGAACACTTGCTTGCAAATACGACTTAATAACGGCTCATCGCCGTCTCCATACTCAGTAGTTTTCTGTCTTCTGTTTCGTCCAATTAAATGTCCCGAGTAGCCATGCTTTCACTCATGCCTTCATTCCTAGACTTTGAAAGTCTCCCTTGCTCCTCATATCAACACATACTCGTAAATTAGTTTCGGTCACTTACCATCCTCACAAAATGCCCAACGCGGCCTGTTTTTTATACGAGGACATAGAATCAAAGTGAAATTTTAAAGGCAGGTAGAGTAATTATCTCATGCCACCATGTTAATTATTATATCAGTGCAGTCCATTTAAACCAGGTACCCAGCTTTGAAGCTGTGAATTTACAGTAAATTTATTTCCCCTGTATAACAATTTTACGTTTTATGAAAGTATAGACAGTATTTATTAATGGAGAGTAGAAAGAGCCTGGCATAATTGCTAAGTAAGTAGGAATAGTGGAAGAGGAGAGTGAAGAGAAGAGAGGGGGGAATTCGTGGCCTATTTCCTTAGGTCTCATCCCGACATTATATGCCCAAAATGCCCAAAAATGATATTGAATTTTTATATTTTATATATTTAGGAGAAGAAATGTCTGAAGGAAGTGAAATAAGCAGAGGAGTACGACAAGAATGCCCTTTATCATCTACCCTGTTCAACATCTATTTGGAGGATTTGGTGAAGAACTGGTTTCAGAACATGGGAGGAGTAATAGTAGGAGGAAGAAGAATAAATTGCGTAAGATTTGCTGATAATATGGCGTTGTTAGCAGAAGAGGAGATGATACTAAGAGATATGCTACTGGAGCTAAATGACAGCTGTGAGCAGTGTGGGATGAAGATAAATGCCAACAAGACGAAGACCATGGTTGTTAGAAGAAAAATAAAGAAGGTGAACTTGTGAATTTTAAATGAGGCAGTAGAGCAAGTGAACACTTCATATACTTGGGGTGTACTATAAGCAATAACATGAGCTGCTGCCAGGAAGTCAAAAGTAATATAGCGATTACAAAAGGAACTTTTACTAGGAAAAGGAGCATCTTTTTTGGACCTCTGGTGAAAGAACCAATGAAGAGACTAGTGAAGTGCTTTGTGTGGATTGTGGCATTGTACAGGGCAGAAACATGGGCATTACGACGAAATGAAGAGAAGCGACTAGAACCATTTGAAATGTGGATATGGAAAAGAATGGAGCGTGTGAAATGGACAGACAGAATAAGTAACGGAGCTGTGTTGGAAAGAGTGGGTGAAGAAAGAATGATGGTGAAACTGATCAGGAAGAGGAAAAGGAATTCGGTGGGTCAATGGCTGAGAAGATTCTGCCTACTGAAGGATACACTGAAAGAAATGGTGAACGGGAGAAGAGTTCGGGGCAATGGAAGATATCAGATGATAGATGACATTAAGATACATGGATCATATGCGGAGACTAAGAGGAAAGCAGGAAAGAGGAAAGATTGGAGAATGCTGGGTTTGCAGTGAAAGACCAAATCTTGGGCAGAACACTTATGTACGTATGTAATAACCTTCTCATATTATATTATGTGCGTGTGTGTATGTATTTAACGACGCTCGCAACTGCAGAAATTCTATCAGCGTCGCCGGTGCGGTGTGTCGAAATTTTGTCCCGCAGGATTTCTTTAACATACCAGTAAATCTACTGACATGAGCCTGTCGCATTTAATCCTCAGAAGAGTAAGAAACGAACGGCCAACAGGATAATAGATGTAAATTATGATAGCGACAAATAAAATTAAAAGAAGGTTAAATGGTTATTATTTCTTCTTCTCCCTCTTCACTTCAAGGATTAGCAATATGCTTCTTCACGTTTTACTTCAGCTCCATCTTTTGTATTCGACGTCTCTTCTTTCTTGAGACCTACATTTGGCTATCATTGCAAGTAATTTTTCAGAATTATGTTTCCTCTACGTTTTCATATCTGGATAGAACAATCATTTTTAAATAAAATTAAGAAACTTTGTGAAAGCTGATCATGCCAGGAGGTGTAATCCGTACTTTTTATGATGATGACATTTCAATTTTTGATATGGTTTTATACAGTAAATTCTTGTCAAGAAATTTCACTTCCGCAGTTCGTATATTTTTCTTACCTTTCTTGCTCGTCGTCTATTCATTGCCACTGTTTCACGAAATTGTATTTTTGTATATTTTCTTGTCTTGTTTCTTAATATTCTTTAAATGCCGTATATTACTTGATATCATAATTAATTTTATTATCTGCGTTCCTATGTGAAAGGAAACAAGAAACTTAAGTTTTAGAAATTTAGATTACATTAAGATGTTATTTAAAAGAAAAAAAAATCACGTGTCAATCTTATGACAAGCATATTACCATATAATCAGTTTTTTGAATTTAATTATAAAACTTTAATTTTGACGATTAATAAAGCCAAATTTTACATTTAAAATAAACTTAAAAACTTTGATTTTCTTAAATTCCTTCAGTTCAAGGTAAAAGAACAGTTTATGATAGGCAACCTTTTTAATTCCTATTCCTAGAACTGTTCTATTCAAGAACTCTCCATTGTTTGTTAGTTTGTATATTTTTCTTGTCTTTAAACTGTGATTCTCAATTATTTCAGTTTAACAATTGAAAAATTTCTTGCAGAATTGTATTTCCTTAGATATTTAACTTATGAAAAATGTATTATAATATTTTTGTCTTGTTTTTAAATAATGTTTTGCATCATTATATTCATTTGGTATATTAACTGTAATATTATTATTCTAGCATCTATTACCGTTATGTATTTTCTTTCTTTCGTTTGTGTTGTTTGTTTTGTTTTTTTCTTATTACAGACGTGGACAAATTATTAACAAAATTGACGATTTTTATGATAATTCTGTTTACAAAATTTGACTTTTCAATTTAGATTGCAGTTGATAATTTTGCATATTTGGCTTTCAGTGGATGCAAAAATGTCAACTGTAGTTTTTGAAGAGTCAAGTTTTGTAAAAATATATAATAAAATCTTCAACTGGATCAAAATAATTGTAAATTATCAAAATGTCAACTGCATTGAAGAGCCAAATTTTGTAAAAATATAAAACAAAAATCTTCAGTTTTGCTAATAATTTGGAAATATCCAAAATGTCAACTGCAGTCCAAATTGAAGAATCGAATTTTGTAAAAATATACAATAAAAACCTTCAGCTTTGCTATTAATTTGTAAATATGCAAAAATATCAAATGCAGTCCAAATTGAAGAGTTAAATTTTGAAAAATATACAATACAAATCTTCAATTTTTAATTTTTGGAAATACACAAAAAGGTCGACTGTAGTCTAAATTGAAGAATCATATTTTCTAAAAATATATAATAAAAATCTTCAATTTTGCTAATAATTTGTCCACGTCTGTATGTATTTTGTGTATGTATCTGTGTAAGCCACCTGTAATTGGGAGCCTGCTTCTGTTGGTGGTGAATTTAAATAAATAAATATCATGTCAGACTGATATTGACTTAAGCTTCGCCTCACAACAAAGTAGTGATCTGTTGCCATGTGTTTTAACTCAGGTAAACTGAAGGACGGGTTCGAGTGCCCAAAAGATGGACAAGTCGACAGAAATGGACAGGCGGTAGCGCATCCAAAGTTTGCGCACCCGGAAGACTGCCAGAAGTTCTACGTGTGCCTGAATGGTGTGCAGCCTCGGGAACTGGGCTGCTCCCTGGGGGAGGTCTACAACGAGGAGGACCAGAAATGCGACGCGCCGGAGAACGTGCCCGGCTGGTAAGTGTGTTAGAAAGTAGTCTTAAAATACTTCATCATAAATTTATTGTAAAGGAATTTGCGTACAGCCTTAGAAAATATTTTTGTCACACATATAATTTATGTCCCAGAAATGAGGTAGTGCGCATGATCAGAGGACGAGCGACCTGGTTCACAAGAGAACGACTAGTTGAGGTAATAAAATTAGTTTTGTTTCGTTGTGTGTCTGATCATGCGCACTGCCTCCTTTCTGGGACTTATAAAGTATCTGTGCGACAAAACATTTTTCTAAGACTGTAAATATTGTATTTAATTTATGTATTTATTCACACTGCAAGTGGGCAAGCACCCGGTGGCAGTTGTATACACAATATAAACAATACACAATAAAATTACAATACACAATAAATTTACAATACACAATACAATTATACAATACACAATAGGCCTACAATTTTATACACAATACAATAAGAATACACAATATAATTTAACACAATAATAATAAAAACATTTCAACCTACATAATTATGTATAGGCCCTACATAAGTTTCAATAGTCTTTCACTTTACTCTCATCTCACTCACTGTAGTGGCACTATGACGCATTTCACTGACACTTTAGCACACATTTCACTGACATTATAGAACACATTTCATTGGTGCTATAAATTATCACTGATCGGAACTGTTCACTGCACTGTAAAACCATAACTTCACTGACTCACCTCGCTTCACTGATACAACAGTTCAAATAAGTCAAATAATTACATCCTTATGCATACTTATAAACAGAACAACATTTAAACTAAACATTTCTAGTCTAAGGCCCTCTTACACGCTATTTTTAAATAATTTACAATTCAAACGAAGGAAGTAACTCGTCAGGCTAAATAAATACATGTCACCTTAAAAAAAATTAAATGTTAAATGTCGCCTTAATTTTAATTTGCACTTGACATACAACTTTTTAAATTATTCTTGAATCTCCTTAAGGAAGGACAGCCCTCAAAGACCGCTGCAGGTAGGTCATTCCAATCATTTATAGTTCTATTTAAAAATGAGAATTTACCTACATCCGTTTTCTGTTTCTGTTATGTTGAAATTGCTTTAAACTTAATTCTAATTATATGTCGTAAGCTTTCTAAAATATTATACTAAAGAGAGAATTATTATTGTGATGAATCAATTTCATTTAAAGATTTAATGGATATATATGAGCCCCTTTCTGTGCTAACTTCAGTAATTTCGAATATTAATGAATATTAAAATGTGTGTTTTACGAAATGAGAAATGTAGTTCAGCAAGTGACATACAATTACAGATTCAAGAACTAAAAGTACTCTTAACAACTTTAATTGAGTTTATTTTCTTCTAACACAAAATAAAAAGAATATTATTTATTAAGAGATGTAGTTGAAAGAGCATGACAATGTAAACATGAGTTTCAGCAATAAAATAAAAGAGAGAGAACGTGAAAAAGTTAACAAGTTAAGAGTTACGAGAGAAACGCTTCATCACTGCACAGTAAACTGCCACCGTTTTGGATTTTGAAAAACAAAATATACATAAATAAATTGTTTTAAATCGTAAAAATATTTTCTTCATATAGTATTTTTTTTTTATTTTAGTAGGTTATTTTACGACGATTTATCAACATCTCAGGTTATTTAGCGTCCGAATGAGATGAAGGTGATAATGCCGGTGAAATGAGTCCGGGGTCCAACACCGAAAGTTACCCAGCATTTGCTCATATTGGGTTGAGGGAAAACCCCGGAAAAAACCTCAACCAGGTAACTTTCTCCGGCCGGGAATCGATCCCGGGCCACCTGGTTTCGCGGCCAGACGCGCTAACCGTTACTCCACAGATGTGGACTTCATATAGTAAAAGGACAATATTTTATACATACCAATATTCATTATTGTACATGATACAGTAATGGAGGAAAAAATGTTGAATATTTCCAAACATTTTACTGCTGCAAGATGTACCTAACCTCTTAATAGTTTTAAAATTTATAAGGCATTTGACATTTTATGAAGTTCGAGGTTGTTCTCTATTAAGTGGGATGCGAATTTAGATCTATTACGTCTATGACAAAATCTGCTTTGTGTTCTGAATATCTAGTTTTTAAATTTCTTTTAGTCTGGCCAATATATTTTTGTGTACAATTCTTACAATGCAGCATATATACTCCACCATTAGCATATTTCTCAGAATTGCAGACATTATTAGGGATAAAATTATTGATTTTGTTACAAGTTTTAAAGGTAACCTTTATATTTTCATTTACTCAGGCATTCGAAAGTAACCCAAATTATTAAATCATCAAAATCGTCTGTCTTTGCTTAGACTCGGCAAACCTATGACATCTTGAACGTAAAAACAAGTTCCGGAAGCTCCCATTCAAAATTGAACACCCGGTATTAGCCTTCCAAACTATGAAAGGTCTTCGCTTCTGAACAGATAATAAAATGTCATCGTACTCTATCTATACAGGGTATTCCTCCAGTCACAAATTCTTAACGTCTTCATGTCTTTTCTAACTTATTAAAATATCAATATATTAAAAACAAACTATCGGCATTTAGTGAAACCTTTTTGAAAGAGAAACAATGCGGATTCAGGCAGGGAAGGAGCACTATAGATGCCATATTTACCCTACAACAAATTATTGAAAAAAGGAGAGAATTTATTCTTCCATTATATTTATTATTCATAGACTATGAAAAGGCATATGACAGTGTAAACTGAAATAAACTTTGGCAGATATTACAGGAGGAACATGTAGGCCTACACCCACATATAATAAGAGCTACACAAAGTTTATATCAGAACTCTAAAATGCAAATTAAATTACCAGATGGACAAATAACGGAACCTATAAGCACAACCAAAGGTGTTCGACAAGGGTGGGGATTATCACCACTTCTATTCAATATATATCTTAATAGAATCGTTAAAGAATTGAAACAAGCAATAAACAATGGAATTCCGATAACAAGGAATAAAATAGTCCAAACCATATTGTATGCTGATGATCAAGTGTTATTATCAGATTCTGAAGACAACCTACAAATAGCAGCGTACCAACTATTTAAAATCGCTAGCAAATATGATATGAAAATCTCTACATCAAAATCCAAAACAATGGCAATGTGTGGAAAAAATATACAACGGGTGAAAATTGAAATTGATGGCAAAATTACAGAACAAGTGTCTGACTTTTCATATTTAGGAAGTGTATTTGCAGAACATAAGAGTGATATTGATATTAAATTACAAAATATAATAAATTGAACGGTATAATACGAAGAAATTTAGTAAACAGATGATGACGTACACTAAATTAAGATTACATAACATTATATCAAAATCTGCTCTCAAATACGGAAGTGAAATTTGGATTTTAAATAATAGAAACTCTCACATACTTGAAGCAGTCCAAATGCGTTTCTTGCGATCATTGTTAGGAGTCACTAGATTAGACCACCAAAGGAATACTGCCATCAGAAAAAAACTTGGAGTACCTACCCAGTTTAACCGAGGAAATAGCAAGATACCGACAAAATGGAAACAGTATCTGCGGAGAATGGAAAGGACTAGACTCCCAAAATTAGCATTCCATTACGCTCCAAAAGGACATCGAGATCAAGGATGACCAAAACCGGTGGAAAGACCAAGACAATCTTCGCTAGGTTCACCGTCACAGGCCATTTTGACCTAAAACGAACCTATTCATGATGATGATGATGATGATGATGATGATGATGATGATGGTAAAATATCGAAGTATCGGTTTTCCCTTTAGCATGCATCCATGATTTTTTTTAATTAGCTTAATTTTGTTCCTTTCTAGGACTCTAAGTAAGAGTACTAGGACAAAATATATTTTTATTTTTGTCCTGAGTGTTTTCATATCTGTAGCAGTGTTTTTGTGGATTGTATTAAGTTTCTTCTAGAGTATGCCAATAGGAAAGTCCAGGATAACAGAGAGGGTTTGGAATTCAACGGGTTACATCAGCTGCTTGTCTATGCGGATGATGTGAATATGTTAGGAGAAAATCCACAAACGATTAGGGAAAACACGGGAATTTTACTGGAAGCAAGTAAAGAGATAGGTTTGGAAGTAAATCCCGAAAAGACCAAGTATATGATTATGTCTCGTGACGAGAATATTGTACGAAATGGAAATATAAAAATTATAAATTTATCTTTTGAAAAGGTGGAGAAGTTCAAATATCTGGGAGCAACAGTAACAAATATAAATGATACTCGGGAGGAAATTAAACACAGAATAAATATGGGAAATGCCTGTTATTATTCGGTTGAGAAGCTTTTATCATCCAGTCTGTTGTCAAAAATCTGAAAGTTAGAATTTATAAAACAGTTATATTATCGGTTGTTCTTTATGGTTGTGAAACTTGGACTCTCACTTTGAGAGAGGAACATAGGTTAAGGGTGTTTGAGAATAAGATGCTTAGGAAAATATTTGGATCTAAGAGGGATGAAGTTACAGGAGAATGGAGAAAGTTACACAACACAGAACTGCACGCATTGTATTCTTCACCTGACATAATTAGGAACATTAAATCCAGATGTTTGAGATGGGCAGGGCATGTAGCACGTACGGGCGAATCCAGAAATGAATATAGAGTGTTAGATGGGAGGCCGGAGGGAAAAAGACCTTATGGGAGGCCGTGACGTAGATGGGAGAATAATATTAAAATGGATTTGAGGGAGGTGGGATATGATGATAGAGACTGGATTAATCTTGCTCAGGATGGGGACCAATGGTGGGCTTATGTGAGGGCGGCAGTGAACCTCCGGGTTCCTTAAAAGCCAGTAAGTAAGTATTAATTTTCTTTGACCTGGTACTAGATGAACACGGAACGACTCTCTTTGTATGGGGGCGGTACGACGTCGGGTATTAGGAAATGAATTCACGACGAAAATATATTATTCAAACGTATGAGAGTGATATCCAAGCAATATTAAAATTAAGTCTTTACTGCTGCGTACAACACGACAAAAATAGCCTATCAGTTGGGAAACTAAATAATTTTCTTTACACAGTCGGAATATATTTAAACGTCTTTGTGGTAGGTCTAATTTGCTTCTGTGCAAAATCTGTAGTTCGTGTAGAAGGGGATGTAAAAATGCAGAAGAATGTGACGGAAAATAAATTGCACGAATACCAGATTCGAGACCAGTTTGAGTGGAAACAAATAGGACCACATTACACAAGCGTCGCACAATCTCGTACATTATATTGTCTAGACCTAGAGCCTGGCGTAATGATTTATCGGCAGATTGTGAAATGCATTATGCGAATCAAGCAGGCGTGGTATGTAAATTGTGCGACCGCATGTACGCTATCCAGACATGTAAATGCTGAGGAAATCCAACATGGTTGTGATTCCAATCTGAACATCATGCAACCCCTTTTCAATATTTTCGTGACCAAGCACTTTGTACGGAGATTTATCCGATAGGCGAGCGAATATCGTGGAGTGGAACTACCTGGCCACAATATCACGACCACGGATAATGACTTCTCACAGCTTGTGCATAATTTTCCGCGACGGCTGCGATAATTTTTTCATGTAAATGTGTTATACATTGTGTTGAATGATTTAATGACGTTTTACTAATGACAGACTTTCGTAAGCATTGTTACAATTATCACTCACAATCACATTCATAGTCGAGAATTATTTCCTGTACTAGAACCGCTATGAACACCGATGACAGTAGGGACACCTGATGCATATCCGAATTAGAAATAGGCTATTATCCTACTAAATGTCGGGTGTTAGA
Organism: Periplaneta americana; assembly: GCA_025594305.2. Lineage (NCBI taxonomy): Eukaryota > Metazoa > Arthropoda > Insecta > Blattodea > Blattidae > Periplaneta > Periplaneta americana. Next base: position 166,633,658 of record JAJSOF020000009.1, read on the forward strand.
AAATCTATATATATAATTTGAACTGGTAATGGAAATTACGGGAAAACGGCTGGACGGATTTTAATAAATGATCCCTCATTTTGAAGCTTGGAACTCAAAGTTTTTCGAAAAAAACAGTAGTTTTCAGTGAAATGTCAATTTTTAAACATAATTTTCCTATTTTCCAAAATCCATCTGTCGTCAGTTTTGGGAACTAGCTAATAGCCGACTTGATATTCCGTTCGCTTTTTTGTAAAGGAGAAGCGAAGCGAGTGTCAAGTCGGCCGTGTTGCATTTCAGAATAAAACAAAACACATACTACTGTAAACAATATTACACGAAGGCCATGATCTGCAAGAATGCTGACATATTTAGAGCTCAAATTAAATTGGTTATTAAAAACTTAACTTACTAAAAATAATTTACACGTTCGATTCTGTAGTGTGTAATTTTCTGGGTACAGCCGTGTATTGGATGTTAAAAACTACAAAACTTGAGGTGGTTTGATGACATTATTACCATTAGAAATTATATATTATCGTAGTTAATGCCATGATGTGACTATTTTTCATTAATTATACATATTAATGCTATATTGATGATATGAAAGTGAAACGTTTTGGGGTTATATAAGAAGATGTAGAGAATAACGTAAATTAGATTTTGATTTCTATATGTTACTGAGTGACGGCTATATAGTATATATACTATATGTTACTGAAAGCTATAAAACTTACGTAAGATAATATTATTAAAAATCAAATATTTTTATAATTATTAATCAAGTGGGGTTAGGTCTTTTTCATATATTTAATGAGGGTGTGGTGTAGATATTTATATGCGTGGTTCTCTTCAGTATTGGCTCGAGAGAGAGTATCTTTCATTATTATGGAAGCAAATAACTTTCAGAATGTCTGGTATTCTTCAGTGAAAGTAAATATGAAAAATGTTTACAGTATTTGAACGTCTAATGAACTTTTTTCAGCATTTATTTTCAATAGTAATATATATTATACTAGTGATCAAATGCTGCAAACTAAGTTCATTAGACGTTCAAATTTTCAGATTTATTTTCAATGAAGAATACCAGAGATCCTTTTAGGTCTTAATTTTCTTTTCCCCTCCACACCATTTCCTTAAGTCACACTGATTTTTCACCTTGTTTTCCCTCTTCAATCATCACAGCTTCCTGCTCTATCTCCTACCTCCATCACTCTCTTCAGAATGATCCCCAGCTGCTGTCCACTATTTTCCTTCGATTGCACTGAGGCCATGTTCTGTTGCATTACTCCTACTTCTTCAGATGACGTCATTGCCTGCTTTCCTGGCACTTTTGCTGAACTCATCACTTCCATACATGTCTCACTGTTCTGGTATACACTGACCATATTCATGTACTAACCTCGCCTTTCGCCACGATATTCTTGATTTTTCCCTTCAAAATTATCCTTTTTTCCCCCCTTTTTTCTAAGCCTACATCCTGATCCTTTAAGCTTACTAGGCACTCTTCTACACTAAAAACCAAATTGTTTATCTTAATTTGTCCTTGATAAGTCTCGCGAAATGTCCATTTCTTCGTGCTGATTTAAGAAAAGGGATTAAAACTCTTCTTCCACTATGTCTTTATTTTAATAACCTTTTGCTAATTACGCATCCAAAATTAATTTTAATACATTAATCACCCGATGTTTAACTATACTATTATATTATTTACCTGTGATAAATGGAAACTATGTGAAACTACACCTTTCCTTGACAGTCTTTTGTCTCTGCATACCACCGAACAACATGGACACGCTCCCTAGGAATCGTCATTTTACAAATGGTTCATTTCTGCAGCATTTACTATGGCTGTGGCGTGTACTACGAAATTGCTACATAAACTTTTTGAGTTTGCGATTATTTTCCGACCAGAATCACAGCTAAATACATTCTGACGTTAATTTAAAAATAAACTTCCAAATGTTGGAGGTTCACGGTAGACACGCTGTATTATGTTACAATATGAATACTTAAAAACGAAATTGAATGTGGAAATCGAAAATATGTAAAATAATAACACACCAACTTGTACAGGACATCATTTTATTTTTACTTCAATTTTTATTGTACCTGAGTTTTTGAATGCACTTCATTCCCACCCCTTCTACTAATGAAGTTCAACTGTCCTCCACACAGATCCAAGACCGCATATACAGTCATAGTAAACAGTACGTTCCAAAAATATGTTCGCGTTTTCCAGTGACGAAAGAGCTTTCAATATTGAATCATTTTCGGACAGGTACTGTCGTCCATTTGCCTACGTCGTATCCCGGTTTCACCCCCCCCACCAGTTTTATTCGCCAGCTGTCTTAGCTCTTTTCTGAGAACATTAATTTCTGTTAGGAATTGGACATCTACGTAATATTATGCAACTGTTTAGAATAACGTAAGTAAAAGGGGCTCGTTAAGTAATTAACTGCCACGTGATTTCCCCCTTTCTACGACCCTACGACGTAACCACTTGGACGGACCGTAGATAGTATGTCTGAGTAATTTTATCTTTTCGGATCGGGCAGAAGTGAAGATTGAATTTACTGTACGTAAGGTACTTTTTTATAGAGTAGGTACAGAATTATTTCAACATGAGTTACTAGTACGAAGGACGAAACTGGTAATTGGGATTAGGTACAATAGTCTATAGTGCGATAATATACACATTAGAACTGAAGTCTGTATCGAAATGAACGGCCACCATTTAAAAAAATGTATTTAAATATCCATATTATGATTATTTTTCAATTTAACTTCATCCTGTATATTGTACGCTAATGTGCTGTAGACAGTATAATATACACTGCATAATTAATACGTCCACATGGACAGCTCAGTTCGTGAGTAAAAACACTGATTGTTAATACTGTGTTGTATTTTGATTAAACAAAAACCTAATGAAAATGATCAAACTCAAAAGCGCAATATTTCCTAGTTTACGTAAATGGATGAACTACTTTTCTTTCCTCCTATACGTAGTAAAGTGATTTGTTTGTATATTACGTCAGTATCATCGAACTCTAGTCGTGGAAGGGGGTAGCAAACAGCGTTGATCCAGAGGTATAGGCAAGTTAATATTAAAAATGTTAGTAAAAATAAAATGATGTCCCTGTATATCACATGCATAATAATGATTATTTTACTCAATGCGTTAACCGCGATTTGAATAGCCCAATTTATATCTATTCAAAACTCGAAAAACGTGATCTCGTTTCGAAATACCGGTAGCGGCGGAATGCTGCAATCAGTTGGTTCATCATCCCACGTCGAACACGCAGTCAACATGGCAGACCAGTTCTAGAACATGACGTGTAATAGCCTGTATTAACTTAGAGTCATAAACAACACCGATGGCGCAAACAGCTCTTGCGTGAAATCTTCCCCATTAAATGTAGCAAGCACATATTATTGTGAGGTATAAACTCTCAAGAGCCCCAAGCTAGGGAGGAACAAACTTCACGAACATCAGAAACGCATCAATAAGCTGTTAAGTCTGGGTAATATGATCGCAGATGGAACAGTGACCTTATATTGCACAGTATTTTGTATGCACTTAGGTTTGGTAGTAAAACGGATAATTACAAATTACATAAAATGTTACAGACTTATAAACATTTTAGGAGTTATGCAATAAATGTATGATCGTAAATTATAATCTGATATCGTTAGACCTTCAATGACTCAAACCTCGTGTAGCTTTTGAGATAAGAAATGAGATTTATTATATGTTTAATGAATTTCAGTAATTTTGTTCACGGACATGACTATTAAATTTAATACAATTTAATCGGTTCTTTTTCTAATTATACAACTGAAGGGATGAGAATGAGACAGTGAAAAGCCATGCTTGTAACAATTTTTTTTTGTACGAGTTAACTTTTTACACATACTACTAGGTTCAAAAAGTTCCCGGAATTTTACTACCATTTATCGTATTAATATATAACAAGGGATATTATACATTTGTTTTGTTGGTAACATTCATGATGTCATTTCCTTAAAGTTTGTTGATAATGGCAATTATTGGTTTTGAGTTGTAGGCAATTGTTTATCATAGTGTTTCGTTTGTTCGTCGCATTTTGTAATTATGTCCACAGAGCAAAGTACAAACATCAAGTTCTGTGTTTTGCTGGGGACATGATCAGTATGGCTGATGAAGATGGTGATTTCTTAAACAAAATGAAACTGGTGCTACTTGTACGACCCAGTCCCTAAACGACAGTCATCTGAGTGGAAATCGAAAACATCTCCTCGGAAGCAAAAATTTCCTAGGGACACTTCCAAAGGCAAAGTTATTTTAAATGTTATGTTTTATTTAACGACGCTCGCAACTACAGAGGTTATATCAGCATCGCCGGATGTGCCGGAATTTTGTCCCGCAGGAGTTCTTTTTCATGCCAGTAAATCTACTGACATGAGCCTGTCGCATTTAAGCACACTTAAAGCAAAGTTATGTTGGAAGTTTTCTTCGACTCTCAGGGTCTCATGCACCATGAGTTCATTCCAGAAGGTCGTACTGTAACGAAAGAATTGTACGTAGAAACCCTCCGTCGCCTCTGGGACGCAGTGAGAAGGAAACGTCCAGAAAAGTGGGTAGAAAACAACTGGTTCCTTATGCATGACAATGCACCTGCTCATCGCGCAATTATTGTAAAGAATTTTCTTGCCAGGCACAACATAACTGCTTTGGATCACTCACCATACTCTCCTGATCTCTCACCACCTGATTACTTTCTGTTTCCCCGTCTGAAAAGTCATCTGAAATGACGGAGATTCAATGCTGAAGAGGTTATCGCAAACGCGACGAGAGCACTAAGACGGGTTTCACAAAATGGCTTCCAGGCCTGCTTCCAGGAACTCTACACGCGTTGGCAAAAGTGTGTTGTTGCGGAAGGCAACTATTTTGAAGGGAATGCTGTAGAATAGTGTTTAAGGTACGTTGTTTCTATGATGCTAGCAAATTCCGGGAACTTTTTGAACCTAGTATGTATGAGGAAGATACTAGGAAAATATTATAAAAATGACTCAACAAATGACGTATGTATACGCCGAAGAAATTATGATACCGCATCTAATAACATTAGGCTCTAAGGGTGCTATGCATAGGCATTTCGCTAGCCCGCGCTATGTGCGTGCTAGACTAGCCCCTGCTATCAACTGATTACTTGTACAGGATTCATATCATATATCGCTAACACTGGTTTATGAATACGGAAAACGTTAGTTCGCTGATCATCCACCGGAAATCCGCGCTAAGAATGTCTATGAATATGGCCCTAAATCTTTAATGCGTTCTACTGTAAAATCTAGTCTCTGTGACTTAGGACCAGGCTTCGTATTCCAGCTACCTATAAACTGGAATGACGTTGCTTGATTCGAAGTATATGTGACGTCACAGCGCTGGTACAGGTACGTTCGTATACAAAATAGTTGCCCATCCTCTGTCCTCTTCCTCTAGAAAGTCAAAACCGGGACGCAGTCATAGTGAGTAGTCTTATCGATCACTGCTCTTACTAGTCGTATTATTTAAATAACTACATCTTTGTGGCTGATTGGAGGATCATTGCAGACGTAAAAATGCCTTAGGTTAGACGCTCAAGCGTCACTGTTGTTGGGTCACAGATTTGAAGAGAGTTTCAGCTTATATGTTAGAGAAGTTGCCTATTATTTAAAGCGTTCTTCAATCTGAACTTGAGAACGTGTATGGTATAACTTGAACGTCGTAGCAACAGATGACGGTCTGTGTGCTACCATCACGGTCTACTATATACAGTCGCGAAGCTTGAGGTGATTTTTTGCAAATCTCGTGATAAAGCGCTCCAAGCGGTTAGCAACTAGAAACAATCACGGTCGACGGTCGACTTTGGACTGAATCGTATTTCCATCGAGTGCTAGCTCGTTGCATATTTCACATTGATGCTTGTGAAATGTTCGTTATTGGTTGTAATGAAAATGTTAATGGCTAAAATACAATAATTGGAATAATATTTTACCAGAGACGTAGAAAAATCAAGTTCGTTTTAATGACATTTATTGATCACGTTTTATTTTCAATTCTGGTGGGATTATTATTGCTTAGGCCTACTTTTTTTGAAAGGATATGTTTTTAATTATAGCTGTTAATTTTGTTGTTATTTTTATTTGTTACTTTACTAGAGACGTAGAAAAAGTCTGCTACAATAAAATTTATTAATCACGTTTTATTTCCAATTCTGGTGTGATTATTATTGCTTAACCTCATCCCACTTTAACTACGTAAGCCTACACTACAAGTACCGTTACACATAAGTTAATCCATTAATTCATATTTCCATTATTATTGTTGTAAAAGGAAATGCAAATTAATATTTATTGGTTTCATAGTTAATTATCGCTATAATCTTGAATGAGTGAAGCGATTATAGTAAATTTCAGTTCGTTTTGCACAAACAAAAATAATATTAACCTATTTCTTGCAGGTACCTTCGAGTTTATGGTGGAATTTAATATACTTCATTAAACTAATAATTGACTTTATGCATTTAACATTTCAATAATGGAAGGAAGGTGTTAATTTTTCCAAAAGAACACAACGAAAGTGTAACATATTTTGTCGGCTGCTAGGAGAGAGATCTGCGATGATGAGGCGATAGTAGCGATCCTAGTGGTGGGCAACTATCCATGTTTGCATTTTTACTACATATTGAGCTTCGCAACTGTATATAGTAGACTGTGCTACCATAACCTCTTTCGAGCTGTGTTTTGCGCCGGCAAGTCGTACGCAGGGTATTTGTTATCATCGGTTGCTTACGGTAACATTCCACAACACAAATCAAATGCTCCGTGTCCATGTTGACCGTCGAAGTTAATGTCAACAAATACGTAAGTAATCGTCTTAACCCTCTCCCCATATCCCGACAGTACGTATTTCCAAACAGTTCACATTCCTGCCACTACCGGCGTTACCGTACGTATCGGTACGTACTCTTCAGAATGAACGCCGTACTTGCTAGGCAACTTCTCTGCCTCATAGGTTATACACCTCTGCGGAAGTGTAGGAAGATTGAATTCTCTAGGCTCATCGGCTAGCCACATGACGGCATACAGCGAGCCATGACACACTTTGAACTGAACACCCAGTAGTTGAGGATATTTGAAATAATATTTTCACTGTCAATAGGCTATAGACACTACATTATAAATTGTGTAAATAAAGGTAAAGGTAACAAAACAGTGCATTGACAGACACTGCAATACAAAAAGTACAGAAAGTGTGTTGAATGTAATCCAAAAGTAAAAAAATCTGAAAATTATGAAGATATTAACTCGACGTTTAGCATGGATTTGTGCAGACTACCATGATGTTCAGTGCCAACATCCCAATTAATAAATTAAATAATGTACATTTTAGAGAGCATTGTATTCTCCACTTAACATAATTAGGAACATTAAATTTAGACGTTTGAGATGGGCAGGGCATGTAGCACGTATGGGCGAATCCAGAAAACCATATAGAGTGTTAGTTGGGAGGCCGGAGGGAAAAAGACTTTTCGGGAAGCCGAGACGTAGATGGGAAGATAATATTAAAATGGATTTGAGGGAGGTGGGATATGATGATAGAGAATGGATTAATCTTACTCAGGATAGGGACCGATGGCGGGCTTATGTGAGGGCGGCAATGAATCTGCGGGCTCCCTAAAGCCATTTATAAGTAAGTAAGTAAGTAAATGATGGGCTTAATCTGTTCAGTTCTGTTTTGACTCTGCAGTACTCGCGTAGGGGAGAGTCGGGTAGTATCGGACATCGGGTAATATCGGACAGTGAGTTTCTTTCATCTACCACACGATGATAGTACCTGATTGACGTGGTTACGTTTCTGTGATGTCGCATAGAGAAACGTAACCATGTCATTCAGGTACTACCATATGGCGGTAGATGAAAGAAACGCACTGTCCGATATTACCCGATGTCCGATACTACCCGACTCTCCCCTACTACTTTTTCGTAACATATTCAGTCGCGTGGGGGACAGCTGTCTTGCTTTAGAGAACGAATTTGAACATTCTTTTCAATATGAATGATTACATAAATGTGTTATTACGGAGTATACACAGTTTATTTATAATAATAGTTTTGAGACAGTATTAATTTATTTGTGATTAGTAGATAATTATTTATGTGTAAATTTGAAATACTTGCAGCGATATTTTACTACTTAATTAACTTATTATTCCCAGAACATGAATTTTACCAGCAATCAAAAAGTATTGGGAGTAAATTTGAATAAGGAACAAAGAAAAGTTTCCTTCCCAGGCAGGATTCGAATAACGAAAGTCTTAGTTACCAGTCTATCGTGTTCTGGAGTGAACAAGGCTCTGAAATCAGCTATAAGGGTCGGTCCGGTTTTTTTGCCACTACTATACATAAGAAGTAGTACTGCCAATCTACTACAGTTTAAAATTGTTTGGATAAATGTTTCAAGATGGTATGAATGGGATATATGTAAATGTTACCATCGTCCTGGCTGGACAATGACTGCTTTCAGAAAAAAAAAGTCTTTGGACTAAGGTTGGTATATAAAAACCACTGAAAATTTCCACTCCTATAACATAGACCTATGGTCTTTTTTCCCTAACAACTAATTCAGCAAATGGCCACTACAATAAGCTCACAATATGATTAATATATCAAATTTGCATTTTTTGGACTATGGTTCTTTAAAAAAAACCCTTCAATTTGATACCGTACTCAAATTGCTTTGCTAGTACTAAAGTCAGTAGTAGATATTACTAAGTTGAATGTATTTGACGCAATGAGATCATTGTCCTCCAGAGAAGTCAATCACAACTCTTCACTTTAGGAATTACCGTAATTATCCCCACAGCAAAAATCAATATTTCCATTTTGAACTGTAAAAATGTAAATACGGGCGTTGATAAAAATGTTGTGTGCAGTGCAAATGCATTTGAAATAAAAAAAAAAAAGATTGAAATTAGAAGCTGAATGTTCAGATATTTGGTGAGCTAAATTGTATCAAAAACAAACATCCATATAATGCAATGTGCGGGAAAATAAAGCAAAATTTATGCGCTTTTGCCTTGTGCCTGGACGGGTTATGCGTCATAAATGAATCGCGAGTACAATACCAAAGCTGTTAATCGCTTTAAAATTCGATGTTAATTACATCTGAACACATCCAACTAACGAGACCGGTAAATACCTTGTACATAGCGAATTGCTTTCAGTTATAATGTGGACAGTAGACTCGCGATAATTTATTATTCCAGTAATTTCTGCTAGTTGTATGAATGTGCTAAAACAGAGACTATATTCATGGAATACAAATCGTGTGATCCATTTATTTTAGCAGACAGTATATCTGCACAGACCGTATCATCGGATTTCTTCTTATTCGTACGAGACTAGTCTAAAAAAAGTGTAAGGATAATTTTTTTATGATCAGCGAGGCATGTGGAGATCTTTGAATAATAATAATAATAATAATAATAATAATAATAATAATAATAATAATAATAATAATAATAATAATAAACCACCTCTGTGGTGTAGGGGTCACCATGCTGGTCCCTTATGCAGAAGATCCGGGTTCGATTCCCGGTCGAGCTGAATTTCCTGGTTGAGTTTTTTCAGAGTTTTCCCTCAACAGTAAGACAAATGCCAGGAAATTCGGGCCACAACATCCTTGAGTATCACCGGTCTCATTCATCGCCGAAATCATACTCATAACCAGAGACCGGAAATTTAGGCATTATGAATCATTAAAAGGCATCATAAATAGCTAAAATAGGCAGGCAAAAAGGCATTACAATGATCTAAAATACGCAATAGAAGACAATAACAAAAATCTTGCACTTACCACAAACAGATTTCGGCAGCAAGAAAAGTTTTACATAAGTCGAATGCAAATTGAGATTTTCGACTCGATGTTGTAATTACTGTCGGAAGTAAAAATCATTGTTGCCTTGTCAAATAAACACAAGCGATAATTAAAACGCTTACTGTTATACATTTTTGCACGGCAGCACTCATTGCTGCAAAGAGAATATGAACGACTGAAAGACAATAATATACATTCGGTGAAGTCATTTTCATTGTAGCGGTTATAGAAATAAATTAAAATATACCTGTGGGCAATTTTTAATCATAAATTAATAAGCAATAGATAAATAATCAAATAAAGGCAAAAAAAGCATTCATTTTGTAAATTAGACATTTACATAAAAAAAGGCAGAAAAGGGCGGCATAAAACTGTGACGTTTCAATCACAAAGGTATAATTCATACAGATTTACTTTCAAAATGAAGATAGATTTAACACATTAAAAAAGGCATTCTGCCAAAGTTCCGGTCTCTGCTCATAACAAATCAGTAATACATATACAGTCGCCATCTAGTTCACAACAATAGAACCAGTCTCAACAATAGTACACAGGCCTTCGGATTTCATCCAGAAGATTAACTCGCGATATGACCAGAGATGTTAAAGCGAGTATAAATAACACAGAGATAATAATAATAATAATAATAATACGAAGAATATAAATTTCTCTTAACTCATCATCACATGATTTGTTATAGGCTAAATAATTACTTAATGTGCTAAGTTAAACACTGTCATAACATTCTCCATGTGATCCTTGTGTGCTGGTAGAAGAGCGCATGTTCCTACACTCAAAAGCCGAATGGTGCCAATGGGGAGATTCGTCACCCCTTAACTGCAACAATGTCGTCACATTATAAAACCGAGTCAGTGCTCTGAAATGCTTTCTCTTGTTGCTGAAGTGGCGTGAGCAACCTCTCACTTTTCAGACAGCGGGTTGAGCTCGAATCTCATGCAGTGCGCTGCTCTAGGCTGAGTCTATAACCTCGATTAAGTTGGATGATTGCAATCTCTTGTTTCTGAAAGCGACTCTAATCGTTATATGGTTTCGACTTTTCACATTAGGTCCAACAGGACAGCCCAATCATATTCTACGATACTAAGACAATATTACCATTAATGACCATCAATCTGTAAATCTCGTTTCAGCCTCTTGAAAATGCACATTTTACGAACCACCGCTTCTTCGTTTCGTTACATTCCGCTTATTCGTGATTGTTTTCTTATTTGGTTATTTTCCACTAGTTTGTTACGCATTATTTTATGCTAATGAAAATTTGTTGAGAAGCTTTCGTCATCCAATATGCTGAAAGTTACAATTTATAAAACAGTTATAATACCGGTTGTTCTGTATGGTTGTGAAACTTGGACTCTCACTTTGAGAGAGAAACAGAGGTTAAGGGTGTTTGAGAATAAGATGCTTAGGAAAATATTTGGGGCTAAGAGGGATGAAGTTATAGGAGAATGGAGAAAGTTACATAACGCAGAACTGCACGCATTGTATTCTTCACCTACCATAATTAGGAACATTAAATCCAGACGTTTGAGATGGATAGGGCATGTAGCACGTATGGACGAATCTAGAAATACATATAGAATGTTAGTTGGGAAGCCGGAGGGAAAAGACTTTGGGGAAGCCGACATGTAGATGGGAGGATAATATTAAAATGAATTTGAGGGAGATGGGATATGATGATAGAAACTGGATTAATCTTGATCAGGATAGTGACCGATGGCGGGCTTATGTGAGGGTGGCAACGAACCTTTGGGTTCTCTAAAAGCCATAAGTAAGTAAGTAAGTAAGTAAAGTAAGTAAGTAAGTAAGTAAGTATTGCAAATGTGTTTCCTTTTTTACTGCGTCATAGATCGACAATGTTATCATCGATCTAAATTTTGAAGAGTAGCTGTCAGTAACTGACGAAAAAGATGATGTTGATAATAATGATGATTAGAGTGGTGATAGTTGTGATGGAGTCAATACGTAGCACCGAAACTTTGGTTGTTTCTATATACAGTACTGTATGCAGCACTATTAAAAAAAAAACGAAACAAATATGTAGCACCAAGCTCAACAACGTTCAATTCTTAAATACATATAACTAATGTTTTAGATTGTCCATTAAATTCGGTATATTGAGTTCTGTGTATGCCCCCACTGTGGTTAGAGCGCTGGGCTTATCCTGTGGACCCAGGTTTGATCCTCGACCTACTCCGAATTTATAACTTGTGTTGGGCAAGCCGTGGTCCAGGTAACACAGGGTTTTCTCCAGAAGCTCCGGTTCTGTGGCTCCCAACAAATCTCCATCATCATCTTATGTCATCACGGGTGTAGCGTAGACAAGCCTCCTATGGCGCACCATGGACAATGACTCTGTCTTTGATATGGGTGAATGACGAACAATCAAATACCCGCCATCAGTAAAAGAAAACTGACTGAGCAGATTGGGAATTAATACAGTAGTTTTCCCAAAATACGCTATGAAATGTTTCGTATTATAAAATATTTTATGCTCGACCATGCCAAAATGTAGTAATTATACACCTGGTAGCAGTCCTTTAATGCATGTCATTAAAGTACACCTATTCATTAAAGTTCAGGTTTTCGATTATTCTCGGATATGCAATTGAAAGACAACTACCGAAAGGTCACGGAGGCTGGAAATCCAATACTGTCGCAGAAGGTTATGTTCTGTTACTATAATAATTAGCGTTAATTGTAAATAATATTCAAATAAATTCAATTTGTCATCTCGTTTTTCAATGTCGAATTCAATTTCAAGGTTATATTAAGACATGTTTATCTTACTCTCTAGATTATATCAAGGTCGTCGATATTCGTTTCCCGAAAAAATCAATACTTTCGCGTCTGCGCACATCTCACAATTCATGAGGTAGGCAATTGCACTCACTCACATAACAATAACATGAATATTTATGAATAATTTCAAGTTAGAAATATGGTCGCGCATAAAAAGTCGTATGAAACTTGCCTATAATGGTAATTAAGACGCTCGTATGAAAATTATTAAACTCGCTTGCGCTCGTTTCATAAACAAACATACTCGCGTCTTAATTACTACCATTATAGGCTCGTTGCATAATGTACTATTTTTTTCTCTAAAAGGAAACAAAAACGAGCAAAATTGTATTAAACTATTTTCTTTGAAATATCTCAAGGAATAAACCTTTGAAATTAATAACATTACTTAGTGTCCATCCTGTGTATATTGTCTAGAGAAAATGTAATGCACATTACAATAATATACAAATTACTATACTATTTCGAAAATTCGTCCCCTCAACTGAAAAGCTAGAAATGGTAATGTCTAAGAATATAGCTACTAAGCTATATTACATATAATTATTAACTTCTGATATAAACTATTTAAAAAATTAAGTAAGGGTTTTCGTGTACACATGACTAAGGTGCTTAGAAAATAGGGAGGTAGAACTCCCAATTTTACGAGGTAGTGGTACGCTCTGACCGAGGAATTGATATGCAAGTATAAATTAATTATATGTAATTTAAATGTTCTACATAATTGGAGGTAATTATTAAGTTGCAGTAATATGTTTGGCAGATTGTTTTAAAATATGGAATTTGAAAATGGATTTATAACATTGCATCTCCTTTTTTGCAGTGAGGACTGGTACAAAGATAACCCCGAAGTTAACAACAAGAACAGCAAAGGAAAGAAGCAAAGAAGAAAGTAATTCCTACTCTGGAGTGTGATATTTTGTGACGTAAACTTTCTATGTCACGTTTGTGATAGTTGCATAAGTATCAGGAATGAAATTGCTTGTAACGTCACGTTGGTTTCTTTGGTGACCATCTTCATAGGGATTAAATTCATGGAGGTAGAAGTTTGTTACATGAATCGACATCGCACAGCACATCTACTGTGATACCTTCGTAATAAGAAAGTCAATGACAACGAGATTAAAATTTTCATAATTTCTTCTAAAAATGTGTCATTTAAATTCAAGCAAATCAATAAGTGAAAGTAATTTAATAATGAAAATATTTCGAGAACCTGGTGTTAGTATTACATTTCATAATTTAAGAATGTTATTTCACTCGAAAATTTATACGTTAAAATGTTTTATAACTCCACATAATTCTGGAAAGCCTCAGAATACAATATGAGTCATCAGGTATAGACAGTTATGGATCTTATCTCAGGCTTCGAGACTTGAGACCCGATACAATAAGTTTACTGTGCATGTACTATAGGTTGTTGACTCGCTGCAGGTAGTGAAAGGTAGAGATGTGTTGAGGTAACAACGTTGCTGTTTAGAATAGAGTACAGTAGTATGGGGAAACACACACATATGTACATTCTGAAAGTAAATATACATTACACAATGACAATGTCAAAATTATGTAAAAAGCATTTATTCTCCTGTATTTTATAGGCATTTGTGTTTAATTATACACAGTGTTAATAGTGGAAATAAACGTGTAGCAATTTTAATTTTTCATTTATCCTATTGGTCGTCTTTAGGAAGTACAGTTACAGTACTGAATTGCAATGTACTACAAGATACATTCTCAGTGTCTCAAACGTAAATCTTTTTTGGTTATCTGCCAAACACAGTTTGTACTGTGAAAAGCTTCACTCTACGTCGCATGATGTGATAGGAGCGAAACGAAAAAACCTAACATCATTGCAGTCTCTAAGAGACAGTCTTTTATTCTCGGGTGACTCTACGTCCACTAATTTGCTGTTTATGTTACACAATGTTCCATATACATAAAATTGATTTACACTTCTGTTTTAAACGTTCAGTAACCGGTGTACTTGGTGTCTCATTAATTCTCCGTGTCATTTCAACTAATTTGAGGGCTTCCGGCATCTCTTGCTCTGACTTTTCTAACCGTGTAATAGTTTCACACACAGTTTGAAAATGGGTTTGTATAAAAACCAATTTATTCGTCAAATCCAGAGCGTTTTCCTTTGCGTATTTGTTGGCATTCATTCTACAGTACCCCCACCCACTGTACGCTTTACCACTATACTCAATACGCCGTTATGCGGATTTCCCACTGAACTGCTCTATTGGGTCCGAAGTCTCGAAGGCTGCTTATCATCCTTAAACCATCATCGTTGTGTTGTAAGTTTGAAGCTGTCAGTTCTATTAGAATACTGATTATGAGATACACTTACTTGAACATGAATAATGCGGTTATGTTACATGTACAGTGAGGGACATAGTTGTTGAGCGGGCGAAAACATTTCAAAATCTGCAGCGCCGTTAATAAGAGACTGCAATTTTAATTTCTTCTCAGCATAAAGTGTGAAATTTAATAGAAAAGCAAAGCGAATATCTCTTCATCATATGAACCCAAACTTTCTTTTTGGAGCATGCGCAGTGTGGCATTATTTGACAGAAAATACTTGAGTCGCTCAACTATTATGTCCCTCACTATACAATGTGAGAAGAAAATTAAGAACTGGACTGTATTTCTACTGTAAATATTCATAATTTTACATAGATATCAATGAACTCAAATTATTTTATCTATTTAATAAAATGAACTCAAATTCCTTTTGTTTTTATTGCAAGCTCTAAAAATATAGATTTATGAACGACATACATTTTCAATAGTCAATTAACACCACATAAAATATTCTGTAAAATAATGCAATGAAAGAACTGCAAATAAATACGATAATGTGTGTGAACTTTCTGAAAGCCTTAAAGTTTGCATACTTAGTGCTAAGACAGACTTGACAGGACGAAAACCTTATGTAACACAGCTCAATTTAATGTATTGGTGAATGTGAAAGACTGCAAAGTATATATTTCTTTGGCTAATGTAAAAAATTAAACATTGATATGGATTTGTAAATGTGTTGCATAATAAACACAATGTTTTCTTTTTTCTCTACAATTTATTTTACGAAGAAACCCGAACACAACTTTCCCACATGCTCCTACCACTAAAATAATGTGATTTCTGTAAGTTGCCTGTTACAGCTCGCAATGAAGTGTTGTGTAATAATTACACGTTTTGTTTTTGAACTACATATAAAATATTTTATTTGCTTTCTTCATATTTTATTGTTCAGTATCCAAGTAGAACAATTTATTTTCTATTATATTATATAATGACATAAATGAAGGGATATTTATGATGAGACTTTCTTGTGTTAAATTCTTACGTACCTTGTTTACATGTTTCGACCTATTTATGGGTCATCCTCAGAACTGGTCGTTGTTGGTCTTGGCGCCTCTTGTTCTGTTTCCTGTGAGGGTGCGTTCGTGTGGTATAGTGTAGAGTCAAAGAGTGTGTGTGTTTTGAAATTGAGTTGTGTGTTGAGAATTTCGTTGGGGTGTGTTTTCGTGTGTCTGTATATTTCATATTGTTCTAGTGTGTTTAGTTTCTGGCTTTTTGTTAAGATGCGTAGTATTTCCATGTCTGTGTTGATGTCTCTGTGGGTGTGGTTAGCATTTGTGATGTACTCTGCATATGTGGAGGTGTTTTGTAATTTTGTTATGGCTGTGATGTGTTCTTTGTAACGTGTTTGAAATGATCTGCCTGTCTGTCCCATGTAGAAGCTGTTGCAGGTGTTATATTTGAGTTTGTATACGCCTGTGTGGTTATATTTGTTTGTTTGTGTTGTTTGTGTATTGAGATGTTTTTGTAGTGTTACAAAACACCTCCACATATGCAGGACACATCACAAATGCTAACCACACCCACAGAGACATCAACACAGACATGGAAATACTACACACCCAACCATAAAGCCAGAAACTAAACACACTAGAACAATATGAAATATACAGACACACGAAAACACACCCAAAAGAAACTCTCAACACTCAACTCAATTTCAAAACACACACACTCTTTGACTCTATACTATACCACACGAACACACCCCCACAGGAAACAGAACAAGAGGCGCCAAGACCAACAATAGCCAGTTCTGAAGATGACCTATAAATAGGTCGAAACATGTAAACAAGGTACGTTAGAATTTAACACAAGAAAGTCTTATCATAAATATTCCGAAGTGATACAGTGTTAAAAGTTGTGTAATCAAGATGTATAAATTAAGGATATGTAGGCCTATCTTACATAAAAAAGAATTCAGATTTTCTTTATTTACAGTTGGTTATCATGTTTCCTATTGGGCTTTATATTCAAGGTTTTAACCTTGAACGAGGGAGACAAATTTTTAAGGGACAATAACGTTCCTTCGCACGACTTTTTCCGCAAGAGAAGTAAAACCAAAACATCACATCGTACAATTATGACTTGTAAAAGGCCCTTTTATTGGTAAGAAATATTTTCAGATGTTTCTAGCGTCACTGCATTCTCTATCTTAAGACTAATGTATTTGGAAGATAAAATTTGCATTTAGACTGGAATAATCACTTCAAGACGAGGTGTCTGACTAACAAGGTAGAAAAAATAGAAACATTAAGTACAATAAAATGGATCTTTAGTAGTCTCATCTTCAAGGGTTTTAGAAGAAGAACAAAAGTGAAAATTTGTTTTATTATTATTGTATTTAATTACTTGTTGTCAGTTCTTAAGCATTTACATTAATTACAAAGATTAAGTACGAAAATTAAATGTACGGCAACATCACAACAACCATTTACTAATGTAATGCCAATTTTGTCGATTCTATGGCGTATATAAATATTATTATAATAAATCCATATAATTCACTATATATATATCGCCACTTATACAAACACAAACTCAGACAATTAATGTCTAAGAATTACTGTAACCAAAGAACATTCCTACAATGGCATCAAAAGCAACTTGTTTATCAAAGGAATGTCGGCGTCAGCTGTGAGATTCCTTGCCGCTTGGATCCCAGGAATTTCTCATTACTTTCTGGACAGATCACAGGAATGAATTTAGTTATAGCGAAACGATGAAACAATTGACAGGGAAGAAAAGATGTTTCCAGTAAGACTACCGGAGCACTCTCTTCGCTTATCACCACTTGATCTTTCCAGGGTGTTAAGCTGGGTCCTCGATGAGAAAATCCACCCGCTACTCTATTAGTTTAATTTACACCAGTATTTTTATCAGATTCTACATGTGTGTCTCAAGTAATTATGACTTTATGTAAAATCACTCAAAGTTTAAGGTTGTAATGAGTAGAAAATAAATCTAAATCACTGTGGTCATGTCATACTAAACACCTCTGTGTACAGATCTAATATGTAGGACTGAAAATGATTGAAAAAAGCGGGACCCCTATAAAGATTAATAAGGACTGAGAAATATCATCACCCGAAATCGCATCGTGTAAATCACATATCAAGCATGCTTCACTACTGAGATTTGATAGAGTAGATTAATAAAAGGCAACCCACAATATTGGTTTTTAAGATAAATCTCGCTATGGACCATAAGAATTTTATATAGCTTATATACAAGTAGACACATATCTATATTATACATTTAATGTATAGGCCTATATAGCCTATTTATTTATATTTAAAGATGGGGATGGACTAACAAAGATATAGGTTTGAATGCAGATATTATACATAGATATATAAGTATAGATGAGATAGATAAATAGATCAGACAGATAGATATATAGATGTATAAATATGCAGACAGGCAGGCAGAATGGACAGGTAGACAGATAAAATATAGTTATACAGATAGATAGAATATAGGCAGACATAAATTTAACAATCCTGGATAATAATAATAATA
This sequence comes from Periplaneta americana, assembly GCA_025594305.2. Lineage (NCBI taxonomy): Eukaryota > Metazoa > Arthropoda > Insecta > Blattodea > Blattidae > Periplaneta > Periplaneta americana. Next base: position 166,652,253 of record JAJSOF020000009.1, read on the forward strand.
ATAATAATAATAATAATAATAATAATAATAATAATAATACAAGTGCAGCTCTTAACCCTTTCTTACCTATAGATACCATATGGCAATAATTAACTTTATAGCATTTATATACTTGTGTCTTACATATGAAGGTAAATTTTGCTGGATAACTTCTATTTCAATACATTTTCATCAATATAGTTTTGTTTCAAATGTTGCCACTCCCGTAACTTGGTCACTGAATTGGTCCTAATACAGCTATTTGTTTCAACATGGATTGATTGTCAATTTTTATTTTAATTTTATTTATTTCAAATATACAGAATAAAGAAATATAATTACAAAACAAACAAAGAGAAATACAAATAAAATAATACAAGCAATATAAAAGAAGATACAGTAGTATTAACAAAATTTGAGACCGAATGAGCAGCGCTCGTGCTCGGTCGCAGTTCAGATATAATATTAAAATAAAAAAATAATAATATAAATAAATAAGTAAAATAAAATAGGAACTAAAATATAATTACAGCGGCAATATTATATAATATATTAACACTAGAGAAGAATAATATCGCACTTGTGAAAAGTAGGACTAATATATATTTAAAATTATAGAATACAAATATAATATAGGTTGATTAATTCATACACATAGGCTATAAATTTATGAAATCAAATTGAAGATATTTATTTATTTTTTTTATTTTAATAGGTTATTTTACGACGCTTTATCAACAGCTTAGGTTATTTAGCGTCTGAATGAGATGAAGGTGATAATGCCGGTGAAATGATTCCGGGGTCCAACACCGAAAGTTACCCAGCATTTGCTCATATCGGATTGAGGGAAAACCCTGGAAAAAACCTCAACCAGGTCGACGGGAATCGAACCCGGGCCATTGACGTGCTAACTTGAAGATATTAACACGTTTCTAATTTTCTTGTTATGTGTTAGTGGGTTACATGTTAGAAGTTCTGGGTGTAATTTAGTTAAAGCATTGTACAACCGAGGGCCAAAATTTATGCTATGCTTTAGACCAGCAGATGTGAGACATTTAGGTTCTACTAATGTTGAATTAATATTTCGTCTTGTGTCATAATTGTGTGTCTGTAATACAAACTTATTACGATTGTAAATTTAATTTGGGTTAGAAAGGGTTAAACATGGTGCTAGTTTCGGCCCAAGACTTTATAATAAAAGTACAAACCATTTTCCTAATTTCAAATATTTTAAAATTGAAACTTTAAAAATATTAATCTATAAAAATATTTATTACATTATAATATTAAGAAATGTGGGGTTTTTTTACCTTTTATTTCTGTCGACTATATTCATGTTTTTATTCAATATCACTGGCTTCTGTCTGATTGTCAATTAAATGTGTATTTTTCTTTCTTCTTTTTGTTTGCTCCTGTGTGTTATTTATTGGTTTGAATTAAGTTACTTACTGTATTTAGTAAACTGTCCTTGTAAATTTTATGTTATATTATTGACTAAGACCACACCGTACACGAGCCTGGCTCTTACGATAGTAGCTAGAAACATTTTTGTTTTATAAATTTAATTTGTACTCACTAGCTAGCTAGTTAAATAAATAAAAAGAATAAATAAATCAATAAATAATAATAATACAGTATTAACAATAACAATGTCTTAATTATTTACCACATCTCATCTTTATGTTGCGAGTTGTTTTCTAAATGGTTCAATAATTTATGAAATAATATATTTTTCTCCTGGACTTCTAGAATATTATGTTGGTAATTAGGATTAGTATGATCTAATATTAGAATTTATTTTGTCTGGCAACATGAAATTCATTCATTTGACTAAACAGTTTATGATTCATGAGACTTAACGTAAAATGTATTTACTTACTTCCATTTTCATCAGTTTTCTTCACTACAAACCGAAATTATTGCTGCCAACACAACAATTAGAAAATAACTGCCAGTTGTAGTTTGTTCATTACCCGAAATTCGAAATGAAGTTGGTAAAAGAAAATTCAACCTGAGAGCTATAAAATCACTATAATCCACTAGCATATGTCGTAATAGGGGAAAAATGGTTAGGTTTCGCCCTTAGAGTATTAAGTAAGCTAATCCGGACTATACTTTACTTCTTGTCCTTTCCTCTCTTTCATTTTCAGACCTTTTTAGTTTCTTTCTTCCCGCCTCTTTCCATACTTCCCTCTTTACCCACTTACTGTTGCTTTGATTCGTTGCTTGATTCAATTTCCTTCTTTATTTTTATAATTAAATGAAGCGGTTTAACATGGGTGAACTGTGAATTGTGAAGGTTGGGTCTGCGACTTTAATATCTTAACTATTAGGTAACATAAAGATGAAAATAATTACAAGAGCATATATTTTGACTGTATGCAATTATTTTATGAACTACATATAGATTATTACCTTAGATTTTCCGCCACCAGGATGAGATTAAAACAAAGATCTCACATAGAGAAATTATTACATTCAAACATCAATGCTACAGGTTCAGATAGCATTGTACCCGTACGTGATTTGATAAATCATAATTCAGTAGCTGATCTGTAAAGCAATAATCAATTATTTTGGTCCTGTGAACACTATATCACATCCTGAAACCATAATGTAGCCGGATTTACATCAGTAAGACCAAATGTAAATGTTTGTGCCTTTTACGTCTAGGCATACATATATTTTCTATGAGTCTACGATAAAAATAAAAGTGGAAAATCCTTTCCTGAAATTATTATAAAAGTCTTTCAATTAAAAATAAAGCAACTACAATTTCTGATGTATATGTTATGTATATTATCGAAATAGTTGTGAAAATGCTAGATATTTATCACACAACGAGATAAGAAGTCTATTGAATAGTTTATTTGTATTAATTCCTCTTTCCAGTTCCCACTGACTCGATATCACCACCCTCCCTATATACACACTCACACTATACACTCGCCCACTCATCCTATACACACTTACGCTATACACTCGCCCACTCGTCCTATACACACTCACACTATACACTCGCCCACTCATCCTATACACACTCACTCTCACTATACACTCGCCCACTCATCCTATACACACACTCACTACACACTATACACTCGTATACCCACTCATCCTATACACACTCATCCTATCACTATACACTCGCCCATACACTCGCCCATCCTATACTATACACACTCACTCTCACTATACACACTCACTCATCTATACTCCTATACACACTCACTCATCTATACACTCGCCCACTCATCCTATACACACTCACTCATCTATACACTCGCCCACTCATCCTATACACACTCACTCTCACTATACACTCGCCCACTCATCCTATACACACTCACTCCCACTATACACTCGCCCACTCATCCTATACACACTCATTCGCACTATACACTCGCCCACTCATCCTATACACACTCACTCATCTATACACTCACTCACACTCGCCCACTCGTCCTATACACACTCGCCAACTCACACTATACACTCGCCCACTCATCCTATACACACTTACGCTATACACTCGCCCACTCATCATATACACACTCACACTACACATTCGCCCATTCATCCTATACACACTCACTCACACTATACACTCACCCACTCATCCTATACACACTCATCTATACACTCGCCCACTCATCCTATACACACTCACTCATCTATACACTCGCCCACTCATCCTATACACACTCATTCGCACTATACACTCGCCCACTCACCCTATACACACTCATACTATACACTCGCTCACTCACTCAACCTATACACTCGTCCACTCACTCAACTATTTACTCGCCCACTCACTCATTCTATATACACTTACACTTACATCATACGCTCGCCCACTCACTTACGCTATATACTCGCCGTCACTCATCTTACATACTCTCTCATTATCATACACACTCGCCCACTCACACACTATAGACACTCGCACACTCACACTATAATTCGACTGCTGGTAAAATCTATGTTCTGGGAATAATAAGTTAATTAAGTAGTAAAATATCGCTGTAATCGAAAATTATTGGGAATAAATTTGAATAAGGAACAAAAAAGAGTTTCCTTCCTAGGCAGGATTCCAACCACGAAAGTCTTAGTTACCAGTCTATCGTGCTCTGGAGTGAACAAGGTCTGAAATCAGCTACAAGGGTCAGTCCGGTTTTTTTTGCCACTACTGTACATCTTAGTCAAGTGAGCAAAGACTAATTGTATCAACATACTAAAATGAGTTGAGTCGCAAGTGTAAGATAAAACATCTTATGTTAAGTAGTTACGTTTAGAAGTTAGGCTATATTAAAAATTGTATATCTATATGTAAATTATAAATTATGTACTGTAAGGGTTCAATGATTTTATGTATGTATATTTTTCTTTTTTTTTTGTCTTGAACTATAATAAATTATCAATATTTCACAAAACGTAATATATTTTTCCATTCATTTAAGTGTAACCCTATCGTCCCGTTCAATCTGCAGGATTATTTCATTTCCACTCTTAATACTCGCCCACTCACGTACGTTATACACTCTCCCAGTCACTCATCCTACACATTCACTCACTCGTTCATCCTATATACTTGCCCACTCATCCTGTACACTTGCCCATTCGTTCATCCCATACACTCACCCATCTTTCTCTCCCCCCTCCTCTCTCTACACTACTATTAATGGTACCGCTTGTCCACACCGCAATAAACTAGACTATTACGTAGTTGAATTTTATGAATGTAGCATTGTGACTGATCTGAGTTGTCATCTGTTTCAGCGAGGACTGGTACAAGGACCATCCTAACTTCAAGGTGTTGTACCACGACGCCGATGGAGACGGGAAGAAGGACTTCGGCGATCGCAGAATATTTGATCAAGTGAACGTCAACCAGAAGAGGAACTGATGTTTTGTTATGTGGACTCATAGAAAAGAGTGTGGCTACTGAACCATGCTCTAGTCCGAAACTGACCTTACTCCAAAGCATGAGCGTGTCTATGGGGCTGCCTTGAAGCTGTGAAATGGAAGTATCTGTTGTGCAGAAAGGAAATCTCTTTATCTTCTTTGCGTAACGGTGCACAGCGGCTGAGCACAGAAATATGGATGTGAAGTGTTCATACTTTTCCTTCGAACAATTTCTGCGGATGATTTCGCACAATGAATGCTGGGGTGAAAAGTGTTTATGAGTTACAAGAATTTCTTCTTATGGACAACAGCATACAACTCACTAACAGCGACTAGGTATCATAAATCCATGGCAGTGATATGTCCAGAAAATCAAAATACAATTTTAATAAATGTAAGGTAAAATGAAAATAATAAAGACTGCTGAGATATATCTCATTATTAATGAATGTATTTACCCTTTTTCTTTCTCATGAACAGAAACTGATTGATGCAGTAAGGTTTAATGTAGATATTTTCACAGAAATACACATTTCAGCATTAATCAAAATGGAAAAGTTGCCTTGCAATCTATTTGTCTGTCTGTGATTTCTCCTTAATTACACTGAACAACAAGAATTTTGCCCCGACTTAAGGGGACACTACACTGAAAGTGACAATTTTTTTCAGAATCATTTTTTTTAACAAATTTTGAAAGAATGTTTAATATGTAAAGGACTAACAAAATGTAAACTTTGAACTCACAAATGTTTTTGGCTTTTGATTTTTTAAATATTTTCAGAAGTATTTTCAAACCCAAGTTTTTAGTAGAAGGTCTCAATTTTTAAGTTTAATTTTTTTGGTTACATTCACAAGACATAGAGAAACATTTGTATATATTTATTTTATGAAATACCTTATTTATTCACTTTCAAAAATTGTTTTGAGGTTTTGAAAATGTTATTTTTTTCTATAATTAATGAAAAAATATTAATAAAATAAACTAGCAGCATTTCTTACAAAATAAATGTATAGAAACATACAGCTACCTAATAAATACTTGCAGTAAAAATTTCATCCAGATTGAGTAATATTTGGCATAAAAAAGTTGGTATTGAATCTAGAAAAGTAAACTTACGAAAAAGTGTATTTGAAAGTAAAATGAATATTTATATAACACGTACTTATTAAAATTATCCTCCATTACATTCATGTAGTAACTTCAGGGAGCCAACTTTAGAACAAAAAGTTACTACATTTGTAATCAGAAATTTGTTTTTGACAGCTCTTTAAATACCACTTCCCCCCACAGCCTTAATTAAAAACAATGTTGAACGTATTTGTAATTAGTATTGAAATAAATCCATTTGGGGTATGAAAATATACATTCTAAAGAAGTGAAAGGGTCAATAAAAATATTTTGGAAATTTTTCATAATTTTCAGTGGAATCTCCCCTTAAAAACAATGTGTCCCTTACAGTTTGGTGTGAGCTGAATCTGAAAATGCATCTCTTTTCTTCGTATCACGTAAGGTTTTTAAGATATACTGTGATTTCACTTTTCGATAAGCGCTCCCCAGGAAATATCTGCTAGCGCGGGTTGGGGGTTGTAAACCAAAACAAAAGCTAATGCATTTTATGACTTTACGATATATTTTCGGTTTCTTATGGTTGTTGGCATAGTCTTTTGTACTTATAGTGAAAGAGATATCAAGAAATGCTGCTGCAGATGAAGTCCACCGTCTTCCAAGAATTTGGCAACGTTGACATGGCAGGAGACTATATTTGAAGTATGTAATGTCAAAAGTAACCTAAATAAATTTAGTGTGAAACAGTAACTATGTACTTTTTGAATGCCCTGGTATAATAATCCAAGAAGATATAAGCAGAGGCTCTGAAAGAGCAACATATGGGCCCTTCTCGCACAATTAGATTGCTAAAAGACTTTTATTCAAGTAGCTATGGATGCCTAATTATCTATGAGACAACCTGAATCCATTTTCAGGTAAAGAATAATTAATTGGGGCATCAACCATCTTTTAACATATTAGCATTTTAGTACCGAAACTACATTATTGATTCTAGCGAGCAAAAGAGAAATGCGGTGACTCAAAGACTGTCGTTTTCCTTCTTTCTCACAAACTCTATTGGCTTATTGTAAATCGTCGGTTTACAAGAAAAACATATTAAGCCAAAAATATTATTTCTGAGAAAAATAAAGATGTTTTTCTTCTGACAAAAGTGAATCCTCAAAATATTATTTTGTAGCAAGTTGTTTCTCTTTAGGTGTATTTTAGTTTTCAATTCTAAGTTTATACACACATTGTGTATATTTTAAACGCCTTTTTCTCAGAAGTAATATTTTTGACGAAATAGTAGTTTCATAAAGCTTTTTGAAAATTTTCATAACTGTTAATAACTATACCTGGTAAGGTTTATCTTGTCTCAGTAACAATAAAACCAAGTCCCTTCAAATGAGGGTGGAGATTATAGGAGGGTTGTAAATTTTCAGGATTCCTTTCAAAATCTTGTTATTGTACAGGCTGCCGGAACTCAGTTTCTTGAAAGACAAGCTGAGTGACGGAACTATACAGTACGAAGAGAGACATTTTGTTACTTTATTTTGCGCTACAGAATGTATCAACTAGTCCCTTCCGCCACTGGTATCGCTTCACTCCCCCATCGCAATAACAACACAGACGAGGTAAGACATATCTCCTTTCTCTCTCTTTTCACAGTGAGACAAGATTCATCACACAGACTTTATATTCTGTGAATGCTAATATCGGAAAGTTTTTCCAATATTGTACAGTATTAGCAATTGCTGGTAAAATTCATGTTCTGGGAATAATAAGTTAATTAAGTAGTAAGATATCGCTGCAATCGAAAAGTATTGGGAATAAATTTGAATAACGAACAAAAAAAAGTTTCCTTCCCAGGCAGGATTCGAACCACGAAAGTCTCAGTTACCAGTCTATCGTGCTCTGGAGTGAACAAGGCTCTAAAATGAGCTACAAGGGTCGACGCTGTGTTAATAGGGCGTTGAATGGAATCCGACAGCTGCGACAACGTGAAAGAAAGCTGTATGACCACACCCTGAGCGCTGTGCAGTGTTGGCCACCACTCATTCACTTACTTTCACCCGTACAACGACCGGATCGCTCGTAAATCGCATTACACCACATCTGTCGTCTAGACACTCTTGCACCATTGTTTCCATCCTCCAGCGATTTGCCTCAATCACGGAATCACGGCAGACGCTCATGTCTATGCATATTCTAGATATTTTACTATATTAAATCCAAAAAATAATTCTCTCTTAAAAGCTATCACTTCATTAGCTTTCATTTGTCAATGAAGAGTCTTTACAGACATTGCTTGATAGTGATCTAACATTATATTTGCCATAGTATTCGAGAAAGTCTGGGTCAATATTTTCAAGATAACACGAATAGTAAACTATAAACTGGATGAATTGTTTTTCAATACGTGATGACTTTTCTATCGAAATATCTCTATGCAGAAATGAATGAAAGAGATTAAAAAGAAATCTAGAAAGGCAACATTGTATCTAGATACTGATATCTAGAGCCCGGATGTTTAAGCATTTGAAGAGTCCGCAGCAAGAATGATGGATGTCATTTGGAATACATTTTGCAGGACAAGCAATTGAAAGTTTGAAATGCTTAGCGCTCAAAGCTTAACTGTGATTTTCCGATCATTACTGGACAATGACTATCAGTGTTAATGTCATATAACTCTGTATGTACATTCTATATGTCTTAAGCTATGCATTGACAGTCTTGGTTCATTTTCGACAAGAAAGTGACATCCATCTTTCTTGCAGTGGACTCTTCATTTATAACAGTTAAAATAGGCAGGCAAGAAAGAAATAAAATGTAAAAAAAGGCATTATAAAATTTAAAAAGGTATAATATATTTTGGCAATAAATTTAAATTATATCAACATAACTCACATATTTATTTCGTAGGTGACATATGTTGACTTATAAAATACTTTTTTCGTGATTAACTGTCTTTTCACAAACCTTACACAACAAAACTGTTCCATCGGTTGAAAACACATGGGCACCAAATTCACTAACGTAAGCATGAAGTTTACTTTTCAATAGTTTACTGAATTTAGGCATTCTAGCTAACCGATCTTATACCTTCTGTCACCCGACAATAACTGACTGTCCCTCACTCAAATTTCTTTCTCCTACAATAATAAACACGTGTAGCACAAAATTGTAACAGTAAGATTTGAAAATATGAAAGCAAACAATTGGAAATGCTACGTGAAAACTTCTATGAGAACGGGCTTAATATTTAAAATTATAAAGCTGATTGTTGGTATCGTGAAGACATGACAATATTATATTTGTAACTGTGGATTGTCGATCATTATTCATATTACACCGGTAGGCTAGTATTAAAGCACGATTATTAGCAGATTAAGCACCGAAATAAATTACTTTTGTGCCAGATCGTGCGTATTTGCTTCTTTCCGCACAGAACCAATACGCGGTAAGTGTGGAATACCACATTTAGTATTCCCAACGTAACACACATAACAATTTCCCTCTTCTTACCGCTTCAGCGCGACATTCATTTTACTGCTTTAGGCTTTTAACATATTATTTTTAGAGACATATAACATAAAATTGGAAACTTACCACTGCAATTTCACCTAAATTGCAATGTTAATTATTGTTTTTAAATATTTGCAAAAATTAAGTAAAGTCTACTACTCCACGAAAGCTATTGTATTCCTGATACAAGTAAAATTAAGGAAGCCGTGAAAAAATTAACAAGACTCCAGATGCCGATGTTATTACTGCAATATGTTATATAAATAAAATTGTTAAAATATTAAAATGAAAAAATAAATCATTACATAACCTTACCGTTTGTTTTAAGTTCGCATTTATAGACTGGGGGGAAAAAAAAGACAGACGTATATCACGGCCTGCTGGAGTATGGATATTTTTGTTTTCTAAAGTTGCCGTCATTAAACAGAAACCAAGATGGAGATTTCACTGCAACTAATTAGAAATTCGTCTTTCAGGTATGTAATAAACGATCTTCGCACAAAATAATGTACGATAACAGCGGTATGTTTGTTTTCATGTTCTCGGAAATTAAAAAAGCTCAACTACGTTTCGCTTTTTCAATCTTTTCCTCGAACATGAAAACGTCAACATACCGCTCTTGTAACGTATATTACTATTATTTACTATTGTTATAAAAGTTAGTCATTGTTTGAAATATTTAAATTTCATACACATTACATTAAAATTAATTAGAAAGTTACAAATGAGCAAAAAAGGCATTTATTAGTAAGAAACACCTTAAAAAGGCAAAATAAAAATCGGCCCTATCACTTTGATTTACCCCAAATCACATTTATATCTGTGACCCGTTGCGCGAAAATGAACCTAAAGTCGTGAAAGTAAATTTTACAGGAGAACAAAATAACGAATTTGCGGTGTAAAAACTGCATTTCTATGTTTTGACATCTTGCGCTACCTGTAGGCTTTTTTACATACTAAGCTAGGACGTAGTTTTACACAGTGCTTCTTAAATATCTAAATCTTTCTTATAGTTGCTAAGAAAACAAATGAAAACTTTAATTGCATTTTTCTCGAAAAGTACATAATGTAATATGAACATTCAACAAGTAATATATTGAAAACTACAGCACCTAGAACCATGAATTTTTTTAAATCCTCAGTATTTCATCCTCTTTTTGAAACTACAAAAAATAAAAAAATGAAAAATCCGACTTTAGGTCCCATTTCCCGCGACTAGTCACATCTATGTAAATAAAAATTTACTTCCATCCAGTAAAAAAGGCATTTTGCCAAACATTCTGGCTCTACTGATATCTATACTTTGTTCAATAATGTCTGACAGGCGAGGTAAACATTGCCGGCAGAGAGAGAGGGAGGGATAACTGCTATTCAACAAATGGCAGAGGTCTCATTCCACGCTTATCTTGAAGCTGGGCGGCCTGAAGCGCTCTAACGAGGGAAGTCCCGCTGCCACATAGAATTGAAGCCAGGACCTTCCAATTGCTCCATAAACTTACTGAACTACCCCGCCGCCTTAGGGATGAGGTAGGCCCTACTAAAGGATAAATCCAGAACGCTGGAAAAAAGAGAGGCATGATCTTCGTTTTCGAAGGCCTGAAATAGAGTAACATGCTATTGTAGTTATATATTTTTGTGCGAGATCGTGCGTATTTGCTTGTTTTCCGCACAGAACCAATACGCGGTAAGTGTGAAATACCACATCCAGTATTCCCAACGTAACACACATAACAATTTTCCTCTTCTTACGGCTTAAGCGCGACAATCATTTTACTGCTTTAGGCTTTTAACATATTATTTTTAGAGACGTTTAATATAGTAATAATTATAAATTGGAAACTTACCACTGCAATTTCACCTAAATTGCACTGTTAATTATTGTTTTTAAATATTTGCAAAAATTAAGTAGCCTCTACAACACCACAAAAGTTACTGCATTTGTAATGCAAGTAACATTAAGGAAGCCGTGAAAAAATCAACAAGATTCCAGACTCATCATAGACTGGGGGGAAAAAAGACAGACGTATATCACGGCCTGCTGGAGTATAGTAAACACAGAAAACATTTTACAGCAACAATGTTGAAGAAAGATATTTTGGTTTTCCGAAGTTGCCGTCATTAAACAGAAACCAACATGGAGATTTCATTACAACTAATTAGAAATTCGTCTTTCAGGCATGTAATAAACGATCTTCGCACAAAATAATGTACGATACACGAGCAGTATGTTTGTTTTCATGTTCTCGGAAATTAAAACAGCTCAACTACGTTTCGCTTTTTCAATCTTTTCCTCGACCATGAAAACGTCAACATACCGCTCTTGTAACGTATATTACTATTGTGCGAGATCGCGCGTATTTGCTTGCTTTCCGCATAAAACCAATACGCGGTAAGTGTGAAATACCACATTCAGTATTCCCAACGTAACACACATAACAATTTCCCTATTCTTACCGCTTAAGCATCATATTCATTTCACTGCTTTAGGCTTTTAACATATTATTTTTAGAGACGGTCAATATAGTAATAATTATAAATTGGAAACTTACCACTGCAATTTCACCTAAATTGCACTGTTAATTATTGTTTTTAAATATTTGCAAAAATTAAGTAAACTCTACAACACCACAAAAGTTACTGCATTTGTAATGCAAGTAACATTAAGGAAGCCGTGAAAAAATCAACAAGATTCCATACTCATCATAGACTGGGGGGAAAAAAAGACAGACGTATATCACGGCCTGCTGGAGTATAGTAAACACAGAAAACATTTTATAGGAACAATGATGAAGATAGATATATTTGTTTTCCAAAGTTACCGTCATTGAACAGAAACCAAGATGAAGATTTCATTGCAACTAATTAGAAATTCCTCTTTCAGGTATGTAATAAACGATCTTCGCACAAAATAATGTACGATACACGAGCGGTATGTTTGTTTTCATGTTCGAGGAAAAGATTGAAAAAGCGAAACGTAGTTGACAACATACCGCTCTTGTAACGCATATTACTATTATTGGTGATGACGGAGAAGACGAATAGCTGTTTCGCAGGAAAGCTCGAGTTATCTTGAATGTCCAGGCGCAATAAATGCGATGAAGCTAGATTGTGTCATTCTTTGACCAGTTATAGATCTATGAAAGCGTGGCAGATGAAACTGACAGACGAGCGCTCTTTTGTTTTCGCTTTGCTTTCATCCGAAACAAAAGATAAACGATTCCACTTCCATAGTCAGAGTGAAATTAGAGAAAACTCAAGCCAACTTTGCACAGATTGAGAATATAATAACACAGACTATAAGAGGGTTCTTGCTGTAATATAATTGCTTCCTCATACCCGTGACAGACAGTACGGGGAAGAATCTTGCTTGCAAATTGTAATCATCGTCTGACATCCATAAATTGCGAATCCAGATCTCCGGTGGAGTAACAAGATGACACAGGCTGTGTGAACAATTCAAGCGGAACATATCTAATCATGTGCTGTCTTGAAATACTTATTTACTCACTCACAAATGGCTTTTAAGGAACCCAGAGGTTCATTGCTGCCCTCACACAAGCCCGCCATCGGTCCCTATCCTGTGCAAGATTAATCCATTCCCTACCATCGTATCTCACTTCCCTCAAATCCATTTCTATATTATCCTCCCATCTACGTCTCGGCCTCCCCAAAGACCTTTTTCCCTCCGGCCTCCCAACTAACACTCTATATGCATTTCTGGATTCGCCCATACGTGTCAGATTTTTTCACAGCAGACTAGATGACAAAAGCTTCTCAACTGAATAATAACAGGCATTTCCCATATTTATTCTGTGTTTAATTTCCTCCCGAGTGTCATTTATATTTGTTACTGTTGCTCCAAGATATTTGAATTTTTCCATCTCTTCGAAGGAGAAATCTCCAATTTTTATGTTTCCATTTCGTACAATATTCTGGTCACGAGACATAATCATAAACTTTGTCTTTTCGGGATTTACTTCCAAACCTATCGTTTTACTTACTTCAAGTAGAATTTGCGTGTATTCCCTAATCGTTCGTGGATTTTCTCCTAACATATTCACGTCATCCGCATAGACAAGCAGCTGATGTAACCTGTTCAATTCCAAGCCCTCTCTGTTATCCTGAGTGTTCCTAATGACATATTCTAGAGCGAAGTTAAAAAGTAAAGGTGATAGTGCATCTCCCTGCTTTAGCCCGCAGGGAATTGGAAACGCATCAGATAGTAATTGGCCTATATGGACTCTGTTGTATGTTTCACTGAGACACATTTTAATTAATCGAATTAGTTTCTTGGGTATACCAAATTCAATAAAAATATTATATAAAAATACTAACTTTGAAGAACATCTTCGGTCCGTTGTGCTCAACAACAATAATATTCGTCGTAAAAGGTACAGAACTGAAAGGTAGCAGACAAAAAATGTGCTGCTTTTGATGTGCAAGTACACTGACTACATCTCAAAACACACGTTGACTTAAACAGTACCAAACTCACAGTCGGCTGGGAATCCTTGGATGCCCTTTGTCAGAGATGCACATTAATTAAATCAGAGCCTTCACATAAAAGCGAGTGGGTGCGCTGGATGGTTAATGACCAAATTCTCAATCGATCAGATCTCCCAATTTAATTAGCAGACGCCCACTGTTATAGAAAGTTCATCTCGCACAATATGTAATTAAACAGCTAATATTGAAAGCCGGCACCTGGCGAAGTGGGCTCCACTCGTGACTGAAGAAATATTGGAAGTAACATGCAGCAAATATGAGAAGCTGACCTCTTTAACTGAATTTAACAGTATTTGTTTACCAAAGCAATTCGCCTAATAAGGCCCATTCACAATGAAAATGAAACATAACCGTAACATAAACACAGAAGTTTGCGCCCAGGCTACCAAATGGGATCATTCACAATGATTCACATAAACACTGACATAAACATTACCGTAAGACGTTAACACGAAAGTTTGCGAACTCCAAACTTTTATGCTTATGCTTACGTGATTTGCAAACAGAACACAATCGTGGAGCGCTGTAGTATACGATAGAATATGAGGAAATGGCGTCGTTGTTATGTTTCCATGGTTACCAAGTATGTTTGCTGTTATGTTTATGTTCCCATTGTGAATGATGGTATGATTTATTGATTTTACCGTAACGTTTATATTCTTAAGTTAACGCTTATTTTATGTTTAATTTTCATTGTGAATGAGCCTTTACACTTTTAAGTTAACGCTTACGTTACGCTTAATTTTCATTGTGAATTAGCCTTTACGTTGGATTTGGTTCACGTGACTCTGAATAGAAACCTTCCCGGGTCAGAGGAATATTGACTTCTTGTGACCAGGGTATATATATCTGAGAATGGTGTACATGAAATAGGTATAAGTTTTAGTAAAAAAATGTACATGTTTTCACTTGAAATTAGAAGCGCAAAATGGTGATGAATTCGAGATCGGCTCGAACGGTTTCACCTATATTTTTCCTTGCAAAAGATGAAGAAATACATGAAGAGATCTACCCAGTGTTATTGTGATGTACCGAAGTACATATGATACTTCCGTGCAGGAATTCTGCATTATCATATTATGAAGGATGGGTGGAGCGGAGAAAAATTCTCTCCGGCACCGGGACTCTTTTTTTTTTAGTAGGTTATTTTACGACGCTTTATCAACATCTAAGGTTATTTAGCGTCTGAATGAGATGAAGGTGATAATGCCGGTGAAATGAGTCCGGGGTCCAACACCGAAAGTTACCCAGCATTTGCTCATATTGGGTTGAGGGAAAACCCCGGAAAAAACCTCAACCAGGTAACTTGCCCCGACCGGGAATCGAACCCGGGCCACCTGGTTTCGCAGCCAGACGCGCTGACCGTTACTCCACAGGTGTGGACACACCGGGACTCGAACCCGGGTTTTCAGCTCTACGTGCTGACGCTTTATCCACTAAGCCACACCGGATTCCAGTTCCGATACCGGATTGAATCTAAGAGGTGAAACTTGAACTGAAAGGATTCAAACCGGCATCGGAACTGGAATCCGGTGTGGCTTAGTGGATAAAGCGTCAGCACGTAGAGCTGAAAGCCCGGGTTCGAGTCCGGTGCCGGAGAGAATTTTTCTCCGCTCCACCCATCCTTCATCTACCCAGTATGTTGCCAGAGCCCAATTTTTCGGAGAAATTACTTATTTATTTTGTTACTTGGTTATTTAACGACGCTGTATCAACTACGAGGTACTTTTTAGCGTCAATGGGATTGGTGATAGGGAAATGATAGGCCTATTTGGCGCTATGAGGCCAAGGATTCGCCGTAGATTACTTGACTTTTGCCTTACGGTTGGGGAAAACCCCGGAAAAAATCCAAGCAGGTAATCAGCCCAATCGGGAATCGAACCCGCGCCCGAGCGCAACTCCCGATCGGCAGACAAGCGCCTTAGCCGAATGAGCTACGCCGGTAGCTGAAATTATTTATAGAATTATTTTCATTTTTCTTTCCCATTATTTTAAGTGCCGGTGATATGCCAGCTAAATCAGGCACAGTCACTATCCTTCGTCATAAATCCATTTAATGCAAGTGTGTGGCGTCTAATATATTTCGATATTCATGCCATTTTTAAGTTTCGATTTTCAATATTCAGTTGATAGTAAAATAAAATACAAATACAGATCAATGTCCAGTTTTTAGAAAAATAAAACAAGAAGAAAGAGTATGCTGAAATACTGAATATGTATTAAACATAATGTAAGTATTATTATTATTATTATTATTATTATTATTATTATTATTATTATTATTATTATTATTATTATTATTATTATGTGTATCCTAAGTTTCTGAAAAAAGTAAACATTATACCAGTGTTGAATTAGGTATATCCTAAGGCAATAGTTCCAAACCTTTTTTGACTGATGACACACTTTACTGAATGCCCACGATATCGCGACACACTTATTTGATCTTCAACATTGTTGCTTTAAAATGTTTTTTGTGTTTACTATAGGCCTACTCCAGCAGGCCTTGATATACGTCTGTCTTTTTTTTCCCCCAGTCTATAAATGCGAACTTAAAACAAACGGTAAGGTTATGTAATGATTTAGAGTTTACTTAATTTTTGAAAATATTTAAAAACAATAATTAACAGTGCAATTTAGGTGAAATTGCAGTGGTTAGTTTCCAATTTATAATTGTTACTATATTGAACGTCTCTAAAAATAATATGTTAAAAGCCTAAAGCAGTAAAATGAATATGTCACTTAAGCGGTAAGAAGAGGGAAATTGCTATGTGTGTTCGGTTGGGAATACTGAAAGTGGAATTTTAGACTTTCCGCGGATTGGTTTTGTGCGGAAACCAAGCAAATATGCACGATCTCGCATAAAAGGATATTATCACTTGATTTGGATTATAGTTCACGTCGTGGATTACTTAACAGAAGAGTGATTTCGATATGCAGAGAGTTGCAGAGCTCGATTATGCCACCAGGATATGACCAAGCCCGTGGCAAGGGTATTGTTGTAACATGTGGCAGAATTAAACGAATTTGCACGGTTCAGTTGGTACTATTACTTTCACCTAATTTATCAGTTTTTACATCAAAATTATCAAGTGTGCAGTGTCAAGGACTGCCAACATGGCGGTGGTAATATGTAACAGGAACTGAAGAAAAGGACAAGACGAGTCTGACTTTCCTGGTTGCAATGACCGCATACCTAAGGTCGGTGTTCGTGTTGGGTAACTTATTTGCAGACGCCAACGGCAATTTGTGTCTGAGTCAATGCGATAGATGCAGGAGATTCAGAGTTTATGTTTTAAGTGTTATATTCTGGTTTCTTGGAGGGTTCAAGGGGTTAGGTACAGCTTACACCAGCCTAGCTTTTATTAATCAGTTAATCTTTTAGTACTTCGACTTTTATTGTATTTGTAAATTTAATATTAATTGTAATTATAATTGTAATTCTATTCTTAATATTGTAGTTGTAATCCCCAGGTAGAGGGGAAGAGAAGGCCTGATGGCCTTATCTCTACCAGGTTAAATAAATAAATAAATAAATAAATAAATAAATAAATAAATAAATAAATAAATAAATAAATAAATAAATAAATAAATAAATAAACAAACAAATAAATAAATAAGTAAATAAATAAGTAAATAAATAAATAAATAAATAAATAAATAAATAAATAAATAAATAAATAAATAAATAAATAAATAAATAAATAAATATTTTAATATGAATACAGTCCTCCAATTAGTGCGTATAAAAATATTGTCAGTGATATTTCCACTCCTGAATTTTTATGCCGAATCTTTGATGTCATTCACATTCATACATTATCCTTTAGACGGTTTCTTCTTGCAGTCTACAGATCATAAACTTGTACTTTCAATTACAGAGTTCTACCTAGCGCGTGTTTTTTCTAAGGGTTTAGTGCCACGTCATATGAAAAAATTATTATTAAGAATGATGAAGGAAGGGAGAACGCCTCTTAAAGAAAAGTTAACGATTAAAAAAGATGTGCTGACGGGGAATTGAAAAGGTCAGTGAAATGTTGAAGACTTCCCTGTAAGCATATTGACACACATTCCGAGGGCTAAGGGTCACAAGTTTTATGAATGCAGGAAGACAGTTTATGTCATGTTAACTAACGTAAAATAAAGAGAGATGTTTTTATTTAAAATTAATTGTCTTTCAAGAATTGGACTTGCCACTATTGCTTACGACGACTCCTGCAACGTTTCCCAATAGATAATCTTCTGTGCTATATTGTTTCAACGTACAGTATATGGGCTATTCCATCTCAAATCGACCGAAATATAGAGAAAATTGACCTTGCAAGTTTTAAATACAATGAAACTTTTTCTGTCCGTAGACAACTATGATACAATGCTTTGTGCAAAGTTTGAGGCATCAGAACTTCATAGTGTTTAAATTAAAAATATTTAAATTTATCGTATTTTCATAAAATTAGCAACTTTAAACTGTTGTGGCTCCGAAACCCTTTAATCCAATGATCAAAATCATGGTTTATTTTGATGCTGAAAAGTTAAAGTTTATATTAACATGTAAACAGTTTTTCTTACTTTTTATGGAAGTGGAGAAATTTAGATTTTTCTTAATTAAGACACCTTTGCCCACGAAACAATATTTTTAAAATATATGGTTAGATTCCGCATTGAAAGTACAAATAAACACGTATTTTTACTGGTGTAGTTAGATACCATATGGCAATAATTAACTTTATAGCATTTATATACTTTGTGTTACATATGAAGGTAAATTTTGCTGGATAACTTCTATTTCAATACATTTTCATCAATATAGTTTTGTTTCAAATGTTGCCACTCCCGTAACTTGGTCACTGAATTGGTCCTAACACAGCTATTTGTTTCAACATGGATTGCTTGTAAATTTAATTTGGGTTAGAAAGGGTTAATAAGAAAATATTGAAAAATCAAATAAAGAAAATAAATAGTACGCGAGTGAGCTAACCAGCTGACTGTGAGGCGGGAGCCAGCCTAGGCAAGCAAGGCCAGGAGACAATAAACACGTGATGTTTCGTCTAGTAGCGCATAGCTGGGCTAGCTTTATCACAGGTTTTCATAAACACAGGAGTAAAATGACGTCCAGCGCTCGCTTATCTTCATCTCTCGGCCAGTGCGTGCTGTGTTGCGCCTTTCAAGTCCAGGCGTGTGAAAATAATCTATTTAATACCCTCGAAACTTATTGCCGTGACACTAAGCAAACAATGCCGAATCCCTCTTAATAATGCAAGGTTTTTTCTCAATATTTTTTTACATTTTTACAAATTGGCAAAAAGCCTAAAAGTAAGTAAAATAAGATTATCTGTCTCTCTGTATACAATAAAAATAAGAACTACTTCTTATCATAACCTACCAAATGTCAGCTTCAAAATGAGCTCTCGTTCAATTTATTATTATTATTGGGTTATTTTACGACGGTGTATGAATATCTAGGTTATTTAGAGTCTGAATGAAATGAAGGTGATAATGCCGGTGAAATGAGTCCGGGGT
>JAJSOF020000009.1:166676738-166839238 GCA_025594305.2 Periplaneta americana
AAGAATAAGTGTTTTTACTCACGAAGTGAGTTATCCATGCGAACGTATTCATTATGCAGTGTATTTATACTGTCTACAGCACATTAGCGTACAATATAGAGAAAGAAGTTAAATTGAAAAATAATCATAATATGAATATTTAAACACAATTTTGAAAATGGTGGCCGTTCATTTCGATACAGGCTTCAGTTCTTTTGTGCATATTATCGCACTATAGACTATTGCATCTAATTCCAATTGCCAGTTTCGTCCTTCGTACTAGTAACTCATGTTGAAATAATTCTGTACCTACTCTACGTACTGCGAATTCAATCTTCACTTCTGCCCGACCCGAAAATATAAAATTACTCAGACATGCTATCTACTGTCCGTCCAGTGGTTATGCCGCAGGATTGTAGAAAGGAGGAAATCACGTGACAGTTAATTACTTAACGAGGCCCTTTTATTTAAGTTAAATTAAACAGCTGTATAATATTACGTAAACGTCCAATTCCTAAGAGAAATTAATGTTGTCAGAAAAGAGCTAAGACAGCCCAGTTTTTACAGAGGGGCGAGCAGAAGCAGGTGGGGGAAATCGGGATGCGTTAGGCAAACGGACAGTACCTGTGCGAAAATATGATGCAATATTGAAAGCTCTTTCGTCACTGGAAAACGCGAACATATTTCTGGAACGTACTATACTCAGTAACTCAGTACTGCTTACTATCTGCGGTCTTGGTTCTGTGTGGAGTTGGAACTTCCTTAGTAGAAGGGGTGGGAGTGAAGTACATTCAAAAACTCAGGTACAATAAAAATTGAAGTAAAAATAAAATGATGTCCCTGTATATGCACAAAGTTATCAAGAGTTATATATTTTTTAAGAAATTAGTGACTTGCGTTTCTCAAAATTATTTAAGATGTGTCTACTTTTCGTTCTTTCAGTCGATAATTCGGTATGCTTTAATTTTCTGGGAAAATGGTATCAAAATTAATTAATTAATTAATTTATTTATTTATTTATTCTGGTGTAGTTATGGCCATCAGGCCTTCTCTTCCACACCACCAGAAATATAAATACAATAACAGAAATAAAAAGGAAAAAAAAACACACTATAAACAAAGTAAAATCACACAAAAATATACACAGGTTGCAGTCACACAAACTTTAAATGAGTGATTAAGTAATATAATTAATTGTATCTTAACTAATTAACTAACATAAACAAGAAACTTGCAATTTTAATCTAGAGTAAAAAAAACACAAATCAAAACTTCTAGCAATACCTAAAAAGCATTAAATGAGGCAAAATTTTCCAATTTAATTTTGAATTGTGATAAAGTCCGGCAGTCCCTGACGTCATTAGGTAACGAATTCCAGAGGCGAGGTATTTCTACAATATAGGAGGATGAGCATAATGACGTTCTATGATGAGGGATAGAAAGAAGTGCTTGATGCCGGTTTCGAAGAGTTGTAAGAAATTGAAAGCGAGATAAGAGATAATTCCGAGTAGAAGAATGCATGATTCTAAATAGAAGAGACAGTGAAATTGGGAGTGTCTTGATTTTGCAAAAGAAAGCAATTAGAATTCTATGTCAATCAAACTATCTTGAATATTGTCGACCACTTTTCAGACAATCACAGATATTAACTGTCATAAATTTATATAATTATATACGATCTAGTCCTTTACACTCGACAAAATATAGACAATTACTCATTAATAGCCAATATACATGATCATGAAATTAGTAATAATGAACAAATTAATATTCCATACTGTAGATTACATAAAACTAGTACAATTTTTTCTGTCATGGGGATGAAATTATATGATAAGCTTCCCAGTCAATATTATAAGTTACCAACCAATACCAATTATTCAAATCAACTTTACAGAGTTATATCTGAAATCTTGATTTGCATAATACACGTCACTGTTCGTTAACAGAAAACCACAATTTAAGTCACACGGAGTTAGTGTGCACTGAGTCGGTTCTTGACGGTTGTCAGCCCACTTGAGGTCTGTGGATATAGAGGGAAAAATTGGATCGGTGTCGGTTAGAGTTCCTGAGTAGCTGTGGTTTTACGTTAAACCAAAGGTTCGATTCCGGAACAATTTTTCGAAATTTTACAAATTATTTACATTCAAAGCTAGATTTTATAATTGGCTTTTAATTAATGCTTTCTACTCTGTAGCTGAGTTTTTAACATAAATTCATACGAAATTGTTTTAATTCATTCTAAACAAATATTACTGTTTTAAATTTTTTAGAGTTTCAAAATCTTTTGTGTTTTCATTCTAAATAAAGTTTTTTTAAAATGTATTTTCAAACGTATTTTTTTTTTCCCTTCTGTATTATGACGAAGCCTATTACTGTATGTTTAATGGCTTAATAAATGGAATTGAATTTATATTTTCTTTATGACTTAAAATTCCTACCAAAGTACAAAAGTAATTCCTCGGGGATTATGAGATTGCAAAATAACAATAATTAATTATAGCATAATGGTTAAATTAGAGAACAGGAAAGCCAGAATTATTTCAAAAATTTTACATTTGAGAGGCATGTAACTTTTATCTGTATTTTAATTACATGTTTCGTATTATCTTTTCTTTTTTTAAATAGATGGATGGATTTATTGAGTAATATTATACAAACAGATTTTATATTACCATAATTTTCTCTTAAATCCAATGCACGGGTCTTCTGATCGTACGTGCTTTGTACTTAAAACAAGTCCTACTTTGTAGGTTTCACCCCCCCCACCTATGATTATATCCACTACTCTCTAAAAGAACACACATATTAAAATGAAAATGGCACAACAAAACACATTATAAAATATATCCTAACCTAAAACAGACATAAAAATGTACAGTTGGGTAGATACTATTATCTCTTCCTCAGTTCGTGTCAAACTTCAACATCTGAAGTTCTAATCTGTCTCGCCTTCAAGGGGAACAAGCCAATCTTTTGTTCGTATTCTTTATTCCCCATGAGATCAAGACATGCAAGCGAACTCCTATTCTGACTTAGCATCGAGGGTGGTAGATATTTTCTCCGTACATGTTCCAATTCGACACACTGTAATAAAATATGTTTATAGGAGTCCTTTTCTCTGCAAATCGGACAAAGGCGCTCTCCTTCTTCGTTGACAATTTTATTACCCTTCCATGCCCCCAATCTTAGCCACGCTAAACCTGCTCTGCTGTCTTTGTTACAAGAATTTATGTAGTCACACCTCCCCCAGTCAAGCATGAGATCTGATTGTTAATGTAATGAGGACTTTTCCGAACATTGGAGCTCAATCTCTTGCTTCTCGATATCAATTAATCGCAACTTCACATTACGCCATATATTTCTTCTATTATTATCACCTTTATTCCACACTCATCCCATTCCTACATGATGCAGCCTTCTATGTTTTCTTAGTATATGATCTTATTTCTGGAATATTTTTGTAATTTATAATTTTTCTCCAGTGTGCAATGCCATCTTAATGCAAAAAAAAACTACTTAATTACAGAAATATACATTCATAACAGAACAAAATAGTTTGCTGCTAATGCAACGGTACTCTTTAAGAGTCGCGTTTTGCAGGATACAAAATTTGTATGAATCTTTTGGAGAGCATTTAAAAAAATTTAATATATCCAAGCATATCCTTATTGGTTAAAAACTATATATTATCACGGTAAGAGTTTTTACTTTTAGGTGTAATTTTTTGATGCTCAAATTTTGTTCATTTGGCAGAAAATTTCTAAAGGTATATTTGTACTAAGAAGAAAAAATATTCTGAACTGTATGATTGATGATAAATAGGGACCAGATGTTTATGTAATATCAAGGTGTGAAATATGTACATAATTATATAAGAAAAATAAGCCGAATATGTATCAAAATGTGTAAAATCATGAAAATATTTAATATCAATATCTGGCAGGTATAGGATGGTAAGACTCTCCAGTTGTGATTTCATACAGCACCCGACTTTTTTACCGCACACTTGACACATTGCAATTTTTCCATCTGTAGTAAAACCTTCGTCCATCGCAATCCATGATTTTATTTTTGTCGTTAGGGTTGAAGATACAGGGGCCATTTTAGTTAGTTAAAAGTAGTAGATAAACTCACTTGCACTTTATAGGTACTGTAAGTACTAAAACTAGAGAACTGAGTGAAATGAATGACACAACAGTACTGCAATCACTGTTTCGCTTTATTGGATTAGGAGAAAATAAGAGAAGATGTGGGACACATGCATTTTAGCTGCTCCCTGTAAGAAACAAAGTACCTACTAAAATCTCAAACTATAGGCATTTACAAACTGCTATTTGAAAAGTGACATTCCTGTCTCATTCAGAAGGGTAGGATTATTCCAGCTAAGAACCATATTTTCTAATTGCTCGGAAAATCCCATTTCCGTATAGGTCTACTAAATTTAAAGTATAGAGGTCAAGCAATTACCTGAAAAGCTATTTATTTTATTCTTTCAACATCTTTCCAGTTTGTTCCTTTACTCCAGCTTCTTTTCAAAAGCCGGCTACTTTATTGCGGCTCACGTCAGACTTGACACGGGTTTTCCCTGAAAGAATTATTAGGAAGAGGGTGGGTAAGGTTGCAAATTCCATGAGAACAGCTTGTTAAGATGTGTGCAGAACAATTATTATATCCTTTCTTGGGCAGGTAAAAAGGCTTTTTAAATCTGTGTATTTCAAATTGTAAACTTCCCCAGCAGGATTTTTTTTTTCCTTTTAGAGAACTAAAAATGAATAAAACCCCTAAATATGTAGATTTATGTAATACCAAGCAATAATATGTAATGTGGGGTAAATATGTAAAAATATGTAGTATCAAATTTTAATATATTAATGGTAATTACAAGATTCGCAAAGGTTTGTTATTTAAATACGGTTAGGTTGAAAGGAATATAATATGTAATTACATAAAAATCCGGCCCCTAATGATAAATGATGATTCCTGACACCTTGAAATGAACAAATAGTTTTGTCCAACATTTATCTGCTGGATATTCAGAACTATTCCTTAAATTTTCTTTCTCTGCGTCATTTTCAGAACACATTCTGTATAGCAGACATTATCGGCTCCCACACTCACAGAAGATGGCAAGACGAACGTCCAATGCAGAACTGCCCTGTCGAAAGCATGATTCTGGTCATTTTATGCATAACGGATGGATACTTCAGGTTTTGCAGAATAGGCCTACTACCCTAATGATGGAATGAAAGAGACCATAAATCACAAAAAGATTTATAATCCCAAATAATCTTTATACTATTTCTATTTTATCTTGGTTAATAAAAATATAAACTCTATTAATAAGGATTGTTATAAGTCTGTTTATTTTGGATTGGGATTCATTAATAATGAAACGGAGATTGTCTTTTCCACCTGGGAGCAAAGACCTCGAAGCGAAATGTTAGCCACTTATATTCCGTGTCAGGGTTAAGGAAGCACCGCACTATCCTTTCTCTTAATCACACCACAGTCTTCATTATATTATTACACCTCATGAATCCAAATACAAGGATGTTTCCTTCATGCAGAAACTCCGGCCTTCGTTCTATCATCAGAGCGAGACCTAGTTTCACACAAATGCGTAAAAAGTAACACATTACTCATATACAAAGTATATAGGGTGTTTAAATAAAAGTATAGCATATTTGTACGCCAGGTAGTATTGGTCAAAATTAGAAAAAAAAAGTCCCGTGAACATATCCCTGAAAATAAATAAGGTAGGCTAGATTTGTGGTATGTGTCATGTTATATTGTGGCCTATTGTTATCCTCATCTATCTACTGTATTATACAGGATGTTTAAAAATACGGGGCATAATTTCAGGTATGTATTTCCCACATGTAGGCAATCAAAATAGTTCATTATAACATGTGTCCGGAAATGCTTCATTTCCAAGTTATGGCCTTCACAACATTCAAATTCACCGGAACGTTTTTCTTTCCGCAGGTCGTTGCCGTCAAAGGAGACATTAAGAGGGCACTCTGACAGTTCATTCCGAGGCGAAGGTTACATTCAGTGTTGTGTAGGCGTTAGACTGTGCGACATGTATTCAAATCAAGAGCTGGCAGAGATACACTTCATGTACGGTAAGGCGGACGGCAATGCTGCGCTGGCTCGTCGTTTGTACCAGGAGAGGTACCCACAGCGACAATGTCCAGATCGGAAGACATTTGTACGTCTCCATTATCGTCTGTGCGAGTATGGAAAATTTAACTCTCCTGGTTTGGAAAGGGGACGACCAAGATCTACAACTCCAGAAGTACAGGAGGAGATTCTGGAGGTTGTGAACATGACTCCTTCTATCAGCACACGAAGGGTAGCGTTGCAAGTCAGTGTTCCTCATACGACTGTCTGGAGACTGTTGAAAGAGTATCAATTGTATCCTTATCATATCTGAGGACATACGCAATAGTCCTGGAGTTTGGGATCGTGTTCGCAGGTCAATGAGACATCGATGTGAGGTCTGTATTCAAGCAGGAGGTGGACATTTTGAACATCTTCTGTAATGACAACGACCTGCGGAAAGAAAAACGTTCTGGTGAATTTCAATGTTGTGAAGGCCATAACTCGGAAATGAAGCATTTCCGGACACATGTTGTAATGAACTATTTTGATTGTCTACATGTGGGAAATACATACCTGAAATTATGCCCCGTATTTTTTAAACACCCTGTATTATAAACACCCGACATACTTATACAGACATACATACGCATACAGATATAATTTAAATTTTCTAATTGAAGTAATTGTGAAGATGAATTGTTCACAGTATTACATTTTCCTCAGTGGTACTTATTAAGTAAGAGAATTAAGAAGATCATTAGGACCGATTTTGAATAAATCTCGTTTCTGCGTTAATTCTGTAGAACTTATTTTATCTTATAATCTTCGAATTGTGAACGAACCGAGTCGTTAAATACTAAAAGCACAAAATATTACAAATACTTCAGAAGGAATCCCTGTACACAGATAGGCAGTAAGAGAAATAAAATTACAGAAAGAAACTATTTTCTCTGTATGGCAGGTGCACGAAAAATAGCCTATATTACAGTGAAAATTTCTCTTTACAGTTATTTAATTGAAAAAAAAGGCCTTCATGCGAATAAACTTCAATTATATAGCGAATAAGGAATAAATGTTGAGCCTTAGGTGTCCCCTGGCCAATGGTGCTCCACTTATGTGATATTAACTAAAGGATGTGTTCTCACTAAAAAGTATCGTATGGCTTTAAATTAGTCAACTTAATATATTCTGGGTCTATCCTAATCGATCAATTCCTGCAGTTCATATTTCGATGGCTAAGAGTACAGAAGTTGTATGTCAAAAAAATTGAAAAAAAAATGGTGTAATTTTCATTCTGGACAAAGATAATATATCCTTCCTTGAAGAAAATTCCATAAAATGATAATGAAAACAAGATAATATCCCATTACTGAGTACCCTCAAAAACTTATTTTGCAATTTTCCACAAATTATGTTTTATGGACAAACAACTTTTGTATTCTAGCCCATCGATTTACAGCTAAGCTTAAGTAATACATATTAAGGATGCCAAAGGGGTGATATTTTCACCAAAGCCTTGGAAGCGATATCTGCAGCATTAAAAACCTCATACTACTACTACTTACTTACTTACTGGCTTTTAAGGAACCCGGAGATTCATTGCCGTCCTCACATAAGCCCGCCATTGGTCCCTATCCTCAGCAAGATTAATCCAGTCTATATCATCATATCCCACCTCCCTAAAATCCATTTTAATATTATCTTCCCATCTACGTCTCGGCCTCCCTAAAGGTCTTTTTCCCTCCGGCTTCCCAACTAACACTCTATATGCATTTCTGGATTCGCCCATATGTGCTACATGCCCTGCCCATCTGAAACGTCTGGATTTAATGTTCCTAATTATGTCAGGTCAAGAATACAATGCGTGCAATTCTGTGTTATGTAACTTTCTCCATTCTCCTGTAACTTCATCCCTCTTAGCCCCAAATATTTTTCTAAGCACCTTATTCTCAAACACCCTTAACCTATGTTCCTCTCTCAAAGTGAGAGTCCAAGTTTCACAACCATAAAGAACAACCGGTAATATAACTGTTTTACAAATTCTAACTTTCAGATTTTTTGACAGCAGACTAGATGATAAAAGCTTCTCAACTGAATGATAAAAGGCATTCCCCATATTTATTTAAAAAACCTCATACTGGTTAATAAAACTAGACAGGGAATTTATAGGCTTCCTGTAATAAAATTTCGTGGAATATTTATCTTCCTATTTGGGTGTTATTACAATGATTACATTTTTAAGAAATTTGTTCTTATTTATAAAAAATACGATTGTGGATGAAATATATAATACTATTTAGGTATTGTATTGTTAATTAAGCTATTTTTCATTTATTTTTAAATGTATACCATATATCTCTGCAAGTACTTACAATTTGAATTAGTGTGTTTCATTTGAATTGGTTTCTTAGTGAGTCGTTAATACGGGTCTATGATAAGAGAAGTAAGAAATAAAATTCATGCAAGAAATTAAGTTTCCACCTCTTGCTTTCAACAACATATCAAGAGTATGATCTGTTGCTAAGCAAGTGACGTCAGAATAATGTGACGAAACTCATTGTCTTTGCTAAACAACTGACATCAGAAGTTGAAACTCTCGTAACATTTTATTCAATTGACAATACAGCACAAACGTTTCAGGTTTAAAAATGTATCAAGACAACTGAATGTGGTAAACATGTTGAGAGGTAACCTTTTAAGGTAAAATTTCATTGCTCTATGAGGATAGGGACCTCCAGCAAACTTCGTGATGAAATCTTAAGAGGTGATTAGTAACTAACTAAAAAGAACTGTTACGATTAAACGTGACGCCAAGGTCGAACCTTGTCCCTGTTTCAGATTCTCAATTACGATATTTTCTCGCAAATGGTGGGCTGTATTCATATTATGTGCTAGTGACGCAAGATGTCGCCTGGGTGTAACTAATGGGAGCGTTCATTCAAGACAAAGCCTGTGGCATTCATCAACAAATTTCGCCACCCAGGAAACAACTTTCAAGAGTTTGTTTTCTTCATATCAGAAGCGTGTAGACACCGGAACATAGTGTAGCTTCCGGGTGGGAATATTCAATTATTTTGTTATGCAAAATTGTTTTTTACCGTCATGGTGGCTGACTTTTAAGTTATCTCCGCAGAAATACGTGTGCAAATGTCTCTTCCGCTTGATTTGTGATTGATGGATCGGCAACATATCTCTGTGCTTTGCAATATCGAGAAGAATTCAGCGAATGTTCTTCATACTAGAGGCCCGGGTTCAAATTCTGACAAGTTGAAGCGAATTAATAGGCGGAAAAAAGCGGAATTGGGATAGATTTTCTATGGGATCCCCGAGCCATTATACAGGGACATCATTTTATTTTTACTTCAGTTTTTATTGTACCTGCATTTTTTTATCCATGTTGAAGAAGTGAACACAATCAAATACATAGTACAAGAAAATGGTTACAACCCAAACATAATAGACAACATCATAAGGAAGACAAAACAAAAACTCAACAAACACAAAAACACAACACAAACACAAGAACACAAGAAATACATCATACTAACATACGAAAACAAAAACACACACAAGATCGCATCCTCATTCAGAAAACAGAAATACAATATAACATACAGAACAGAAAACACACCTCAAAGACATCTCAACACACAAACAACACAAATAAATAAATACAACCACACAGGCGTATACAAACTCACATGCAATAGTTGAGACAGTTGCTACATTGGACAGACAGGCAGATCATTCCAAACTCGATACGGTACAAAGAACACATTAAAGCAATAACCAGAGGACACAATACATCTACATATGCCGAACACATAACTAATGTTAACCACACATACAATAACATAAATACGGACATGGAAATCTACACATACAACTCAAAGACCAAAAACTCAACACACTAGAACAATATGAAATATACAGACACACTAAAACACACCCCAATCAAATTCTCAACGCACGGATCAATTTCAGAACACACACACTATTTGACACAACTCTTCATCATACGAACGCACCCACACAACAGGCAGCGAAGTAGAGATAGCGCCGAGATGTAGTAGGCTCTGAGGATGGTGTCAAGTAGCACCGAAACAGCTGTAAGCCGCACATGCTTACATAATTAACACGAGTAAGATCGCCATTTGATCAATTATTTGAATTTTTTAATGTATTTCATTCTCACCCCACTACTAGTAAACTTCAAACCGTTATTCACACAGAACCAAGGCCGTATATGCGGTCATAGTAAGCAGTACTGAGTTAGTGAGTATAGTACGTTCCAGAAATATGTTCGCGTTTTCCAGTGACGAAAGAGCTTTTAATTTGAATCATATTTTGACACAGGTACTATCGTCCGTTTGCCTGCGTCGCATCTCGGTTTCCCCACTCGCTTCCACTCGCCCCTCTATAAAGGATAGTGGCTGGGCTGTCTTAGCTCTTTTCTAAAAAAACATTAATTTCTGTCTACGTAATATTATACAACTGTTTAAATAACTTAAATAATAGGGTCTCGTTAAGTAATTAACTGTCACGTGATTTCCCCCCTTTCTACGACGTGCTAAATAATCACTTGGATTGACAGTAGATAGCATGTCTGAGTAATTTTATCTTTTCGGATCGGGCAGAAGGGAAGATTGAATTTACAGTACTAAGGACGAAACTGGTAATTGGTACTAGGTACAATAGTCTAGAGTGCGATAATATGCACAAAAGAACTGAAATGAACGGCCACCATTTTAAAAAATGTGTTTAAATATCCATATTATGATTATTTTTCAATTTAACTTCATTCTCTATATTGTACGCTAATGTGCTGTAGACAGTATAATATACACTGCATAATGAATACGTCCAATTGGATAGCTCAGTTCGTGAGTAAAAACACTTATTGTTAGTACTGTACTGTATTTTGATTAAACAAAAACCTGATGAAAATTATCAAACTGAAAATCGCGATATTTCCTAGTTTACGTAAATGGTTGAACTGTTTTTCTTCCCTCCTATACCTAGTAAAGTGATTTGTTTGTATTTTACGCCAGTATCATCGAACTCCAGTCGTGGAAGGGAGTAGCAAACGGTGTTTCCGGTTCTCAACCGTTAATCCAAAGGTATAGCCAGGTTAATATTAGAAATGTTAGTAAAAATAAAATGATGTCCCTGTATAAGAAATAGTATTTAGCGTTGTTATATTGTAATAATTTTAATTTAGTTTATATATTCAAAACCCCACGGTGTAAGGCTTTACCCCATTTTACACATACAAAAAGATGTATGTGAACTTCCTCCGGCAAAATTTTGTAAGGTGGTTCTATATCCATAAGATAATATTGATAAATATTCAAAAATATATCCGAAACCGAAGCGTTTCTTAGTTAGTCCTTCAAATGAATCTGCTTAACTTTTGTAGCTTGTTTCAGAGCAGAAGGTTGAAATGTGTGCTATCCACCTCAATACAGACCAGGGTTTTGTTCTGTTTTGTCCGTAATACATGCTTCAACATGCTAAGCTTTCCAAAGAAATTAAATCAAAACTAAATAAAATAAATAACTTGAATTACCCCAACAAAATATATTAGATATAAAAGTATAAATAAAAAATATAACAAAAATAATAGTGATTGAACTATTCACTAAGGTAGACTATGTCGCTCCGGTCCGAGCTGTACCGGGTAGAAGTCGGGATGGTACCCGCTGTAGGCGCTGTCTCAGCGAGATTGAAACTCTTCCCCATATCCTTGGCTTCTGCCCCTATAGTGAGGCCCTTCGCAACATCCGTCACCATGCTGTCCGTTCTATGCTGGCCGAGGCACTGAAGGAAGTAGGGTTTACAGTCCATCAAGAGGTGCAGGGATAGCCACACAAGAAAGTATTCGGCGAATTGATATCATTGCCATTAAGAACAACTCGGCATACATTCTCTATCCCATTATCAGATTTGAGACACATGCAGATCAACCGCATGAGGTGGACAGTGAAAAGAAACGGATCTATGAACCAACAATCCCGTTCTATAAAGATAAATATAGCCTGTCCCACATTGATGTAATAGGTCTGATGGTGGGAGCACGAGGTACCATACCCTCCTTCTTTGCCAACAAATGTAAAAACCTGGGCTAACACACAGCATTGTGAAGGAAATAGCCATTAGTGCCCTCAAAGGATCGGTTCAGATATTGAGAAATCATTTGTATGGGAGTTGATAATGGAAATTTCAAGTTATCTTAACCGATGGCTGTTAATTGGTTTAGATATCAATCCCAATAAATCCGTACTATTATTTTTCTCGCGGTATATCTGATGATATATTTTTCCCCCTTTCTAAACTGTAAATGAGCACAAACGCTACTTAGGTGTAAATTCTTCTGACATTTTGTTTATTCGATTCCCTCATCGTTTCAAATGTATATCATTTTACCTTTTAGGTGTGTTTCCAAATTATATGTAATACGCTTTGTCAAATCTGGCAACCTTTTCATAAGGGAGGATTAATTTATTATTACTATATTACTTAACGAATGGTTACACAGGCTTCGTCAATCAGTTCTTTAAAAATTTCCACATTATGCACTAGAATAGTATAAAATAGGCAATTTCAGTTGTCCTCACAAAAAAAGTTAAAATAGAACCATTATTAATAAGATGCAATAGAGAGCGAAGAGGCCAGCAACACACCCCACCCCTACCATCGAACTGCACATCGCAGAGTCAGCAGTGGTTCAGGAGACACTGAAGACGACGACTAGCGTCGAAACGGACCGTCTGTCTAAATCCATTTTCCTTTTAAGGAACAAGATAATGAGATGAAGATGACAAAAAGAAATCCATTATGAATAAGATTTGTCTATCCATTTTCCAGGAACAAGATGATGAAATGAGCCGATGTCCGATCATGCATTAACGACATTTTTTTTTTGTTTTATGTGCAAAGTTACATCTTCAAGGACCTGTGGTAGTACATTAACAAGAAAACTGAGGTCAGTCTTCCATGTGACCATTGAGAACATCTGTTTTGAAACATAATAGGTAAGGTATGCAGTTTCATAAAATTAACTTCATTTAGAAAAGCTTCAGTTTTGGATATTTATGTATTCGAAAATCTTTCTTTTATCTTGTATGTAGAACCACGTTCCAAAGTTTGTCGGCGGAAGTATGCTTTGGAAAATTTATCAGGTTTAATTTCTACAATGAGGCTCCTACAAAATGCAATTTTAAACAAAAAAATGTTTATAGGAATGAGGGCGAAAGAAACTGCCACTCCATTATCTTCTGTCTTATTATCTTCTGTCTAAATAAATAAATAAATAAATTAAATAAATAAACAAATAAATAAATAAATAAATAAATAAATAAATAAATAAATAAATAATGTCCAATAAATAAATAAATAAATAAATAAATAAACAAATAAATAAACAAATAAATAAATAAATAAATCATAAATAAATAAATAATAAATAAATAAATAAATAATAAATTAAATAAATAAATAATAAATAAATAAATAAACAAATAAATAAATAAATAAATAAATAAATAAATAAATAATAAACAAACAAATAAACAAACAAACAAATAAATAAATAAATAAATAAATAAATAAATAAATAAAGAGAGAGAGAGAAATAAATTGTCCGGCCTTAATTAAGGATGACCACGAGGATCCGGAAATTAATAGCAAATAAATATAATTAATTGAATATGAATTACTTACTTATGGCTTTTAGTGAATCCGGAGGTTCATTGCCGCCCTCACATAAGCCCGTCATCGGTCCCTATCTTGAGCAAGATTAATCCAGTCTCTATCATCACATACCACCTCCCTCAAATCTATTTTAATATTATCCTCCCATCTACGTCTCGGCCTCCCCAAAGGTCTTATTCCCTCCGGCCTCCCAACTAACACTCTATATGCATTTCTGGATTCGCCCATATGTGCTACATGCCCTGCCCATCTCAAAGGTCTGGATTTAATGTTCCTAATTATGTCAGGTGAAGAATACAATGCGTGCAGTTCTGTGTTGTGTAACTTTCTTCATTCTCCTGTAACTTCATCCCTTTTAGCCCCAAATATTTTCCTAAGAACCTTATTCTGAAACACCCTTAATTTTTGTTCCTCTCTCAAAGTGAGAGTAATTAAATATGAATATTGTTATAAAATAAAATGTAATAATTAAGGACCATTGAGTATCAATTATAAAATAATAAATAAATGAATAAATGAAGGAATAAATAAATAAATAAAATACATGAAATAAATAAAATAAAATATATTAATTAAATTAATTAAAATTAATTTAAATAAATAAATAAACAAACAAGTAAGCAAATAAATAAATAAATAAATAAATAAATAAATAAATAAATAAATAAATAAATAAATAAATAAAATCCATTAAATAAATAAAATAAAATATATTAATTAAATTAATTAAAATTAATTTAAATAAATAAATAAACAAACAAGCAAGCAAATAAATAAATAAATAAATAAATAAAAAAATACATTAAATAAATTAAATAAAATATATTAATTAAATTAATTAAAATTAATTTAAATAAATAAATAAACAAACAAGCAAATAAATAAATAAATAAATAAATAAATAAATAAATAAATAAAATACATTAAATAAATTAAATAAAATATATTAATTAAATTATTTTAAAATTAATTTAAATAAATAAATAAACAAACAAGCAAGCAAATAAATAAATAAATAAAATACATTAAATAAATTAAATAAAATATATTAATTAAATTAATTAAAATTAATTTAAATAAATAAATAAACAAACAAGCAAATAAATAAATAAATAAATAAAATACATTAAATAAATTAAATAAAATATATTAATTAAATTAATTAAAATTAATTTAAATAAATAAAATAAACAAACAAAAGCAAATAATAAATAAATAAATAAATAAAAATACATTAAATAAATTAAATAAAATATAAAAATTAAATTAATTAAAATTAATTTAAATAAATAAATAAACAAACAAGCAAGTAAGCAAATAAATAAATAAATAAACGTTTTTATCTTGTGGAATTGTAACTGCTAAACATGCTCATTTCTTGTTCATCATTGCAACCAACACCGCACATACTCAAGGGTTTGGATCAGTTGACGATTATGAATTTAGAATATCATTCACACTCGCTTTATGACCAACATACGCGTAGCAAGAGAATAAAAAAAAATATTTCAGAAATCTAGGACAGCAGTCAACTGACAAAAAGAATTTCAACCCCTCAAACTTGGAAATAATTTTTTCAACAGCAGGGAAAATACTTAGCCAACTCGTCTTTGAATAGTTAATTAGATCCTGGTAAGATAATGTTTGCAAACTCACAAAATTGAACGTTACTTAACCTCAAAAAGAAAGAAAAACTACGCAAAGTAATTTAAAAAAATCACGACATTTCCATGCCTTTCCTGGAGATAAAATTTAGGACAATCCCGCTTTTTCATGACGTATGGCAACCCTAGATGATGGCGAAATGAGTACGAGGATTAGGCAGGGAATTACGTGGCACTTCCTTTATAATAATTGGAAACAATCTTGAGAAATGCCCAAAGAAGTAATCAGCTCAAACAAGATTCAAACCACGACCGTGTTACTCCTATACCACGCCAATGGCTTACAATTTGTTACGATTTTTTAAAAATAAATAATGAATGAAATCATTACATTAGTTTAGTACATTATGCAACGAGCCTATAATGATAGTAATTAAGACGCGAGTATGTTTATGAAACGAGCGCAAGCGAGTTTCATAATTTTCATACGAGCGTCTTAATTACCATTACAGGCAAGTTTTATTCGACTTAATATGCTCGACCATATTTCTAACTTGAAATTATTCATAAGTATTCATATATTATTCTTATCTGACTGGGGAGCGGAAGTGACCTTGTGCAATATCTCGTAAATTGTGAGATGTGCGCAGACGCGAAAGTATTGATTTTTTCCGAGGAACAATAATGTCATTGACCTTGACGTAGTCCCGTTACACTTGATAATATTATAATATTATAACCTTGATTATTGATTCCGGCATTGAAAAACTAGATGATAAATTGAATTTATTTGAATATTATTTACAATTAACGGTAATTATTATAGTAACAGAACATAACCTTCTGCGACAGTATTGGATTTCCAGCCTCCGTGACTTTTCGCTAATTCTCTTTCGATTGCATATCCGAGAATAATCGATACTTGCGGTTTTATAACGGTAGAAAGCTGACCTGTCATTGGCTGAACAGTTGTAACCTGAGTCGTCATTGGCTGAAAGACCTGACCTTTAATGAGTAGGTGTACTTTAATGACATGCATTAAAGGTCTGCTACCAGGTGTATAATTACTACATTTCGGCATGGTCGAGCATAAAAAATGTTATATTACAAATGTATGTTGACTACGTTGATTTGCATGAAATGCACTTATTCCTAACGCGAGAGAGAGTGTGGAACAAATAGAGCATCGCCTGCTAAGAGCACATAAGGAAAGGACGTCGAATCCCTTCAACATTTATGATGAAAGTTTTGATTTTATCTAGGGTGTAGGCTACTGTATGATAGTGTGAAACTCCTTACAGCACAGTCAACAACACCACTGAGAAGACAGTGAAATGCAAGTGGATCCTAACTCTGCGATACATTACGTCAACACAGCAGCATCTCTAGGAAGTCGTTTACATGAATTCAGCTGCTTCGTGCAATGAAGTAAGCTTCTATGTACTTTCTAATCGTGCATGATCCAAGATTGGTCCAGATGTGCTATACAAGTTGATCAGAAATAGTTTCAACGTTCCGAAATTGTTCTACTTCCTGCCACTTCACCTCACCAATTAATTGAAATCGTTAGATGTCTCTAAAGTAAAGATTCTAAAAAAAAAACATTTCGGAAAAGTGAATTTTGACTCTCTGTTTGTCTGTATTTTAGTATACATAACTTTTTTTTACTAAGATGTTGGATCAATTTCTTTGTTATTTATTATTTACGGCCAACTATTCACATGAAATTGTAGCTTACTACTTTGGACGAATGTACAGTCTCAGGAAAAAGTTTTGTCGCACGGATACCTTACAAGTCCTAGAAAGGAGACAGTGCGCATGATCGGAGGACGAGCGACCTGGTTCACAAGAGAACGACTAGTTGAAGTAATAAAATTAGTTTTGTTTGGTTGTATGTCTGATCATGCACTGCCTCCTTTCTGGAACTTGTAAAGTAACTGTGCGACAAAACGTTTTCTACGATTATATAGTCCTACCATGGATCTGTGCCCCCGTAAGATATGCGAACTGAACCTTAATTCCTTTTCAGCCTCGGTAATTCATTTCTCTCCCTGTATTCCTATTTTCTCTATTCTACTCCTCTCTCTTTCTCTCCCCACTACTCACAATATTGAGCCTTCTTACAAGGACAGTTTATTTGCACTTGCAGTCCAGTGTTGTCAACTCAACATGAATACCGTAGCATGGAGATGTGAAAGAAATATTATTAAGCAAGTAATAGCATTTGTAAAAGTCAATTCAGCGTCATCAGACCTATTTTAAATTAAATTTTGAATAGAGTAATCAATTAACTTTGTTATTTATTATACGGCAATATTCAAGAGATATGATACTGTTTGACGAATGTACAGTCTCAACATTATTCGGCAAGGTTCTTGGCCTGCTATTTGATGTAGTGGGAGAGAAACGGGTGAAATGGGGCAAGAGAAGAGTTGCGTTAAAATTAGTTTTTTCCAAGAACGACGACAGCGCTGAAGGGGCATAGATTCGATGGTCCGACAATACAATATTATATATTATAAAAGCTGGTGGGGGAAACCGGGATACGACGTAGGCAAATGGACGACAGTACCTGTGCGAAAATGATTCAATATTGAAAGCTCGTTCGTCACTGGAAAACGCGAACATATTTTTGGAACGTACTGTTTACTATGACCGTAAGGCTACTATGACTGTATATGCGGTCTTGGATCTGTGTGAAGGACGGTTGAACTTCATTAGTAGAAGGGGTGGGAGTGAAGTACATTCAAAAACTCAGGTACAATAAAAATTGTAGTAAAGATAAAATGATGTTCCTGTACATAAATACCTTAGTATATATTACGAAAACCTTAGCAATAGCATTTACCTCAACTTTATGCATACCAGCCATGATCCCAAGACGGTACTGCCGACAACGAAACTATGACCGAAGTGATTAATTGGAGTATTGTTACATGGAATCGAAATATGTACTGTAGAAGTCACAAACGTGTATAAAGTCATGGAGTTGAGTTATTTCTTATCGCTGGAAGGTCATCCTGCCTTAGCAGAGCTAACATCTGAAGAAATCTCAATTTCGCAAAACAGGCGATTTGGGCTGTTGTTTTATTTGGAACCTCAATTTAAAAAATAAAGTTGACTATACCGAATATTCCACAGCTGAAATATATAGTAAAACACTTCATTATGCCATTTTTGAATCTTGCGTAAACCACTTTTAACACTTGAATATAATTAATTGATGAACTAGTGGACTTACTCGTGTTAAATATGTAATATTCGTCCGGCTTACAGCTGTTTCAGTGCTTCACGCACCATCATCAGAGCCTACTAGATCGCGGCGTCATCTCGAACTTCTCTGCCTGTTAGGAGGGTGTGTTTTATTGTTGGAATGTGTTGGATTGTGGAGTCGAATAGTGTGTGTGTACTGAAATTTATCTGTGTGTTGAGGATTTGATCAGGGTGTGTTTTAGTGTGTTTGTATATTTCGTGTTTTTCTAGTGTGTTGAGTTTTTGGTTCTTGGGTTTTGTGTGTGTAGGATTTCCATATCCGTATTTATGTTATTGTATGTATGGTTAGCATTGGTTATGTGATCGGCGTATGACACAACCAGAGGACACAACACATCTACATACGCAGATCACATAAACAATACCAACCATACATACAATAACATAAATACGGATATGGAAATCCTACACACACAACCCAAGAACCAAAAACTCAACACACTAGAACAATACGAAATATACAAACACACTAAAACACACCCTGATCAAATCCTCAACACACAGATCAATTTCAGTACAAACACACCACCCCATCGCACCTCCTCATACTCATCTTCTTTCACAATAGCCCTGCCAAGACTCTGGAATTCGTTACCTGCTAGCATCAGGGACTGTCGAAATAAAATTGAATTCAAACGAAAACTTACTAGGCACTTGGTCAGTAATTGATTACTTGTAAATAGTTTCTTTAATCTATCACAAAATATTTCAATATTCAGTAATTTCATCACTATACAATTTTGTTATTCTAGATTTAATTTGTAATTCAGTAAATATAAAATATTCTTTGTTTCTCTATGATAAATTATCTAGCTTTAATTATTCAGGTAATCTTTTCGTACTTTGATTTTATTGTAATTGTAAATTTAATACTAATTGTAATATTATTGTTGATATTGTAGTTGGAATCTCCTGGTAGAGGGGCAGAGAAGGCCTGACGGCCTTATCTCTACAAGGTTAAATAAATAAATAAATAAATACTACTATTCGACTCCACAATCCAACACATTCCAACAATAAAACACACCCTCCTAACAGGCAGAGCAGTTCGAGATGACGCCGCGATCTAGTAGGCTCTGATGATGGTGCGTGATGCACTGAAACAGCTGCAAGCCGGACGAATATTACATATTTAACACGAGTAAGTCCACTAGTTCATCAATTACTTCATTATGCTTCGAAACTAGCAGTATGGCTTGTTGTTTGTACAAAGAACAGTTTTTTGTTGCAAAGAAATACTTATAGATTGGAATCTGAGGACGACGTCGTGGTTTAGAGGCGAAGCAGAACAAAATATTCTCAAGGTTGGGTAGGTTCAACACATTCTGCTTCTTCCAATATCACGAAATCAGACACGCAGGCTGCAACGCTCGGATCGAAAATGGGACAGCCTGTTCTTTGTCCATAACACACATAAAAAAGGAAAAGTTTTCTCAGGCTTCATGGCGTGTTCAAAAATCAAAGTACCTTAACACGCCAACAGAACTTTAGAACTGCCTTTGTTTTTACTTTCATTTTAATTAGATGTTCGACGACGCTGTATCAATATCGAGGTTATCTAGCTTAGGTGGAACTGATGAGGGCGAGATTTTTTAGTTTGTTATTTAACGATACTGCATCAACTACTATAAGTTATTTAGCGTCAGTAGGATTGATGATAGCAAGATTGTATTTAGCATTTATTTATTTATTTATTTATTTATCGAATCGAAAATATTTGGGAGAAAATTTAAAATTTACGCAAAACGCGTTTGCAAGGGGTCGGGGGCTGTAAAACTAAATATGTGAGCTCCAAGCCTGTTGGCCACTAGTCTCACTGGTTTACGCTGCTCCCTTGAAGGAGCTCTAGAAAATTTTAAGGGGAAGCCGAAATTGGACGTAACCTCTTAGGTAACATACGCGAGGGGGCTGAGATTGATCAATTGATCACGGAACGGGGCGAGGATTTGGCTGGTGTTTGCCGTTAGATGGCAAGACGCTGTCATCTGTTGTTCGATGACAAAGCAGGTGAAGGCCATCGGAAGAAGCGCCGTGAAATCTCAGCTGCAATTTGAGGTCCCTGTCCTTTCAATTTGCGACTTATTGAGTGACCTCGTATGTTTAATAGACTATTAATATATCTGAACTAGGCTGTGAATAATTTATTAAAGGTGGGAATATAGTCGTGGGGAAGGGCATATAGGTCCGTGGTCCATTTCTTATAGGGCTCATCCGACATTTGTCTTACGCCTGAGGAAAACCACGGAATACCTTAGGCAGGATGAGTTGTCTCATATAAGAGACTAGCCAATTTGGCTATTATGTAGGAGGTCATGAGCCTTGTTTGATTTGTCTCAATTTGAGACCAGCCATTTGGCTATATGATGGCTCAATTGCGAAGAGGGGGGAGAGATGTAATTGTTAATTAGGGAGATTCATGGGGATATGAGTGCAGGTCCGTGGCCCATTTCTTTTAGGCTCATCCTGACATTTGTCTTAGCGCCTTAGGAAAACCACGGAAAACCTTAGGCAGGATGAGTTGTCTCAATATCAGAGACCAGCCAGTTGGCTCTTAGGTTGAATGACTCTATGAATCGATGGATATATACTAGCCAATTGGCTCTATTAGATTTCCATCGATCAACAAAAAGTAGATAATGTTATGGAGGGATTTTGTTTAGCCCAGTTAAGACAAGGTCATTTTAAAGCGGTTTATCCAAGGAGTCTCAAGTTTACAATACCAAAACCTGGGAGTAACGCCAGCCTCCCTGTCCTCCTGTCTCAATAATAGCTAATGGATCTGTCTAGAAAAACGACGCCGTAATATTTTATAGGATTTACTGGCCGAGGCCAGATATGAGCGGGAGGGTTAAACGAGCTTCCGCATACAATAACTAGCCAGTCGAGCAATGAACTCATCTATGGTTTATTTATTTATTTATTTATTTATTTAACCTGATAGAGATAAGGCCGTCGGGCCTTCTCTGACCCTCTACCAGGAGATTCCAACTATAATATGAAGAATAAAATTACAATTAGTATTAAATTTACAGTATTTGTATTGTGGGTCCCTATCACCACGGCATGGCGCGTCCTCAGGTTGCGGATCGAGTTTGGCCTCCAGATATGGAGGGTGGCTGTGAATATATTGAATAAGCAGTCGTGGACAGCCGATGAGGGGTGGTCCTCCAGCTTGGGATTGGGCGAAGGGCTAACAACCCATCACCGTAAAAAACAGCTTGTTACGAATCCTTCAAATAAGCCTTGGAATGGGACAGATTCTCTGGCACGACCACAGCAAAGAAATGGATTTGAGGGAGGTGGGATATGATCATAGAGAATGGATTAACCTTGCTCAGGATAGGAACCAATGGCGGGCTTATGTGAGGGCGGCAATGAACCTCTGGGTTCCTTAAAGGCCAGTAAGTAAGTAAGTAAGTAAGTATTAAATTTACAATTACAATTACAATAAAAATCAAAGTACGACAAGATTACCTGACTAATGAAAGCTAGATAATTTATCATAGAAAAAGAAGAATATTTTATATTAACTGAATTACAAACTAAACCTAGAATAACAAAATTGTATAGTGATGAAATTACTGAATATTGAAATATTTTGTGATAGATTAATAATAATAATAATAATGTTTTATTTTCTGGCAGAGTTAAGGCCATAAGGCCTTTCTTCCACTCAACCAGCCTTAATCAATACAATACATAAATTTAAATTACAAATATTTTTACACTTAAAAGGTTCTCCAGCAATAATCTCACTACACATTTATTTAAATTTAGATAAATCTATAAGGTAAAAAGTAGTAACTTAATTTTGAGCTAATTTAATTCAATGAATTATAATTAATTTAATATTTGAGATAGCTAGTAAAATGATGAAAATTAATTTAATATGTTTACTAGGACTATGTTCAGGGAGAATATATATATTTCTATTTCTAGAATGAGAATATTAATGTAATTGCCATTAGAGGTTTTGTAAACTATTTAGAGAAATTAAAGATAATAATAATAAGAATGGACAGATGTTAGTTTCATTATAAGTAACAAATTTAATCAGCAATTCATCTGTTAAGTAAGAATTTATGTTTTTGACCTAAATGAAGC
The DNA here is from genome assembly GCA_025594305.2 of Periplaneta americana. Lineage (NCBI taxonomy): Eukaryota > Metazoa > Arthropoda > Insecta > Blattodea > Blattidae > Periplaneta > Periplaneta americana. The sequence continues at coordinate 166,699,520 of JAJSOF020000009.1, forward strand.
TATTGTCCAACAACCCCTTATATTCGGAAGCGAGTTCCAATTTACAACTGAAACTGTATAGGATGAAGAATATAAAGATGTCTTGTGGTAGGGTATAATGAGTAAATTGTTATAATGAGATCTTGTACTTAGCTGATGATATGCGGATAAATTTTGAAAACGAGAAGCCAAATATATTGGGGTAGCGGTGCGCAGAATTTGAAATAAGAGAACAAGAGAATGCAGGGCTCGTCGATTTAGCCTTAGCCAAGACAGAGTTTGGAAACTATTTACAAGAAATCAATTACTGACCACGTGCCTAGTAAGTTTGCGTTTGAATTCAATTTTATTTCGACAGTCCCTGATGCTAGCAGGTAACGAATTCCAGAGTCTTGTCAGGGATGAAAGAGGATGAATATGAGGAGGTGCGATGGAATTATTGTTAGTATTGTTTTGGCGAGAGCGTGTGTTCAGATTATGGTGGGAAGAAAGGTAAGTGAAGGAGACGACAGGTACGAAGGAAAGAAGAGTTCCCTCGAAGAGAAAAGAATGAATGTAAATTTCTTTTCTTATCTAGTTTAAGCCAACCATTGCTTCCAGGGATGGAGTAATATGATCAGCTACGAACATTGCTTACAAAACGTTACACAAATTATGAGCACGTTGAAGTTTCGTTTTGTTGTCGCTGGAAAGGTCAGTCAGTAAAATGTCAGCATATCAAAATAGGGAAATCAAGTGTCTGCAAAGGGACTTTTTCAAGCAAGAGGGGGAGATGAACATTTATTCTTTTTAGCACATGGATAATAGAATATTCTTTTCTGCAGGTTTCCGTAATTATTTAGTGAGATGAGGCTGAGGATTCGTCATAGATTACTTGACATTTGCCTTACGGTTGAGAAAAACCTCGGAAAAACCCAACCAGGTAATCAACCCAGGCGGGAAACGAACTCACGCCCAAGGGCAACTCCGGATCTGAAGGCAAGCGCCTCAGCCAACTGAGCTACGCCGGTGGCCAGAGCAAGATGATAGTTTGGCGAGATGATGACCAAGAATTGGACTTGGATTATCTGATATTCGCTTTACTGTTGGGGAGACCACGCAAAGAACCCTAATAAGATAATCGGCCTAGTCGGAACACATCCTTGAACTGGGAGATCAGCTGCATTACACTAAAGGTTAACTGCCATGGTTATTCGCAGAAAACTGCAGATACAGTATCAATATCTTTAAAGTCCTTCGTTGAGTTTATTAAACATTCATTAAAACCTATTGTTTGTTGAGAGATTGTTGTCATCGGTGCTCTAGTGGTAACCATGTTTACCAATGTATAAGAATTCGCGAGTATAAAATCAGTCGAAGAGTTGATGTTTTATTTAACCCTTAAATTGGCAAAACTTCATTTCTCACACTAGTTTATTAAACCGTGACGGACTGTAAAGAAAACAACTATCGCAATGTCCGTATTTTATATGTCGTACAGTTCGATGATCGCCGAACAGTTTAGATCAATCAATTTTCAAGTGTTCGAAGAAGTACACGGACTGGCAGACAATGGCAGTACAAGAAGAATAGACACGATTGCCATCCTACCAAATAACAACAAAGGTTACATAATCAATCCCACCGTTAGATTTCAAAAATAAAAGAGCCAACCTGAAGATGTAAATAGGGAAAGAAACGACATCTACTGTATGTACGTACCGTTCCATATTTCATGGACAAATACGGCCTACAACAAATTGAAGTAATAGGCCTTATGGTTGGGGCGCGCGGAACTATCCCCGGTTTCTTCTTCCAAACCTGGCAACGTTTCGGCCTACAGAAGAAGGCAATTGATGACATCGTTTTGCAGCTCTGAGAGGATCCATATTTCTACTCCGATACCATCTCTACGGTCAACAGTGATCTTCAAATTATTAATTAGTACCTAATTATTTATTCAATAATTTCTTGTCATTGTTGTGTAACTCCATTAAACTTATACATATGTATGTTATTTACACTTCCAACTGCCTATTGCACAATAGGCTCTGTCTTTGTGGCAGCCTGTTAATACAGGGAGCTGTTATCGTTTAGATAAATAAATAATAAATAAATAGTATTGTATAATTTTGATTAAATATATTTATCCATGACCATAACGAAAAACATGCCTTTATTAAATACTTTTGCGTTTGTAAAGTAGGCTTTTATTCAACATTACTTTATTCCACTAGTGAGATAAAGACTTTACCTCACAGTTTGAACTTTATCTCACAGTTCATTAGTATTTTCCTAGTACCCGGGCACACACGTATACTTTTCCATTCAACTATTACTCAAGAAGTTAATATATTAGGGTGCTATTCATAGTCATTTCGCTAGCCCGCGCTACGAGGGTGCTAAACAGGATTCAAATCATATCATATCATATCATATCATATCATATCATATCATATCATATCATATCATATCATATCATATCATATCATATCATATCATATCATATCATATCATATCATATCATATCATATCATATCATATCATATCATATCATATCATATCATATCATATCATATCGCTGACACTGGTTTATGAATACGACAAACGAAAGCCCGCGCTAAGAATGTCTATGAATACGGCCCTTAGTTACTAGATGTCACTACCTCTACTTCTTTATTACCATTTCTTAAATATAGCCTACATACACTCAATCTCCTTCGCTTTTCTCTATCTACTACGTCCTAATTTGTGCATTGCATCCATATCTAATATGTATTTTTTTTTAATTTGTAATAATTTACCTTTTGCGAGGAGAGGGGACTTGAACCTGCGAAGTTGGTGTTAAGTGTTACAATTTTTAAAATAGTATAAAATGTATTACAATAGGAATTTTAGAAATCTGAAGACAAGATGTGATAACAAAAAAGAAAACGGAGACGCAATGGGTTCAGTGCAGCTTCTGTTTGATTTGTTATCATGCTAAGTGTCAATGATAAGTGCTAGATGACTTGCAAGAATTGTGACAGAAGATGGAACATGGCTCCATCATTTTGGACCGGAGACAGAGGCAGACAATGGAGTGGCATCATGCAAATTCACCAAAGAAATACAAATTCAAAAGTACACCTTCGGCAGGAAACGTTATGGCTACTGTGTTTTTCGATTCAGAAGGACTCTTGCTTGTGGACATCATGCCACACGGAACCACCATTAATTCTGACGGGTATGTTGCAACTCTCAAGAAACTTCAAGTTCGACTGAGTCGTGTTCGACGACATCGGGAGAAGCAGGATGTTCTGCTATTACACGACAACGCACAGCCATATGTCAGTCACAAGACCACAGACCAGATCAGAAAATTCGGATAGACAACACTGAAACAACCGCCTTACAGTCCTGAACTGGCACCGTGCGATTACCATCTCTTTGGTAAACTGAAGGATCCCTTCGCGGAACGAGGTTAGAAGAAGACTCCCTTGTGCACGCTGCTAAAGAGTGGCTCAGACGTGTTGGTCCAGACTTTTACCGTGCTGGTCTACAGGCCCTCGTTCCTAGGTTACGTAAGGCAGTTGAAAGGGACAGGGATTATGTGGAAAAGTGACGTTTTGTTCCTTAAGGATGCAACTACATTCTGTGAAAATAGTAAAGCTGTAGGATACAAATATAATTTTTAAACAAACGTTATGCATTACTTTTGGAGTTACCCTAGTAATATAGGCTATAGTAAAGTCCGTAATAAAAGTGTTCACCCTTTCAGGGCAAAGAAGATCCCTTTTCAATTTCAATTTTTACTTCGATTTCATTCTTATTATGTGCTGATATGTATTTCTATGTTTTCTTGCTATGAATATTAGACGGAATTACTATGTTTGAAGTCTTGTAACAATAAATGAGAATTTCATTTGACTTTAATGAATTTTTCCACAATTCTTTTACCTCTCACGAAATTATCAATGCAATATCACGAAATTACCGAGGTTATCACGAAATAACCAACCTTTCAGCTTAAGTTGTAAAAGTGGTTTTTGGCACATATTCAAGAACGTATCCAATCTTTTATGTCTCCAGATTTGTATAGCAAGTTATCGTCTTTTAGATGAAAAAATCGGAATAAGGATATATTGACACATTTGCATTTTAAATTAGTTTTCATGAAATTATCACGAAATTAGCAATGTTTACCCTATTTTCTCCTAAATCAATGCTCATAATATGTTTACCGCAGTGTTCATTTTTGTATATTCTTTATTCAAATTCCTGCTTATGATTTTATTATGTAAATCGTGTTCATTTATTACTTAATACCAATATGTATTTCAATGCGTTTATTATTGTTTTTATCATGTACATTTTATTGAATTACCGGCTTCTGATTTCATGTATTTAATTCTAACAACATTAATATGTATTCTACTGTGTTTATTTTTATTTTATTAGGTAAATTTTTATTTAACTTCCTCTTTTGATATCATTATGTAAATCGTACGTATCTGTATGTAATTACTTAAATCCGATTCAGTTGTATGTTCAACTATGTAACAAATTTTAATTCTGGTTGAATTTAAGAGATGGCATACAACTTTAACTCTGCCAAGTTAAATAAAGCCATTATTATTATTATTATTATTATTATTATTATTATTATTATTATTATTATTATTAAGAAAATATAAAAAAATGTGGTGGGAGACTACCATTAATGAATATAAATTACATAAAACCTGAGTGAAGACGGGAGAAGAATCCAAAATATGTTAGTTCGTCCAGTAATGGAATATGGTGCTACATGTTGGGATCCTTACAGACTAGAACATATTAAGACACTGGAAAAGATTAAAAAACTGGCTCCCAAGTGTTGTCGTAATAATTCACCATTAAAATGGGACACACTCACGGACCGGAGAACGCGAATTCGATTATGCACAATGTTCAAAACATACAGAGGTGAGCCTGCCTGGAGAGAAATAAAAAATAGGTTGCAGCCGCCAAATTACTCTTCAAGGAACGACCACTCATATAAATAGAGGGAAAGAAGACAGAGGACGGACACTGGAAAGTTTTCTTTTCTCAATCGTACTATCAGGGACTGGAATGCTTTACCTGCAGACTTACTAAAGGCTTTACCAATAACCAAAAATGTATTTAAAAATAGGCTTAAGGACTTTACTAATAGACGGTAGTATATTATACACACTACTTAAAGGGTGTAATTGATATCTTGTTATTTGAAGTGTTCTATCAGTGAGGAAGTGTGTTGGTGTCAATGAAGTGTGTTGTGTGAGTGAAGTCTATTGTGTAAGTGAAGAGTGTTGGTGTTAGTGAACTGGCTGTGCAAAGTATTTGAACAGTGAAATGGTTAGAAGTGTTAGTGAAATCAGGTAGAATCAGTGCAGTGAGTGAGTTGACAGCGAAATAAGTGTAGTGCCGAAAGGTACCTGTGCAGGTATGAACCTGTCACACTCGTGGGTCTTAGTTCGAACTTAGGGTTAAGATACAAATTAGATTTACTTTAAATGTTATTTTAAGTGACCATGCTTCATTTAATTTAGGATGCTCCTTGTTATTATTATTATTATTATTATTATTATTATTAATTATTGTCTTTTATTAGTTGTGTATATTATTAATTGTCATTATTGAGTGTAATTAGTTACCACTGCCACCGGGTATATATCCATTTGCAGTGTGAATAAATACATACATACATGTGTGGACGTTTCTATAACAGTAAGCGAAATGAAACACGGTAGATGAAAAGACCTAAAAAAAAGGAATTGGGAACAAGAAAACAAGCGAAATCAGTCGTTAAACGAGGACTATATAATTTTATATCATTATCATGTCATACCGATGAGGAAATATGAATGCAAACTAGTTCAGCAGACAGAAATGAAAGGATATTTTCTTGAAATTACTGAGCACATTAATTTCGTTACGGACCTACTGAATTCTCCGTTATTAATGATTAAAAATATTAAATGTGGAGAAACTATTATATTCGCAGATCCAAAATTTGATTCGTAAATCTCTTATCTTCTAGAATCGTGAATTGCTGAAACCCCAAAAGACACAATTTTTCTCAAATTTTGTTTTTCGTATGGTTGAAGTAATATTGATACAAAGGCCTTTCAAATGGTTCCCACACGGCCAGTGCTCAACGCACATTTCAAAGCGGCAATAAGTAACAGTCTATTGCAGGAAATTGCAGGAATACCACAAATCCAGCGCGTGTAGAATATTTTAGGAAGTAAAAAATTTCAGTTTGCTTTCCTTTGTTGCTTTTATAGGATTAAAAGAATATGAAGAATTAAATGTGCTATTCACATAATTTTGCATTTTGTTTGTTTGTGTACTTTTTTCAATTTCTTGGCTAAAATATACATTTAAAGTTCTTTAGGCCTATAAGATTAAACAAATTCAATTCTCTGTCTCCTTTACTTAAAAATTGTTTTATGTAAATAAAATGATTATGGTGTGAAATGCAGAAACCCCACATATCCAGAAAATACTAAAGAAAAAATTTATTTATTTATTAATTATTTACTTACTTACTTAAATGGGCTATAATGAAATATTAATTAAACATAATACATAATTAAGTCATTTACAATTCATATCCTAATTCTACTTTATGATAGGCCTAAATGACAATTTATATACACACAGAATAACCTATCAAAATCGAGTAACACTCACAAATCGATTTCATGTAAAAGTATGTAATTCTTAATTTTTAATTTAAATTGATTAACCGTTCGGCAATCCCTGACATGACGTGGTAAGGAGTTCCATAGGCGACAAACTGACACGGTGAAAGAGGATGAATAGAAAGAGGTGCGGTGGCGAGGAATGGATAATAAGGCCTGATGTTGATTCCGTAACGTTGAAAGGTATTCAAAGCGAGTTCTCAGATATTTTGGAGTAGAAGTGAATAATATTCTAAAAAAAAAACAGATAAAGAATGTGCTATTCTACGTTCCTTTAGGCGGACCCAAGAAAGAACTTCAAAAGATGGCGTTATATGGTCAAATTTACGAGTATTGCATATGAAGCGGACACACACATTATGAATACGTATTATGCTTTAATAAAAAAAATAGTCACTTAAAACTTGAAGGGAATTACTTTTTTGTATCTCCTGAACAATTTGCTCAAATGGACATTGTGATGTTTCTGCAATTTACGATTATACACTTATACAATTATATCTAATAAACAATTATATACAATGCAATATTATACAATTATACTGGTACTTTACTTGAAATGCAAACATGTTTATTGCAATTTTCTCAAAAATGGCTCTTACGATTTTCTTTAAATTTTGCACATGAACTACACGTACCAATATCTAAAACATTTATTTGAAACTATTTTTTGCACTTGCACTAATAACGGAGATGTCCTATGTCGCGCGACTTTTGAATCACCCTGTATAATATGTATTTAGTTGAAAACAATACTACGCTCACATACAAGTTTTTCTACTTAGACCGTTTGAAATATCAGTGTATTGGCCATTGCGCTAGTTTTTGTTTAGTCAACTGTCCGAAGACAGGTCTGAACCCCATAAGTGACACCAAGAAGGCACACTTATGAGGCAACTAGGCCAGGAGATAATGGGGTAGGGTGGCCAGTTCCTTTCCCCCTCCATGTATACATAGGCGACAAGCTACATATTGCACTAGTCAGATTTCAGATGCATACAAACAATTGTTCTTCCTCTGACACATATCGTCAAGTGAGATGTAGTGCCTGGTAATAGATATACATATCAGCCAGAACCCCAGATACTGCGCTAGTCTGGGACATTAATAACGAAAAGGTTGTGCATCGTTAGTGCTCTATACATGTATTTTTTAGAATGATAAAGTTGAGCTAATCACACACGCACACACACACACACACACACACACCAAACGAAGATTACGCTTACGAAATCTACACTGATGGGAGTAAGTCCAGTGAAGGGGTAGGTTCAGGAGTAGCAGTATTTTTCGGAGATGATCTCGTACAACAATCTAAATTCAGACTTCATGGTGAATGCTCAAATAACCAGGCTGAACAGTTCACAATCCTAAAAGCACTTCATATACTTAACTACAGCACAACCCTAAGACTGCATCATTATATACAGACAGTAAGATCACCCTAGACTCCCTCCAAAACAGCAGGAACCACAATTCATTAATAGAAGAAATCAGAAAGGAATTGATTTCCTTAAGAGGAACAGGTTGGATCATAACCTTCAGATGGGTTAAGGCGCATATAGGGATCTTCGGGACCGAGCTTGCCGATCGCCTTGCCAAGAAAGCCACAAGAGAAGATACACTCCACTACAGCAAGATCCCCATGAGTGGAGTAACAAAGACTTCGCGAGAAGAAAGCCTTGCGAAGTGGGAAAATCGGTGGCAGCTAGCAAGAAACGGAGCGGATACAAGAAGATATTTTCCACAAGTCTCGCTTTCACATACCTGTTTCAGCTGGATGACAACCATGCTAACTGGTCATGGAAGAATCAACGCATACTACCACAGATTCCGCATCATACAAGACCCAACATGATGCAATAACGGTGAAAAAGAGTTGATCATATTTTACTCGAGTGCCCGAAATACAACAAGCCCCTGAAACAAACTGAAAATGATCATAAATTTCAAAGGAGGAAGGTGGCTACCGAACAAGACCGATCTCATGGAAAAATATGAAGGAATATTGTAAATTGTAAGAGAAGTAGATCTAGAAAGTAGACGAAACGTATGGCATTAAGATTACGAAATGTTGAACACGTTAAGGTAAAAAAAAAAACTATAAAATTGGAATTTAAACTTATACAGAAAAGAGTTCACAAAATAGATTAAGAATAAGTAATAAATACCAATAAGACATTAGTTGAGGGATTATATTCAAACATATTAAATTTGTCAAAAAGAGTAAAATAAAATATGATTGTATTAAGTTAATATAAATAATAATGTAGGATACAAGTCTCATAATAGAATATCAGAATACTTAATAACAATGTAACATATAAATATACACTATTCAAAATTATTTCTAAGTTTATAATATGATATATTCATTCTAGTCACAATAGCATAAATTACATTACCCTATAAGTAATAAATTCTGTCGCATATATAATTGTAAGAACATTGTAATCCTGCAAGCACAAACCAGACATGTAGTATTGCTTATGTAATGGAGCAGGTTGACCAAATAAAGATTGAAAAAAAAACACACACACAGATATATATATATAATTTGAACTGGTAATGGAAATTACGGGAAAACGGCTGAACGAATTTTAATGAATGACCCGTCATTTTGAAGCTTAGCATCCAATGATTTTTAGAAAAATAGCAACTTTGAAGCGTTAGTTTTCCTACATAATTTTCTATTTTCCAAAATCTATCTTTCGTCAGTTTTGAGAACTAATTCTATTTCAGAATGAAACAAAACACACACTACGATAAACAATAGGCTATTACACGAAGGCCATGACCTGCAGGATTACTGACATATTTAGAGTTCAAATTCAATTGGTTGTTAAAAACTTCAAGACTTACTAAAAATAATTACAGGTCTGATTCTGCGGTGTGTAATTTTCTGAGCACAGCTGTGTATTGGGTATTAAAATCTACAAAACGTCAAGTGGTTTGATGACATTATTACCATTAGAAATTAAATATTATCATAGTTAATCCCATGATGTTAATATATAAGCTACAAAACTTGCGTAAGATAATATTGTTATTAAAATCAAATATCTTTATAGTTATTAATCAAGTGGGGTTGGGTCTTTTCCTATACTTAATGGCGGTGTGGTGTAGATACTTATATGCGTCATTCTCTTTAGTATTGACTCGAGAGAACGCAAAAATTACAGTTCCTAAAGAAAGACGGTATTACTTACTGATAAAATAAGAGGCCTAGAAAATTTTGTACTCTCCCGATCATTTCAGCAAGATCTCTTAGCAGGATAAAATGATTTTACCCTCTACATTTCAAGCTCTACATGCAGCAGCTATACCAAGATGCTATGTCTATTGTTTGAAAGCATAGCAAACCTGACTTTTTTAACTTTCATCTACAATCCACAATGACCTGAAATAGCTACTGCTTTAATCCGACATGGGAAACCCACTGATCGTCCTGACATTGTTACTTGCCTTTTCACGTTGAAACTGAAAAACTAAAGGTGGATGGGTTCAAGAAAAAGTATTTGTCATAAAAAGACCATTCAGAGGGAGTATGTTTCATTATTATGGAAGCCAATAACTTTCATTGAAAGTAAATGTGAAAAAAAAAATATATTTGAACGTATAATGGACTTAGTTTGCAGCATTTGCTGCACAAGCCACTAGTTGATATAATTCTAGAATGACGAAGCATTCTTTTTATGTCGGTTGAGGTCCAGTATTACGTTACTACATTTATTTTTGTGCGAGATCGTGCGTATTTGCTTGGTTTCCGCACAAAACCAAACCGCGGAAAGTCTAAAATTCCACATTCAGTATTCCCAACCTAACACACATAACAATTTCCCTCTTCTTACCGCTTAAGTGACATATTGATTTTACTGCTTTAGGCTTTCAACATATTATTTTTAGAGACGTTCAATATAGTAATAATTATAAATTGGAAACTTACCACTGCAATTTCACCTAAATTCCACTGTTAATTATTGTTTTTAAATATTTGCAAAAATTAAGTAAACTCTACAACTCCACTAAAGTTACTGCATTCATGATGCAAATAACATTAAGGAAGCCGTGAAAAAATCAACAAGATTCCAGACTCATCATAGACTGGGGGAAAAAAGCCAGACGTATATCACGGCCTGCTGGAGTATAGTAAACACAGAAAACATTGTAAAGCAACAATGTTGAAGATAGATATTTTGGTTTTGCAAATTTGCCTTCATTTAACAGAAACCAAGATGGAGATTTCATTGCAACTAATTAGAAATTCCTCTTTCAGGTATGTAATAAACGATCTTCGCACAAAATAATGTACGATACACGAGCGGTATGTTTTCTTTCAATTCTCGGAAATTAAAAAGCTCAACTACGTTTCGCTTTTTCAAACTTTTCCTCGAACATGAAAACTTCAACATACCGCTCTTGTAACGCATATTACTAGTACTTGAGCAAAGTAGCCCATAAACATTTCATCTCATTAACCAGGTCTACTGTGAAAATTTATTGAAAATGTATGTGTGGTTTTCAAATCGTGGAAAGCTATGACGACGGAAAAACGAAGATGACAAATGAACCTCGTACCGGTAGGCCTAGCTTAAAGGTTACAGGCGAAAATGTGGAGGGAGTACAAAGTTGTGATGGTTTTCTTCGATCCACAAAAAATATAGCCTCAATTCTGACAGCTTCAAGGTACGTCAGCGAAGATTCACACTCCCCACAGACTGGGATTTTATTATTCATGTATTCACTTTCTTTTTCCTAGGTTATCGTCGTGTTCATCTTGTTGTTATTCTCGCCCTGATAGTCGAGAATGTCTTGGTGTCATATTCAAAATTAAAGCAACCGCAGACATCAGGTTGGAATGTGTTACCAAGGCGACGGAATAATTGAATACTTACCTCTTTGAGCCTTGTAATAAAAATGATTATATTAAGATGAATGGCTGAAGGGCGGGGTGTAACGGGTTTGTTGTATATATTTTTATTGATACTTGGGAAGTATGGCACGTTTACCGTCTGCAAAAATATCAATTAAATTAAAATGTAAAGTGAGTGTGGGAAATTCAAGATTTCATATTTTTTACGCCTAGCTGTAAACTGCATAGAAAGGTTACAAAGTACAAAGTTGAAAGAGAATTAACTGTGGACTTCTAGCGTTCATTAGTTTATGAACTTGTGATTGCCAAACCTGCAGTCTCCAAGACGAGTGTGTGCTGACAGGAAGTTCTAATAAGACAAAATGAAAAACCGACAGCTATTAGATCGATCACACAGCACATACAATTTAATCGATTCGTGTTAAAAATTACGATGACGTAATTACTTCCGTTTCCCTTTGATGTTTTGCATTAAACATTACATTATTTTAATTACGTCTTAGACTACACCAAGGACAGACAATGAAGTGACGACTGTCAGTTGCAAATTAACAAATGACGGTGCATCTGTGCAATAATACATTTACATTTGTATTGATGGATATAGTTTATGTTTGTGAGGTTACAATAGAACTGAAATACTTATATATGCACTTAATTGTATAGAACATTATAAAAAAATACGCCATAAACTGTAAACTACTTATTCACTTGATGTAACTGTACAGTTTGCAAAATAAGAATAAACGTTAATAACAATCATAATAATAAAATGTGAATAATTGATTAAATGGCGATCTTACTCGTGTTAATTATGTAAGCATGTGCAGCTAACAGCTGTTTCGGTGCTATTTGATACCATCCTCAGAGCCTACTAGATTTCGAAGCTATCTCAACTTCGCTGCCTGTTGTATGGGTGCGTTCGTGTGATGAAGAGTTGTGCCAAATATTGTGTGTGTTCTGAAATTGATCTGTGTGTTGAGAATTTGATTGGGGTGTGTTTTAGTGTGTCTGTATATTTCATATTGTTCTATTGTGTTGAGTTTTTGGTTTTTGGGTTGTATGTGTAGGATTTCCATGTCTGTATTTATGTTATTGTATGTGTGGTTAGCATTAGACATGGAAATCCTACACATACGACCAAAAACCAAAACCTCAACACAATAGAACAATATGAAATATACAGACTCACTAAAACACACCCCAACCAAATTCTCAACACACAGATCAATTTCAGAACACACACGCTATTTGACACAACTCTTCATCATATGAACGCATCCACACAACAGACAGCGAAATTGAGATAGCGCCGAGATGTAGTAGGCTCTGAGGATGGTGTCGAATAGCACCGAAACAGCTGTAAGCCGCACATGCTTACATAATTAACACGAGTAAGATCGCCATTTAATCAATTATTTATATTCAAGTGTTAAAAGTAGTGTGCGAAAGTTACAACAGGGAATAAAATGTGATTTCAGATTTTCACGCTATTGAATGTATAGCCTAAAGTATGAACTGTAGGCCTATGTAATGTCATTAAATTTAGAGGGATTATTGTTTGAGATTTCAAATAAAAAAGGTTAATATAACTTTGCTCGTTTTTGTTTTCTTTTCGAGATAAAACTTTTTTTCGTGTTTTGGGAAAGCCATTGATTTAATTCCCAATATGCTCAGATAATTTAAGAGAGCAGTGTATTATGATAATAAATGATTGAAAGAATTTTAGCTTTGTCCTTGAAATGTGCAGAAATTTGATCCGCACAAATGTAACTTATCGTTCTAAAAAGGAATTTTACAATGTTACATTTGTTCGGATCAGATTTCTGCATATTTAAAGGACAAAATTAAAATTCCTTCAATCAGTAATTAGGAAAATACAGTGGAAGCTCTTAAGTTCGACAGAAATCAAGTTCGACATCCTATAGTTCGACGTCCACACCTATGGAGTAACGGTTAGCGCATTTGCCGCGAAACCAGTTGGTCCGGGTTCGATTCCCGATCGGGGCAAGTTACCTGGTTGAGGTTTTTTCCGGGGTTTTTCCTCAACCCAATATGAGCAAATGCTGGGTAACTATCGGTGCTGGACCCCGGACTCATTTCACCGGCATTATCACCTTCATCTCATTCAGACGCTAAATAACCTAAGATGTTGATAAAGCGTCGTGAAATAACCTACTATAGTTCTCCTGCTTACGTAGGAGAATTAGACACGCCCCTATACGGGCACTAGGAAATGGGTTTGCCATTTGAATGGGAATTGGTTCTGTGTCTTGTAGTGATACTTTTGTTAAAGAAAAACAGAATATTTTATTGGTTACGATATCCATATTGATCACTGATTTTAAATTAATGAACTCTTCTTTTTCTATTTAAGAATTGTGCCGTTTGTGAGACGGAACTGTCGAAACTCACTGTGGTACTAGAAGCACATACTGTTCTCCAACCAGGAGATAAAACGTGAAAGGAATGTGCTTACTATTGTGTCATCTATTGGAGCGAAGTAGATAGATAATATTAGAGTTATAACGTCAGTTTAAAAATCATGCGCTCTCCTGCATATGTTATTTCCTGTATGGAGGGATTAAAAGACCAACAGATTAACAGCGATCTAATTTTGTAACTAGGGTAGTATAAAAATGTGTTATGGTTTGTGCTTTGAGAGATAGCCTATAGAGATACGAGTACCCACGTGTGTGACCTTATGACATCTTATGACATCAACATTCATTCACAGCATCACCCCTCTTCCCTTCATTCCCTGGAGACTTTTTCGTGGTTGGAGTACAGTACACAGGTCTCGGGGCGGGCAGGAAATGCAAGTACAGTACTGTATTCGTTGATGGATAACCAATAAGAATTTGTATTCATTTCACCTGCCACACCCACTACCCTTATTGGATTGAACTTTCAATTCTGTTCTGTCGAACTTAGTAGAGTCCACTATACTCTGCTCTTTTAATTTTTTTTTTTAATTTTTATTTAAATTCAAATATACAGAATAAAGAAATATAATTACAAAACAAACAAAGAGAAATACAAATAAAATAATACAAGCAATATAAAAAGAAGATACAGTAGTATTAACAAAATTTGAGACCGAATGAGCAGCGCTCGTGCTCGGTCGCAGTTCAGATATAATATTAAAAAAAATAATAATATAAATAAATAAGTAAAATATAATAGGAACTAAAATATAATTACAGCGGCAATGGAATTATATAATATAATATAATATTAACACTAGAGAAGAATAATATCGCACGTGAAAAGTAGGACTAATATATATTTCAAAATTATAGAATACAAATATAATATAGGTTGATTAATTCATACACATAGGCTATAAATTTATTTAATCAAATTGAAGATATTAACACGTTTCTAATTTTCTTGTTATATGTTAGTGGGTTACATGTTAGAAGTTCTGGGTGTAATTTAGTTAAAGCATTGTACAACCGAGGGCCAAAATTGACTTAGCATATTTGGAATTAAATCAATGGCTTTCCCAAAACACGCTATGAAATGTTTTATACGTGGTACAGTCATTAAGGTCTAATACTGAGCGCATAGTGGCGTTGTGGTGCACTATAGCGCATAGGTGGCGCCATGGTATGATACCTTGTCAGTTAGTCTCTCGACCCAACAAGAGACAGTTGAGTGCATGCACTGTAAGCAGAACTACGGTCTTTGTTGTGACGGTGATTTGAATGCGCGCGTCGGAACTCGAGTATGTTGCAGTTTGAGCAACGGGCAAACGTCACGTTCTGTCAGAAATTAGGCGAAACTGCTATAACCGATCATAACTGGAGACGAAACATGGTGTTTCCTTTACGATCCGCAACTGAAGCGACAATCCGCCACCTGGAAAATGGCATTATTTCCACGACAGAAAAATCCGCAACAAGACAGGTCAAAAGGCAAGGTGATGCATTAACAGTTTTTTTTATTCAAATGGAATTGTTCACATAGAATTCATCCCACAAGGTGCAACTGTAGACAAGATCCTCTACAAAGAGATTCTTGGCCGTTTAAGCAATTCAATTCGTCGTAAGCGTCCTGAGCTTTGGCATAGGAAGAATTGGCTGTTGCTACACGACAACGCCCCTGCACATCGCTCCATCCTTGTCCAAGAGGAACTTGCAAGGCAACAGGTCGCTGTTTTGCCACACCCTCCGTACTCATCTGATCTCGCACCATGCGATTTTTTTTCTCTTTCCCCTCATGAAATCAATCCTACGAGTTCGTAATTTTTATGTGGCCGAAAAGGTCACGACTGCCACAAGAGAAGCCGTACGGCATCTTCCTGCCAACATCTTTCAGCGGTGCTTCCAGCAGCTACACCAACGTTGGCAGACGTGCATAGCGGCCAAGGGTGACTATATTGAGGGAGGATGTCGATCTGCTTAAGTGTACGCCGTGTCACGCGGCATCTTCTGAGACATCCAGATTCTTGTGGGTGCCTACCCTTCAGGCGTCAGTGTCAGAACTTAATGATTGTACCACGTATAAAAGAATTGTTATCTCGGAAAGGAAGAAAAACCCAGGAAAATTGTATTAAACTTTGTTTGATATATCTCAAAGAATAACCCCCTAACATTAATGGAATTGCTTACGGTTTAGCATGTAGTAATGCGTAATGCACGGTATTACGTATGTAAATTCCGGACTCTTTGGCCTAATTCGTCGCCAGGATTATATGACGCACTGTTGATAACTGCGCTGCTACGCGAATTAATTGAAGCTCATGTAGAAGCCAGGCTGGGAGCAGAGCAGACAAGAGCCAGCCAATTAAGCTCCATTATGCACACAAACAATGGAGCGGACTTGAAATGCAGCCCATGCAATTTTCAATGTACCAATATAGTCTCTATTGTTTCAGATCAACTTTTTTTATTTTAACTGAGAAGGCAAGGTTTAGTGAATGGTCTGCGACATTGAGGCTTACAAATGGAAGCTTGAAGAAACCTGCATCAGTACTTCTAACTTTCATAAATTCATTCACTTATCCTTCCATTATCCATCCTTCCATCCATCCATCCATCCATTTATGCACACACGCAAATATATGTACACATGTTGAGTTTACATACATACATACATACATACATACATACATACATACATACATACATACATACATACATACATACATACATACAGTACATACATACGCTGACAAGAAAATATTGCAAGAGTAAAGATTAACCTACGTATGGAATGTACCGATTCAGCTATTTCAGGCTCATGACTTACAGTATATCGACATCTGCTCGCCTAGTTGAAATAATAAGTTATTATGTAAAATAAGACCTGAAAATTACAATTACATTGTGCAAAGGAGCAGATAAGTAAGGTTTAAAGTCTTAGGGCCGTATTCATAGACATTCTTAGCGCGGGCTTTCGGTGGATGATCAGCGAACTAACGTTTTTCGTATTCATAAACCAGTGTTAGCGATATGATATGATATTGTGAATTTTATTAGTAACAACAATGTAATTTATTCGTCACAACAATAATTCCTTTCTACAATTCACCTTAAACGCTCTCGTCAACAATTGGATCTTCACTCAACACAGTATTCGTTATAGCACTCCACCGACGACAATGACAATTGACTTGGACTATTACGCACAACAATGAACTGTTAATCTTAACTAATATTTACAAAGCACTATTTACAAATCAGAACTACCCGTTCTCAGTTCACAGTTCTTCTATCTCAGTCACTCGAGTTCACAGTATCTCGAACCACAGACCTTCAGAGACAGTTCACTGTACTCGAACTCGGGTCCCTCCAACTGCGGTCCACTGCACTCGAACTCAGGTCCCTCCAACTGCGGTCCACTGCACTCGAACTCAGGCCTTCGGATGCTGACGCAGATGCGGACGCACACTCGAGTCGAACTCCGGCACACAAGTCTGGCTTGCTTGCTCTGGCTTACTCACTGACTGAATAACTGAAAACTGGAAACTCTGAAAACTCCTGTCGTTCCTTCGCGACCGTAATTTATAACCATAGCGACGTAACCTCGAAGTTTCCACCCGTCTCTAGAGATGGCATTCCAGAGAAATCCAGAGCCCTCTCCTCTCTACCAGCACCAGATGCGCGCGTAAACTCGTCGCGTGACGTAATACACCCTCTCTCTTCTCTCCACCGCGCGACGTCACTCAATGTTCCGTGCAGCCTGTGCGATCTGCTTTCATGCGGGACGCTGGTCGTGAGTTCGAATCTCACGTCGCTGTCACAATATGAATCCTGTTTAGCACGCTCGTAGCGCGGGCTAGCGAAATGTCTATGAATAGCACCCTTAATGGTTATTACGATTGGTTTAAACATGCACTAAAACCAGACGTAAGTGCAAGTTTGAACCAATAAATTATTGAGATTTTCGATAAATTAATTAGTTTAGGAAATTGTATATTTATTATGTATAACTACATTTGTATATAGATCTTTTTGTTAAATTATTAAGTTTTGTACTTTTGTGAACTAATATCAATAAATCTACATACATACATACATGCATACATACATACATGCATACACACACACACTTAGAGTCCACACCTGTGGAGTAACGGTTAGCGCGTCTGGCCGCGAAACCAGGTGGCCCGGGTTCGATTCCCGGTCGAGGAAAGGTACCTGGTTGAGGTTTTTTCCGGGGTTTTCCCTCAATCCAATACTAGAAAATGCTGGGTAACTTTCGGTCCTGGACCCAGGACTCATTTCACCGGCATTATCACCTTCACCACATTAAGACCCTAAATAACCTTAGATGTTGATAAAGCGTCGTAAAATAACTTACTAAAATAAAAAAATACACACATAGAAACACACACGCTCGTTTATTAATTCTTCACTAATTAATTAATTCCTTCATAAATTGAGACAATATTTCATTCGTTCACACGTTTATTAGTGCTTTCATACCTGCGTCCATTATGGATCCAAATCCATTTATTAATTAATCAGTAATCACCTATACACATATTCAATTAAAATTAACTAAAGTTAATATTCTGTATTATAGGGTAAACTAGGGTCTGTTGGACAGTCGGGCATGTTGGACACTCTGTACTTTAACGGTTTACCTCGCCACTTGTGGGCACCACATTCTGCTAGAAGTCAATGACGGAAGTAGCCACCAGAGTGTCCAACATGCCCGACTGTCCAACAGATCCCAGTTTATCCTATAATGAAATAATGCATTATTCATTTACTAAAAATGAATGATACATAACATAATGTTTAAGGGGAGACTCCACTGAAAATCATTAAAATTCCCCCCCAAAAATTTTATTAGCTATTTCATTTCTTTAGAATGCACATTTTCAGACCCCATAGGGATTTAGTTCAATTTTGATTACAGATATGTTTATTTTATTATTTTTAAATTAAGGCTGTAAGAAGGCGTGACATTTAAAGAGCTGTCAAAATTATTTTTTCATCAAAGAATTCTTTTTACAAATTTCTGATTATACATCTGGTATTTTTTTCTAAAGTTGGCTCCCTGAAGTTACTAGATAAATATACGAGAAGAGAATTTTATGTGTTACATAAATATTGTTTTTAGTTTCAAATCCACTTTTCCGTAAATTTATTTTTCTTGATTCAAAACGAACTTTTTTCTTTTTTTCAAATATTAATCAATCTGGATGAAATTTTTACGCAGGTATTTATGAGGTACCTGCATGTTTCTATGCATTTATTCGTAAGAAGTACTGTTAGTTTATTTTATTAATATTTTTCATGAATTACAGAAAAAATAACATTTTCCAAATTTAAAAAAATCTGAAAGTGAATAAATGCGATATTTCATAAAATGAATGCATAGAAATGTTTCTCTGTATCTTGCGAATGTAACAAAAAAGTAAGCTTTAAATTTGAGATGTTCTACTAAAAACTTGGGTTTGAAAATATTTATAGAAAAAAGTAGAAAAAATCAAAAGCTAAAAACATTTGGGAGTTCAAAATTTGGATTTTGTTAGTCCTTTACATAGTAAAACATGTGCTCAAAATGCAAATCTAGTCTTTCAGGTAAAGCTCCCTGTAAAGCAGATTTGAATAATTTCAAGGGAAAATTTGTTCATGTGCTCAAAATGTTGCTGAAAAAATGATTAGCAAAAAAATTGTCATTTTTTAGTGGAAGGTCTCCTTAAGACTACTTTGAAGAGTCCTCCCGTTGAAGTCTGAATAAATTAAGGAAACATATACTGTACATGATTTTGTCATACACCGGTGATAAGATAATTGTGAATTACAGCGAAACGGTTGAGTAAAACAGAATGATGACATGCAAGACAGAGGTATCTCTAAGAAATGTGCAGGCATAAAATATCTGAAGTTGTCCATCATGAATTCCAATTGCAATCACCAAGAACTGAACTAGGTTATGTAATGTGTAAAATCGACACTCTATTAGTTAGTATAATTAAATAAAAATGAAGAAGTCAAATAATGAAGACTAATTACTGAATTTCTCAGTTCTATATAATGTTGCGCAAAACCTAAGAATCTAAAATTGAACCTGTCGATGGTATTCAAGACATTGTAGATTTAGCTGGTGGGAATTTCGGACACTTCTTGTAAGATACAACATGGTACATCATTTTAAAACTTAACTGGAGGTAGTAGCATACTAACATAAAATACTTTATTGCCTGATATCTCAATAATTATCAATTTTCGGACCAATGTTTATATAGAATTTTTTTATCCTCTAAATATGTGAAATCCAACCCAGAAACTTTGCCGTGTTTTTTTTAACACTCTATATACAGTTGAGTCTTGATTTTGTCTAGCAAAACCTCTTCCAAGGCATATTGTAAGTAGACCTTTCAGGCCGGAAACCTGGTTTAAAATCTTGGTAATTCTAAACGAAATTTGTTGTGGAGAAAGATGGGTAGAGATAAGTATTCTGAGGGCGTTTTCGCATCGAGTACGATCGCTCTTCCAACCCTTTATTAATATCATCCGAGAAATGAATATATTGGTAACATCGGATTTTTACATGGGTCTCATGATCGTCTGAACAAGTAACAATTACTCTCAATGTGAGACGCCTTTTGATAAGTCACAGACATAAAGAACTTTCCTGAAATTTGCTCAAGCATTCAAGCTACACCCTGTGTTACTTGAGTTCGACGGACTTGGGGACACATGTTAGCACTTTACACGGTAGTGAACAACAGAAAAAAGTATGTAATTAAATTAAGCGAGGAAAGGAAAGTGGGAATTACACGATTGTGTTTACTTGAGACAATTGTTGGAAGTTGTGTGCAAACCAGACTGGCCGGTGAGTTGCATCAGATGAAGAGAGCCGGTACACTTTCGTGACATCACTGCATGTACACCCTGAAGCTATTCAAAATAGCATGACTGACTGGTCGGTATACCACTCTTTTATTTTTTGCACCGCAGAACCCCTTCAGATGCCCTACAACGGACGTATGAAGGTCATGGACAGGCAGATACGTACATTCTACAAGAGAAATTCAAGATTTACAACGAATAGATATGTCTAGTGGAAAGTAAGAGAGATTGCTGCTTTTTAGTGCAGCCTTGTTTACTACGACATCACCATCAATCGTAAACCGTATCAAAGTCAATTTTATTACGCTGGTTTCCGAATAGGAGACAAGCCATGCGAATATGTGTGACCGAGCCCCTTCTAATAATTTATACAGAGTGTTCAAAAAGTATGGAATATTATCATAACTTTATATATTTTAATTTCACGAAAAGAAGTTTTATACAAAAGTTATTGGAAATAAACTATACAATATAATACCAGTATTCGAAAATAGTAATATGCGTTACAAGAGCGGTATGTTGAAGTTTTCGTGTTCGAGGAAAAGTTTGAAAAAGCGAAACGTAGTTGAGCTTTTTTAATTTCCGAGAATTGAAAGAAAACATACCGCTCGTGTATCGTACATTATTTTGTGCGAAGATCGTTTATTACATACCTGAAAGAGGAATTTCTAATTAGTTGCAATGAAATCTACATCTTGGTTTCTGTTCAATGACGGCAAATTTGCAAAACAAAAATATCTATCTTCAACATTATTGCTTTAAAATGTTTTCTGTGTTTACTATACTCTAGCAGGCCGTGATATGCGTCTGTCTTTTTTTTTCCCCCAGTCTATGATGAGTCTGGAATCTTGTTGATTTTTTCTGGGCTTCCTTAATGTTACTTGCATCACGAATGCAGTAACTTTAGTGGAGTTGTAGAGTTTACTTAATTTTTGCAAATATTTAAAAACAATAATTAACAGTGCAAGTTAGGTGAAATTGCAGTGGTAAGTTTCCAATTTATAATTATTACTATGTTAAACGTCTTTAAAAATAATATGTTAAAAGCCTAAAGCAGTAAAATCAATATGTAACTTAAGCGGTAAGAAGAGGGAAATTGTTATGTGTGTTAGGTTGGGACTACTGAATGTGGAATTTTAGATTTTCCGCGGATTGGTTTTGTGCGGAAACCAAGCAAATAAGCACGATCTCGCACAAAAGTTAGTTATTCAGCATACAGTGTGTGAGAGGAAAATTTACTTTTTTTAAACGGCACCCTATATTAGAATTTAAATTTTCCGAATTTCCATTAAATTTTACGTATCAATGTGTAGAAATGTTATCCATTGACTCGTTTAATGTTTTATAACTATTTATTAAACCTGTTTTGTGGACTTCAAACTGAGACAAATAAGTATGTAAAATCATGTTGAGTAGGCTATATAACTAAACAAAACACTTGAATAATTTCAAGGGAAAAATTGTTCCGGAGCCGGGTATCGATCCCGGGATCCTTCGCTTAGCGCACGAATGCTCTACCGACTGAGCTACCCCAGAAACTATACAAGACACCGTCACAATTCTTCCCTTTATATCCACACAACTCAAATGGGCTGACAGGACGCCAGAAACCCAACTTTGAGTGCACACAATTCTGTGTGGGAAGAATTGTGACGGTGTCGTGTATAGTTCCTGGAGTAGCTCAGTCGGTAGAGCATTCGTGCGCTAAGCGAAGGGTCCCGGGATCGATATCCGGCTCCGGAACGCTATTACTAATCAAACTTGACAACAGAAGCTCAAAATGAGAACCATTCACAACCAAACAATATCCCAGTCTGTCACAAAATCAGTTCATTGTAGATATAAAATGGAATAGATCAGTCATATATTATAACTGTGAGAAAGACAAAGCCAAACAAATCCGCTACTTAATATGAAAACAGAGATTTTTCTCGTGCGCGGGGTTCGAATCTCTCTTGACAGATTGTCCGGTGCGGTATTTTCTGGGTTGTCCCCAACTATAAGGTGCTGTGAGGTTATTTTATGTATGAATCATCGGTATTTTATTGCTATCAGTAACTTTACAAACACTAGCTAACTTTGCAAATGCTACATTATCAATAAATAATCGAATTAACCAGACATGAATTTCCAAGAAAATTTCGAAATAATTTTTTTCGCCATTCTAATATTTGCTCTCTATTTTCCCAAATCAGAAAGTCTGAAGTACATAGTCAAGGAAATAGACATCAAGAACTTGCATTACAAAAATAATTAATAATTCTAACGGACTGATAAACGTGCGACAGTCTAATATCTGCATGGTGCCATGAAATAAGACAAATTCGAAGTGACCATAAGCAGGAATATTTTATTATAGATTATGGTGTATGGTTTATTTAACGACGCTCGCAACTGCAGAGCTTATATCAGCGTCGCTGGTGTGCCGGAATTTTGTCCTGCAGGAGTTCTTTTACATGCCAGTAAATCTACTGACATGAGCCTGTCGCATTTAAACACACTTAAATGCCATCGACCTGAGCCGGGATCGAACCTGCAACCTCAAGCATAGAAGGCCAGCGCTATACCAACTGCGCTACCGAGGGCGGCATAATGAATTATATAATTTATTTTATACTCGACCATGCCGAAATGTAGTAATTATACACCTGGTAGCAGACCTTTAATGCATGTCATTAAAGTACACCTACTCATTAAAGGTCAGGTCTTTCAGCCAATGACGACTCAGGTTACAACTGTTCAGCCAATGACAGATCAGCTTTCTACCGTTATAAAACCGCAAGTATCGATTATTCTCGGACATGCAACGAAAGAGAATTAGCGAAAAGTCACGGAGGCTGGAAATCCAATACTGTCGCAGAAGGTTATGTTCTGTTACTATAATAATTAGCGTTAATTGTAAATAATATTCAAATAAATTCAATTTGTCATCTCGTTTTTCAATGTCTAATTTTATTTCAATGTTATCTCTGTAGGTTCTTATGGCCTAGCAAGGTCAATGTGCACATCTGTTCCTCGGAAAAAATCAATACTTTCGCGTCTGCGCACATCTCACAACATACGGGACATTGCTCCAGGTCAGATACAATAAAATTAATAATATCAAGTTAGAAATATGGTCGAGCATAAAAAGTCGTATGAAACTCGCCTATAACGGTAATTAAGAAGCTCGTATGAAAATTATGAAACTCGCTTGCACTCGTTTCATACATATCCATAATCACTTCTTAATTACCTCCATTATAGGCTCGTTGCATAATGCACTATTACGCTCGACCATGCCAAAATGTAGTAATTGTACATCTGTTAGCAGCCCTTTAATGGACCTCATTAAAGTACGCCTATTCATTAAAGTTCAGGTGTTCCACCAATCAGAAAATACCATTGTAGCAATATGAAAGCGCAAGTATCGATTATTCTCGGATATGCAATCGAAAGACAACAATAAATCAATAAATCACCTATATTTGAAATAAAGTCAGTTCTGTTCCTATAATAATTAGCGTTAATTGTAAATAATATTCAAATAAATTCAATTTTTCATCTCGTTTTTTTCAATGTCGAATTCAATTTCAAGGTTATATCAAGATTAATGTTTATTTTACTCTCTAGATTATATCAAGGTCGTCGAAATTTGTTTCTCGGAAAAAATCAATACTTTCGCGTCTGCGCACATCTCACAATTTACGAGGTATTGCACAAGGTCAGTTCCGCTCCTCAGTCAGATAAGAATAACATGAATACTTAAGAATAAATTCAAGTTAGAAATATGGTAGAGCATAAAAAGTCGTATGAAACTCGCCTATAATGGTAATTAAGAAGCTCGTATGAAAATTATGAAACTCGCTTGCGCTCGTTTCATAAATATCCATACTAAACTTTTAATTACTATCATTATAGGCTCGTTGCATAATGTACTATTATGCTCGACCATGCCGAAATGTAGTAATTATACACCTGGTAGCAGCCCTTTAATGGACCTCATTAAAGTACACCTATTCATTAAAGTTCAGGTTTTCCACCAATCAGAAAGCAATATGAAAGCGCAAGTATCGATTATTCTCGGATATGCAAACGAAAGACAACTAGCGAAACGTCACGGAGGCTGGAAAATCAATACTGTCGCAGAAGGTTATGTTCTGTTACTATAATAATTAGCGTTAATTGTAAATAATATTCAAATAAATTCAATTTGTCATCTCGTTTTTCAATGTCTAAATTAATTTCCAGGTTATATCAAGATTGATGTTCATTTTACTCTCTAGATTATAGTCAAGGTCAATGACATTTGTTCCTCGGAAAAAATCAATACTTTCGCGTCTGCGCACATCTCACAATTTACGAGGTATTGCATAAGGTCAGTTCCGCTCCTCAGTCAGATAAGAATAACATGAATACTTACGAATAAATTCAAGTTAGAAATATGGTCGAGCATAAAAAGTCGTATGAAACTCGCCTATAATGGTAATTAAGAAGCTCGTATGGAAATTATGAAACGAAGGCAAGCGAGTTTCATAAACATACTCGCGTCTTAATTACTACCATTATAGGCTCGTTGCATAATGTACTATTACTGAATGGGATATTGTTAGTTTAAATACAAAATCTATTATTATAACATTTTTATTTGATTGAATATCTTTAATACTTACCGGATTTGTATTTTTTATTTCTTCTTAGTTTTCTTTCCATTCTAATTAAACATATGAATCCGATATCGCAGCTTGAAAAACGATCTTAACGTTATTGAAACATAGAAGACAGAAAATAAAATGAAAATCAATGTGAGTAAAATTAATCAATATCTTTCTTTAGAACGAATAAAGAAATTTGCCTCGCATACCAACTGAATTGTTCACCGGTGTCACAAGTAAACA
Organism: Periplaneta americana; assembly: GCA_025594305.2. Lineage (NCBI taxonomy): Eukaryota > Metazoa > Arthropoda > Insecta > Blattodea > Blattidae > Periplaneta > Periplaneta americana. The sequence continues at coordinate 166,725,255 of JAJSOF020000009.1, forward strand.
TTTGTAAAGACCTAGGTATATAGTTTTCATGGCTCGCTGTAGTCAAACTGGGTCGATGAGCCTAGAGGAACAATCTTCCTCACTTCCGCAGATATTACAAAGAGAGTTCTGCAAAACGGCGTTCATTCTACATTTATGTACGGCAACGCCGGTAGTGGCAGGAATATTTTTGAACTGTTTGGAAAAACTGAGGTGAGTTTTTTCTTACTGTCGGGATATGGGGAAGGGTTAAGACGAAAATCAAAAGAATTAGCTTTGGCGGTCAACATGGAAACCCTTGTTGCCGTGCGCAACCGATAATGGAATATGGCACAAAAACAGCAGATTGGGATCCAGACAGACAAACATCAAATCGATTCAAGTTATAGTACACGTTCTCAAGTTCAGATTGAACGCCAAGGCAGCAAAATATGTCAAAAAATGGACGTCGATATTGCGAAAGAAATAAGTAGCAAACACTTGGGGTACAAGGGAATTTTGTATTTTTGAAAAAGCTAACAGAAAATCAAGACGACAAAAAGCCAATAATGGATATATGGAACGGCAGATTGGGCAGACAAATTGATTTTCCAAAGGAAATAATGTGTAAATGGACACGATAAAGCATGGACAATCAAGACGACAAAAACATCAATGTTTAAGGAAAAATATGGAGATCACTAAAATCATACTTAGGCAGGGCTGATCATATTAGGAAGTTTACATGCAGAAAACAAAAGAATGGACATGGCAAAATTTTCCTTTGTCAACCGCACAATAGTAGACTGGAACAGATTACCTGCGGCAATCTTTCAGGGTGGTCCTCTCAAAATCAATACATTTAAGGAAAAGTTGAAGAGATTAGACTGAAATTTAATAGTTTTATTTTTTTATTTTCTTGGGTTATTTTACGACGCTGTATCAACATCTAGGTTATTTAGCGTCTGAATGATATGAAGGTGATAATGCCGGTGAAATGAGTCCGGGGTCCAGCACCGAAAGTTACCCAGCATTTGCTCCTATTGGGTTGAGGGAAAACCCCGGAAAAAACCTCAACCAGGTAACTTGCCCCGACCGGGATTCGAACCCGGGCCACCTGGTTTCGCAGCCAGACGCCCTGACCGTTACTCCACAGGTGTGGACGAAATTTAATAGTAATGTAGGTGCAGTAAAATTATGTAAATTGTGTCATGTAATTAATGAAGTTGGTATGTAATTAATTAAGATGACTTATTACTTAAAGTGACAATAGTTGGGCTTAGAAATAGTTTTACTTGTAAGTTAGGTTTACTTCTGCTAAAGCATGCTTTACAGTGGGTGTTATTTATAGCATAATCTTTATTTATAGTCATAGGTTTATTGAATTTATTTATTTAGTATTACTATTTAATACGAGAAAAATTCGTACCGGCACCGGGAATCAAACCCAGGACCTCTCAGCTCTGCGCGCTGAGCGCTCTTTCCAACTGAGCTATGCCGGGACACGATCCACGGCGCCGGCAGAACCCCTCTCGTAATGCTTTTTACGGCCTTACTACCTGCATTTGAGACGATACACGTCACATATGGAGGAGCGCATATTTAAATGACTTTGTGGCGATAGCTCATACAAAATGAATATGTGATATTTATTTAGAGTTAGAATTAATTTTACGTTTATTTTATCTAGGCATGTTTTTTTTGCTGTAATTATAGTAATTTTATTTTGTGATTATTATAATGTTGTTGTATATCACTGCCACCGGGTTTATACCCAATTGCAGTGCTATAAATACACACAAACACCACACTCAAAAACGTAAAGACATAAAATAATAATAATAATAATAATAATAATAATAATAATAATAATAATAATAATAATAATAATAATTTTATTTATTTATACTGGCAGAGTTAAGGCCATAGGACCTTCTCTTACACTCCACAAGATCACAAAGTATACAAGCAGTGAAAATTTAACAAAAAGTTAAAGAACAGAATACTGACATACGCTAAACTGGAGAATTCCCACGGTATCTTTGAACCGTGCCGTTACGTTTAGCACCAAATTTAAGTAAATAACAATCTCGCCAACATAAGAACACGACTTGGGTGTGGCGTCGTTGTAGGGAGAAATTTTGTTTCTTTTCTCTCTCTACCTCCTTCGTTCTGAACATTACTGAGAGATAGCACCACTGTTAGCTACAAGATATATTTGCGCAAATATATTGAAGTAGATTACGTGACTTATTACGTGACTTAGATGAGAGTCTAGAGTCAAAACAGTTTTGCTATATTTCTTTTTTTTTTATTAAATGTTAAGCACAGGAACGCCATTTCGTAATTTTATTTAAGAAACAAGCCAAACAAATTATCTTTGCATCAAAAACGGATGCTCCTGGACCAAATTATCGTATTTTATAATTGTTTAAATGCAACAGAGGCCAGAAGTCTTGCACTTGACTAATGCAGTGAATTATTTAAGAATATAGTCGTGAATTTTACTACCACCATTTCGATTGTGTTTTGTTTGGCACGGCTCGATACGGCCTGGTGACTAGTGGCCAGCGAGTAACGTCGGCTATCGATATTGCTCTGCCGTGGGTATTATCCTAGATCATATATGTAACAGATAACTCATCACTATGTTAAAATCGGCAGCACTTTGAAGAGAACAACCGCCAATCGCCACCCGTCCGCCGTAAACGAACACGAGATGGCAGTACAGTCGCTAATGCAATTCAAATGGGAATTATGACGTGGCTCCTTATATAACAAAGATGGCAAGTGAAACTGAAGAAGTTGTTAATCAAAGCCTATAAGAGACTTATCTGGGTAATATGATCTGGTAATCCAGTTGTTCCAGACATATACAAAAAAATAACAGCTTGGCAAAATCGACACTAAACAACATGAAAATAATACCATAATACGAAAAAGAAAGTAAAATATAGATCTAAAGATTGGAATATAATAAAAGCAATTCAGTTAGTACAAATAGTTAATAGGGAAAACGCAAGGAAGAATACAAGAAATGGAATGTAATAAAATAATAATAAAAAAGAAGAAAAAATACGAAAATTAAATAAAATCCACAATAAAAAGGGTATGATAATAAATATTCGTCTGGTGGTCAAGATAACAAAAAAGGGGAAAAGAATACATATTTTTTACAAAACTATAGCAGAGAAAAGGGCTTATAATTGAAAGGAATCTGAATTGAAAAAGTGCAATTTTAGTTTAATTTTGAAACTAGACAATGTCCGACAGTCTCTGACATGTTGTGGTAGAGAGTTCCAGAGATGAGCTACAGAGACGGTGAAAGATGAAGAGTAGAAGGATTACATGTGTTACTTGAAAATTTGAGTCAAATACCATGGAGATTAGTATAAATTGTATGAAACATTTGAAGTACGCTAAAATCGAATACATGCACACAATGAAGAAAATTACATTCACATACAAAGCATTTCGGTAGGAAACGTAATAGAGAGGGATTGAATAACGGACAAGAAGCTAGAATGTGACATACATTGAATGGTTCAAGAAAGGAACCAGGGCGATTGACAGCGCTGTGGGCGCAATATTGACTACCCTACTAACAGAGAAATTCCATTTTAACATGTGACAGTCGCCTCCTATGTGTGTCGTTTACATGAGAAGATCTTGTTAGCGAATCACTCAACTGTCCCTCTCTTTTCAATCTACAATATTGAATAAATATTTGCTTTCGCTGTGACTCAAACTGTAGCGTTTCCAACTACGAAGCCAGCGGAACTGGCTTCGATTCCAGGCAGGGAAATGTAAATTTATCTTCATACTTTGGAGAATGGATGTGTGAATTTTGCCTTGTGTTTGCCTTCAGCGACGGTACTGAGTCAATACCAGGTATTCCCTCTATTTTCGTACCTTTAATATTGGTAGACATAATATTTTTCACAAATGATTTAATTGTTTAAAGTTGATAGTGTTAAAAGGAATGTATAGCGTAATGTGAAGATGCGATTAATTGATATCGAGAGTCAAGAGACTGAGCTCCAATGTTCGGAAAAGTCCTCACTACATTTACAATCAGATCTCATGCTTAACTGGGGAAGGTGTGACTACATAAATTCTTGTAACAAAGACAGCAGAGCAGTTTTAGCGTGGCTAAGATTGGGGGCATGGAAGGGTAATAAAGTTGTCAACGAAGAAGGAGAGCGCCTTTGTCCGATTCGTAGAGGAAAGGACTTCTATAAACATATTTTATTACAGTGTGTCGAATTGGAACATGTACGGAGAAAATATCTACCATCCTCGATGCTAAGTCAGAATAGGAGTTCGCTTGCATGGGGAATAGAGAATACGAACAAAAGATTGGCTTCTTCCTCTTGAAGACGAGACAGATTAGAACTTCAGCTGTTGATTTATTTTAATTTTATTTTATTGGGTTATTTTACGACGCTGTATCAACATCTAGGTTATTTAGCGTCTGAATGAAATGAAGATGATAATGCCGGTGAAGTGAGTCCGGGGTCCAGCACAGAAAATTACCCAGCATTTGCTCGTATTGGATTGAGGGAAAACCCCGGAAAAAATATCAACCAGGTAACTTGCCCCGACCGGGATTCGAACCCAGGCCACCTAGTTTCGCGGCCAGAAGCGCTGACCGTTACTCCACAGGTGTGGACTTCAGCTGTTGAAGCTTGTGACACGAACTGAGGAAGGGATAATAGTATCTACCCAACTGTACACTTTTATGTCTGTTTTAGTTTAGGATATATTATATAATATATTTTGTTGTGCCATTTTCATTTTAATATGTGTGTTCTTTTAGAGAGTACTGGATATAATCATAGATGGGGGGGGGTGAAACCTACAAAGTAGGACTGTTTTAGGTACAAAGCACGTACGGTCAGAAGACCCGTGCATTGGATTTTAGAGAAAACTATGATAATGTAAAAATCTGTCTGTATAATATTACTCAATAAATCCATCTATCTACTTGTTATAATGATTGTCTTACATTCTTTACTCTTCTAAAACTTATTAGAATGTGACAAAATGTGTGTTCATTGCTCATATCAAATCATTACTTTTTAAATTTTCATTATACAGGGTGGGCAAAAGTGCCGTTACCTCCTATAAATAACTCAAATATACCAAAACATTATTTATGCAATTCCGGTCATAATTCAGACATACTTCCACTTTACACTAACTGTGTATCCTAACTGTCCAAATACTCAATATGTTCCCCATAATTTTCTTCATACAAAACAATGCGTTGTCAGGTTCAGTGTGACATTAGCCTCAGCATTGCTGGTGTAATCTGTTGGAAAGCGCGTTGCACGGTGTCCTTAAATTAATCAAAGTCGTATCGTTCCTGTGCAACGATGCTCTTGATGAAACTCAACAGCGCTTTGTCACAGGTTGTGAAGTCAGGGCTGTGAGGTGGCCAATCGAGAGAAGCTGGTAAAGATGGGTGACCCACGGCCAATCCATTGTTGTGGAAACACCTCATTCAAGATAATTGTTGCACAGGAACGATACGGCACCACTGATGAAATGAAGGACGCCGTGCGACGCGCTTTCCAACAGATTACAGCAGCAATGCTGAGGCGAATGTCACACCGAACCTGAGGATGCGACGCATTATCTTGTGTAGGGAGAATGATGGGGGACATACTGACTCTGTGGACACTTAGGATAAACAGTTAGTGTAAAGAGGATGCGTGCCTGCATTATGACCGGAAGTACATAAATATTATGTATATTTGAGGTGTTTATAGGGGGTAACGAGACTTTGTGTCCACCCTGTACTAAGCTTTTCTCGAAGTAAAAAAAAAAACTTTCAAATTTTTTCACCCCTCATATCGAAAAAGTGATTCTGAATATGTCATCAATTTTCAACACATTTTGTTCATTTATCGAAAAGGTGATTTCGGATATGTCGTAATATATACAAACATTTTGTTCACATTCAGTGTCTACGAGTCAAATTATTCTCCAATATTGCATAATATAAAGTATGATAATTTTAGTAAAAATTAACGAGTTCTTATTTGAAATGAAGAATACACCATTGTGATTAATTTTAATAGGCACGCGATTTTCTTCATGACTTTTTGTATTACGTAAAGTAGGCTAAAAATGGGATAGCAAAGTCCAAATTGGCGAAGAAACGCTTTTCTAACACGATTTAATTCACTTATACACAATTGTTTCTACTTTTCGTTACAATTCTTTAAATTTTAAAACTCCAGGCTACAGCGGTAGCATACATTAATGGATAGCTCTTAAGTTTTCAAGGATCATTCTCCCATCATAAATTCATTTTTTATCTGGTTATGTAACGACGTTGTATCAACTACTAGATTATTTAGCGTCGATGGGATTGGTGATAGCTAAATGATATTTCGCGAGATGAAGTTAAGGATTCGCCATAGATTACCTAACGTTTGCGTTATAGTTGAGGAAAACCTCGAAAAAATCCAACCAGATAATCAGTCCAAGCGGGAATGAACCCGCGTCGAGCGCAACTCCGGGTCGGAAAGCAAACGCCGATGGCAACCCTTAACCCTTAAATTGGCAAAACTTCATTCTCACACTAGTTTATTAAACAGTGTCGGACCGTAAAGAAAACAACTATCGCAATGTCCATATTTTATACTTACTTATTTACTTACTTTTAAGGAAAGGTTATTGCCTCACATAGTATTGTGATATTTTACAATATTATAATATTGTATTTTAATTTTCCTATAATTTTTTTTCTATTGTTCTATTAAAATTATAGCATATAGCCTATTAACCTGTTGTATCCAACACGATACTTTGGGAATTTAAGGGTTAAGGTGTACAGTTTATCCTTTTCAAATGTTCATTTTCATAAATATATAAATAGCTATTTTATATTATAATGCAAGATTATTTACATGTGAATACTCGAAATATGAAGTATACAAATGAAGTATCTTACTTGTCTTCTTGGATTACAAAGTAAGCTTTTCCGTGAAATGCAGAAAACTAAAGTTCATCATCATCATCATTATTTTCTTCTTCTTCTTCTTCTTCTGGTGCATGTTAAATAATTTTATTTATAAACGCCGCCGTTTGAATAACAGTTTAAGAAAATGAAATAAATAGACCTACAGCAATATCACTCCCAGCATGATATTCACTCATTCATAATGCTCTGGCTAAGGACAGATCTTTCACTGCTAATCCAACATTCTCCAACCTTTCCTATTTTCCGCCTTCTTCTTTGTCTCTGCATATGAACCAGATATCTTAATGTCATCTATCATCTGATATTGTCTTCTGGCCCGAACTTTTATTCCGTTCACCATTCCTTCCAGTGCATCCTTCAGTAGGCAGTTTCTTCTTAGCCAGTGGAACTGAATCGTTAGAAAGCTCGTGAAGCTTATAATGAGAAAGTATGTGTTTTCTTCGGAACACTAATTTTTAATTTCGCAGTTATGTGAAATTTGGAAGGGATTACTGTGTTACAGAAATCGTGATCCTCTTGAAGGATGTTTGGACACGTTATCAGTGATTTCGTAACGTGTTTATTGACTCATCTCTAACAGTAATGAAAGGTTCTTACGTAATGCTCACGAAGACGACATCCAGGAAGTTGTAGGACTAAGAATAATTACATTTTAAATTAATATTTTCTTGAAATGATATTAAAAACTCAACTGAAAGTGTGTTTCTCCAGGAGGACGTTGAACTATTGGATTAATTTTCATTATTGGCTTAGGGAAGTACTTGTAAAACCACAAGAAGCCCTTGGATCAGCGAGATGATGTTCGAGTGGTGAGAGAGAGACTTGAGGGGGGGGGGGAATTAAGGTTGAGAAGGAGAGAAAACTTGCAAAATAACTTAAAGTATATAAGAGGAGAGGGGGGAGGAGAGCGGCCAAACCACGTGTATCACAGTCTGAAGCTGCAGCTAGTCGCTCCAATCCTGCCGGCCATAACAGATCACACCTGAGTAACCATGGAAACGTCCTTAACGACTCTTGTGCTCGCCGCTACGCTGCTGTCAATAGGTAAGCCACAAAAATGGTATTCGCCAAATTAAAACACGCTAGAAAAGTTATTAATTAATATTTAGATCCCTATCTATATATATAATTTGAACTGGTAATGGAAATTACGGGAAAACGGCTGAACGGATTTTAATGAGTGGCCCCTCATTTTCATGCCTGGCATCCAAAGTTTTTCGGAAAAGTAGTAGTTTTCAGTGAAATGTCAATTTTCCTACATAATTTTCCTATTTTCCAAAATCCATTTGTTGTCAGTTTTGAGAACTAATTTTATTGAATCACGGCCGACTTGATTGAATTTCAGAACAAAACACACACTACAATAAACAATAGGCTATTACACGAAGGCCATGACCTGCAGGATTGCCGACTTATTTAGAGCTCAATTCAATTTGTTATTAAAAACTGATTCTGTAGTGTGTAATTTTCTGAGTATAGCTGTGTATTGGATATTCAAATCTACGAAACTTGAGGTGGTTTGATGACATTGTTATCATTAGGAATTAAATATTATTATAGTTAATATCATGATGCATCTATTTTTCATTAATTGTACATATTATTGATGCTATATTGATGACATGAAAGTGAAACGTTTTGAAGTTACGTAAGTAAATGTAGAGAATATCATTTCTATAATTTACTGAGTGGCTGCTATAAATAACTACAAAACTTAAGTAAGATAATAATACTGTTATTAAAAATCAAATATTTTTATACTTATTAACCCAGTGGGGTTGGGTCTTTTCATATACTTAATGGCGGTGTAGTGTACTGTGTCATTGTCTTCAGTATTGGCTCGAGAGAACGCAAAATTACAGTTCCTAAGGAAAGATAAAAAGGTATTACTTACTGATAAAATAAGAGGCCTAGAAACTTTTGTAGTCTCCAGATCATTTCAGCAAGATCTCTTAGTAGGATAAAATGATTTTGCGCTTTACATTTAAAGTTCTACATGCAGCAGCTAAACGAAAATGCTATTGTTCGAAAGCTTAGCAAACCTGACATTTTTTAACTTTTGCCTACAATCCACAATGACTTGAAATAGCTACTGCTATCGTCCTGACATTGATACTTGCGTTTTCGCGTTGAAACTCAAAAACTGAAGTTGGATAGGCTCATGAAAAAGTATTTGGCCTAAAAAAATCCATTCAGAGGGAGTATGTTTCATTATTATGGAAGCAAATAACTATCAAAAAGACAAGTATTCTTCACTGAAAATAAATCTGAAAAATTTTTATTTGAAACGTCTAACGAACTTAGTTTGCAGCAGCATTTGCTGCACAAGCCACTAGTCTATATATATAATTTGAACTGGTAATGGAAATTACGGGAAAACGGCTGAACGGATTTGAATAAATGACCCCTCATTTGAATCTTGGAACCCAAAGTTTTTCAGAAAAATAGTAGTTTTCAGTGAAACATCAATTTTCCTACATTATTTTCCTATTTTCCAAAATCCATCTTTCTTCAGTTTTGAGATCTAATTGTATTTCAGCAAGGCCGTGATTTCAGAATAAAACAAAACACACACTACAATAAACAATAGCTATTACACGAAGGCCATGACCTGCAGGATTGCTGACATATTATACTTATTAATGCTATATTGATGATCTGAAAGTGAAATGTTTTGGGGTTATATAAGTAGATATAGAGAATATGTTAAATTAGATCTTCATTTCTAGAATTTACTGAGTGGCGGCTATTATATATATATAAAACTACAAAACTTACGTAAGATAATAATATTGTTATTAAAAATAAAATATTTTCATAGTTATTAATCAAGTGGGGTTGGGTCTTTTTCATATACTTAATGGCGGTGTGGTGTAGATACTTATATGCGTCATTCTCTTCGGTATTGGCTCGAGAGAGCGCAAAAATTAGAGTTCCTAAGGGAAGACGGTATTACTTACTGATAAAATAAAAGGCCTAAGAGGTCTATTGTTCGAAAGCATAGCAAACCTGCCTTTTACAATCTACAATGACCTGAAATAGCTAATTGATTAAATGGCGATCTTACTCGTGGTATAATTGTGTAGGCATGTGCGGCTTACAGCTGTTTCGGTGCTTCTTCACACCATCCTCAGAGCCTACTCTGTTATATTCAAGTGTTAAAAGTAGTGTACGAAAGATTCAACATGGACTGAAATAGCTATTGCTTTTCTCCCACATGAAAAACCCACTGATCGCCCTGATATTGTTGCTTGCGTTTTCGCGTTGAAACTCAAGATACATAGGATACATACGTTCAAGAAAAAATATTTGGCACAAAAACCATTCAGAGGTGGTATGTTTCATTATTATGGAAGCAAATAACTTTCAAAATATCTGGTATTCTTCATTGAAAATAAATCTGAAAAATGTTTATTCGAACGTCTAATGAACTTAGTTTGCAGCATTTGCTGCACAAGCTACTGGTCTATATACAAAATGAACACTACATACAATGTTCCGCAACATAAGCAAAAGCGACGTCTTTTCAATAGCTTTGGTCTTCTACTGTATTTTATATTAATTTTATTGTACACTTAAGTGTACAATTGAATCGGTTTTTTTGAAAAACCCCGTAAGTCAAATTTTAACAAAATTAAGTTTACTGCTAATTCCTGTTCTATAGGAATAGATATACCACTCTGTAGAAAAATACCACCATTCAAATGGTATTTCTATTGTGAGACGTGCGCTTGAAAATTAGGTTTCGTGGAAAACGTCCATAAGTCAGTGACAAGGCTCACACAGAATGAACAAAACTACAGCCTTAGCTGTTGTGTTTAGTAAATTAATATTTTGTGTCTGAATTTTGGATTTGTTAGAATAATGTTGTTGTCTTTTGTGTTATGTATTAATGCGTGATATTATTTCATGTAGAACTTTATTATTTATGCCTTTAGTGACATTTCATACAGGTTAAAGTAAATTTTTTTCAAATGAAGCAAAAATTATGAAGTCGGCTCCTAAAACTCGTTTTGAGAATCAAATTTGTATTATTTTTAACCAAATTTTCAATTATTTCATAAAATAAAGAGATTATTTTGTAAAATCTTTACTAGATTTTGAGAAATCCCATAAGTCAAACATTTTCAAACATGAATATTGAGTCATATTCTATTTAAAAATATTCTTTTGCACACAGAAATATTTTCTATATTTTACCAACAATTCGTATTTCAAATATTCAAATTCTTAACTCATGCATTTCTTTTAAACAGTTTTGTTTTGTTTTTCTCAAAACTTCATGATTTAAGGGATGAATTTAAATACTATTATAGTCACAATCATGCCATGGTATGAAAGAAAAATTTCACAACCTCGAGCGGGAATCGAACCTGCGACTTCCTGTTCTCCGGTCAGGCGCTCTTTCATACCATGGCATGATTGTGACTATAATAGTATTTAAATTCATTAATATGTCACATCAACGGACGTGTATACGTCACCAAAGATCGTAAGATGAAGAATACTTAAGGGATTTCTATAAAAAAAAAAAAACCAGTGGACGCAGTTTTTTTTTTCTTTTTGTGTAAGAAATTCATACTTTCACTTTTACATTCTATTAATATGCATCACTTTGATTTATGGTAACGGTTACCGAAAGAAAGACTTCGTAATTATTTTATTACTTAAAATGCGTCAATAAAGGTAAAGTTTCGTGACGTAGAGAGAACATTTCCAATGCAGAAACATTTCTCAGCAGTATGTATGGAAGTGCAATCGAAGAATTTGAAAATTATTTTTACTGCATAGGATGAAAGAGTGATGGAACGGAGAAAAATTCTCTCCGGCGCCGGGATTTGAACCCGGGTTTTCAGCTCTACGTGCTGATGCTTTATCCACTAAGCCACGCCGGATACAACCCCGACGCCGGTTAGAATCGTCTCAGATTAAGCTCCATCTCTTGGGTTCCCTCTAGTGGCCGCCCTCTGCACTACGTCATAGATGTCTATGAACGCAGGACCGAAGTCCATACATGTGTTGAGGTGCACTCGGATGAGTGACTGGTTGGCCGGGATCCGACGGTATAGGCGCCGTCTTAAATCACAAAGTGATTTATTACGCATATCATATATATTTTGATGTATCGAAGTACATATGATATTTCCATGCAGATATTCTGCGTTTTAATGTTGAATATAGAAGAGGTGGCTTTGCACTAATTTTTTTAGCTGAATATGCTAGTATTTTATTTATGAGAATATTATTTTGTATTATTTTTTAGGTAGAGATATTAATTCTATATTTTTTTATTCGTTATGATAAGTTAATATATTTAGCTTGGAAGAGATTTTTACCCTTGTCATTAAATTATTTGTTGTTTTTTTGGGTATTAGGATTTATTTATTTTTATTGTTGGTTTAAGTGTATTAATTTAAGTAAAGTTAATAGAAGATTTTAACTTCTTTCTTATGCTTTCAAAACATATACTTTTCTTTAAAGCTTTTTAACTTTAATTATTTAATTTATCTCAAAATCTTGTTATTATGGGATGGGTAATGTAATATAAGAAGTACAGAATTGTTAAAATTTGCCCAGTAATAATATAAGGGTCTTCTACTGGTCGCGCTCCAATTCATGTTAATAAGATTACAATATTTGTTATTAATCAAAATAGGATCTGGTTAATAGGGTAAAATTGTATACCACGGAAATTTGAATTATATATGGGTATAATAAACAAAATTGATATTACTAAGGCGATTACACCTCCTAATTTGTTTGGAATTGATCGTAAAATTGCGTATGCAAATAGGAAATATCATTCAGGTTGAATATCGAGTGCGTAAAATAGTTTAATTTATTGTTTAATGTATAGTTTTCTTAATGCTTAGAAATGAATACAACTACAAAAATAAATAACTTCAACCAAATTTTCGGAACAATGAAAAGTTAACTAAAAATCATTAAGAAAATTCATTGCGACACTGAAACTTCCAAAATTTTTCTAAGTTGTACGGTGCCAGTATCTGTGCCAGGTTAGGTTAGGTTAGTTTAGACTTTTCGTATGCCTTGCATTTAAGAATCTATGACAGGTTGTTTACGTCAGTTTTGTTATGCCTTGCATATACAGAGTGCGTCAGAAAGAACGGATGGATTTCAAACTATCAATACGCAGCGAGGGGAGGGATAGAGCGAGGGGGACCACGACTGTTGGGTCAGCCATAGAATGCAGTTTCAGTTGAGAACATGGTGTTGGTCTGGTGTACAACGTGCTTTCATCGCAGGGACATTTTTGAAAAATGAAGAATCTGTGATCGTCACTCAGGACTCATTTCGACATCGGACGTCACGCTAGGATTTCGGGCGGCTTCATTTCGTACCACAGGTTCAACATTAAATAAGAAATCACCTGGACGAACAAACTCCTGCAAATGTGGAGACAGCAGTAGGTTGTTTCAACCATAGCCGGCAAACATGCTATTGCACTGAGTGTCGAGGTTACGATAAGATCTTTTACTTGAAGGCGTAAGTAACCACATACACTGGACGAACTGAAGACGGCGATTTGAAGAAATTGCGGCAATCCCACCAACTATGACTTTTACGGCGTGAGAAAACGCCTCGATGCCTGTATCGAGCCAAGGACATCATATGGATGAAACTGCATGTATTGGTGAATCTCTTGACAACAATACATTTTTGATTTGATGAATCCTTACAATTTTGAAATCCATCCGTTCTTTCTGACGCACCCTTTACTAAGTGAAGTGAAATGTGCGTTTAGAGTCCATTTTGAAGTTTTCCACTTTATGTCACGAGTTAAATAATCACTTTTAGGTCAGTTACACCGATAAATTTTCATCTGGCAGGAAATATGAGCGTTTGTGTTATTTAACAACAAAAATATAGTGTCCATACAAGTACAAAACAAATTTTAACACTTTATTGTATTTGAAATATGCCAACTGTTTTGATCTCAAGATTAATTAATCTCGAAATTTTATACAAATTTGAGACTATTTCGTTTATATGACGTCATTCCATTTTCGACCAATGAAGTGTAATGAAATTTTGAATTCCAACCAATCACAGTCAGACTTTGCGATAATTTCTGCAGCTAGATTTATCGCTATCAATTTATCGCATGGTCGTTCTTTTGTTTAGTCGTTGTCGCCAACTGTTTCCCCGTAAATTGATGATCATGAATACATTAAGATGCAACTACACGGTTAAACTTTTCTTTCAACTTTAAAGCAATGAATGCAAGATTGATATTTAATATTAATTAATATATTTACGTAGTGTTGTCCACACCTGTGGAGTAACGGTCAGCGCGTATGGCTGCGAAACCAGGTGGCCCGGGTTCGAATCCCGATCGGGGCAAGTTACCTGGTTGAGGTTTTTTCCGGGGTTTTTCCTCAACCCCATACGAGCAAATGCTGGGTAACTTTCGGTGCTGGATCCCGGACTCATTTCACCGGCATTATCACCTTCATATCATTCAGACGCTAAATAACGTAGATGTTGATACAGCGTCGTAAAATAACCCAATAAAATAAAAAAAATTACGTAGTGAAGACCACTTTCAAAACGGCGCACCATGTAGACACAAAATCTTTATGCATCTTAATTGATTCTTTCAATATTCTTCCCAGATTGCATGCATAAGCGATTGGAATATTGAACTGTGTAGATGCAGCTTTAGTTCCGTTACACACTACAGCGAGAATGCGTTTGTCGAGCTATAAAAAATGATTTCGTGTAGCACTCATTGTAAGTAACGGTCGAAACAAGGCACAGCTGGCATTGGTCCTGCTTCCACAGGTAACATAACCTATAAAATTGTAGCCTATAACATTTGTATTGAAATTAAACAATTAATAGACGTTCAAATTTATGTATCATCATCGCATATCAAACTCAAAGACCTTGCATAGTAATAATGTCTTTGATCAAACTGCCTTTCGTATGGCGTAATAAAATTCGTGTTTTAATTAGGCCTATCTATACAGAGATGGCTTCACTGTGTAGCAACATGTCTCGCTGTGAATACATAAGCATTGGTATATAGCTGTCCCCATTGTTACTGTTAAATTACGTTATGATTTCAGCAGATAATGAAAATGTATTTGTTATAATAATAAGAGAAAAGTGCAGTACATGTAATTAACATTGTTAAACCTGTATTTCGCTTTTCGCAATTGGCATTACTGAATAATAACATCAAATTTCTTTATGCAATAATCGATATCATCTACGAGTATTTCAACTTCACAATGTCTGAATAGGTTAAGTATTCGTTAATATAGAGTTATTAACATTTTGTGATCGAATTTTAGGGATATATTATTTAAATTTTTATTTTATTCACGAAATAGTCCTAATAAATGTCTCTCAGACCTCGACATTACTACAGATAAAATATTACTTGGCTAAAGTTCTTGAAAATTCATGCAATAACTGACTTAGTGTGATTGCTACAGAAACACCAATATAATCATATGTATTCTGTCGCTTAATATTTACTTGTAAAAACATAGATTGTACGGTTCACATATTTTTTCGGTCTAAATAATAATGAAGATGATAATGACAGTTAAGTTATAATTTCTCTTAATGAAAGTGCTTTCTGGTCCTCTCATGTACAACCTACAAAACCAGAAGATGTGAAAACTTTCCCGTGTGGCTGGAAAGTGATAATAATAATAATAATAATAATAATAATAATAATAATAATAATAATAATAATAATAATAATAATAATAATACGTTCATAATAATTCTTTATTATCAACACTAAAGATTTTGATTTATCTAGAGAAAATCAAAACTCGAGTGGGGTTTAATTGACTATTACACGATTAGAAGAAAGTATATAAAGATTAGAAGTAACAAATTACTCCAATACAATAAAATATTAATTGACTTACGAAAATACAAAACTGTCTTCAAATTTGTACCATCTCAACATTATAAATATTACGCTAGTAGATGGCAGTAGTGTGTTACGAATAGCTGTTTTCTTATCAGTTGTGCCAACTATGGAATCTTCATTGAACTCTGTGGACGGTTACTGTCAAGAAGGCTTTGTTGATTCAGTTTCATTTTTATTAAAACAGTTGCACTCCACTTCAATTATACCGATCCCAGTAATCAACGTCACTTGACAGATGATTTTCAATAAATCTTAGTATTAAACAATCTCTGATACGTGACTATCCATAATATCATATAGCAGAAGCTATAACATAACCTAAATAATATAAACGAGTGTTAGAAAAGTTTTAATTAGGGATGATGAAATAAACAAGAAACATTTTAACTAATGATGATGAAATAAAAAATAAACATGAATAATTTTAAAAGAAACAATTATTAAAATTAGGTACAATTTTCAAATTTGAATGTTTTAGTGGTTGGTAGTTCAGTTGATGTTATATTGGACGTGTGCGTAAGAGAAGTGAACTCGGTGATATACATGGTGTATCCCTCAAATTATTCAAGATTTTCGAATGCTGCTCTTCATTTATTTGTAAATAGGGTTTCAGGGAAGATGCATAGCTATGACCAGTGATCTTTATTAATTCTTGTTCTTGAATGCCAATGTGAGTCATATTTAAAAGTGCTGTGCGACTGGAGTGGTTTGTAATTTTCCGTTTTTTGACGTCCAGACTAGTGCAGTTTAAAACGTTGGCAAACAAAGAAACAAATGCTAGGGTAGTGAAAAAAAAAAAAACAAAAAATGCTAGGGACGCGATAAAATTGTGCGATAAACAGCTATGATTGGTTGATAGACGTCCTTTCGTACCGTTTTATTGGTCAAAAGTAGTGTGACGTAGTAAAAGTGTAATAGTCAAAATAAACAATATTGAAATCATAAGCTATGTTCATTTTTAACCCTCTTCTCACCACCTAGCAATTTAAATGTCGATTGTCACCAGTGTCTTGGAAGGCCTTTTCAAAAAATGAAATCATAGTGCAGTTTGAAATGTTGGCAAACGAAGAAACAAATGCTAGGGTAATGATAAAAACAAACAAATGCTAGGGAAGCGATAAAATTAAACAAATGCTAGGGAAGCGATAAAATGGTGCGATTAGCAGCCATGATTGGTTGAAAGACGTCCTTTCGTACCATTTTATTGGTCAGAAGTAGTATGACGTGGTAAGAGTGTAATAGTCAGGATAATCATTGTGAAGTAATGAGAACAGAAGCCATATTAGCATTTTTGTAGCTAAATTTGCACTGTGCCATCAGCATCACCACAGTCAGTATGCGCAGAGAAAAATGCTACGGTCACGTGATTAGGATGACTCCAGCAGATGATGAAAATTACTATGTTTAATGCTTCTTAATATTTCTTAAGGTTATACTAAAGCAGGGCGTGAGTATATGGTGGTCCTAGGTCATGTGGCAGCATATTCAATGGTGTGATCTCATTTTGAAAGCCAAAGTTGAAGGAACGCGCTGGCATTTTGCCTGATCCGGAAACGAGCGGGATTTTACTCGAGGTCTCGCGGACTGAAGGCTAAGTAACTGAGCTTCATTGTCACATCTTGTGAGGACCTTCACTCGAGGAAAGCAATTATATAAATGTGTTCAAAGAATCTGTTGCTTGAAGTCTTCGCTTGCCGCATTTCAACTCCAGTAACCTTGAAGTTATATCTGTACCAGACAACAGCAACTTACGAAATATTCGCTTTCCATTTCCGTTTGACAAATGTTTATGTAGCATGTAGAATTCCTTGAAACAATAAGCATTTCGCAGCACAATTCCACTACATTAAACAACCCCATAATAGACGAGTACCGGACTGCTAGAACGGGACTTTCCAAGTTGAAAAAAATAGAAGTACAACGAATCAAAGTGGAATTTGAGATAGATAAATAAAATATTTGGACATATTTTCTCAGAATAATCACAGTTCTTTTGCCTTTCTCACTCTACCATATCCTATTACTCACATTGGCCTATTTTGATGTTATTATTTATGAAAATCCTTCGTAATCACAAATGGGCGTTAAAGAACGATCGTCATTTCTTCTATGTTATTGTATACTCCAAGATGATTTTTGCACGATCGTTGTTTTTTGTTGTATTTACAACTATTGTTATTAGGCCTTGAAAGTTAGAATTCTCACACAGAAACTTGTTGCTATGGAAACCATTCTTCATAACATAAAACTATACTGAAATAGACCCATTACAGTGCACTTATTGTTACTTAGTTACCATTACAGTATAGTTTTGCGGAGGTTTTGGAATAATATTGCTCTAAATTTTCAATGCAAAATATATTGTATTTCCTTTTTTAAAAATATGATCATGCAAAAAATAATGTACAATACACGTTTGTGAAGTGCATTACAAAATCTCGGAAATTGTAAACTCGCTGTGCTCGTTTTTGAAACTTTTCCTCGATTTTGTAAAAAGCACTTCCCAACCTTGTAACGTAAAATACTATTGGAATTCTGAGCATAGATGATATTCACGACAAATATGATTAATAATAATAATAATAATAATAATAATAATAATAATAATAATAATAATAAATTTAGCTTCCCTTATGAAAAGGTTGCCAGATTTGACAAAGCGTATTACATATAATTTTGAAACACATCCTGAAAGGTAAAATGATATAGGCCTACATTTGAAACGGTTAGGAAATCGAACATACGAAATGTCAGAAAAATTTACACCTATTTAGCGTTTGTGTTCATTTACAGTTAAGAAAGGGGGGAAAAAATATCATCAGATAGGTTAGAATGATTTGAATGCCATATACCGCGAGAAAAATAATAGTACGGATTTATTGGCATTGATATCTAAACCAATCAACAGCCATCGGTTAAGATAACTAGAAATTTCCATTATGACTCCCATACAAATGATTTCTCAATATCTGAACCGATCCTTTGAGGGCACTAATGGCTATTTCCTTCACAATTCTGTGTGAATTGGCAAAACTTCATTTCTCACACTAGTTTAGTAAACCGTGTCGGACTGTAAAGAAAACAACTATCGTAATGCCCATATTTTATGTGTCGTACAATATTATAGTATTGTGAAATTTTAATTTTCCTACCAATTTTTTTTTCTATTGTACTATTAATGTTATAGCATACAGCCTATTAACTTGTTGTAGCCTATAGGATGCATTACCAATTTAAGGGTTAAAAACGAATCAAATTGTGCACTGTTAGACGAGCAGTTCCTAGCCAGAATCATGGTACCCAATTGTGAAAGGAGAGAACGAAGATTTTAGCTAACAAAGATGGTGTCAGAACAGGCTTTTTTATTCCCTACTCCACACCGCCATTCAACCATTTTTCTACAAGTCATCACCGAAATTACATCAACGGAAAACTATCGACTCGTAACATCCTTAGAAGAAGACCTCAGCAAGAAAGAGATTGCAGAGTGAAATAGAGCTCGTGGATTTGGTGCTTATATCTAGTTCAAGCAGTCATTCTGTCTAAAAGTTCGAGAGCAAAGCAAAAGTATAGAGATGAACATCTGAAAAATCTTTGATTTGGAAAGCAGCGTTGACAGTATTTGAACATAATGCATAAGTAGATTTGCGCACTATGTAGCCTACCTTCCTCCCAGTTACAAAGCTCGACGGTTTGAGCCGACAATAAAGTGAATTTAAACAATAAACACACGACCGTCAATGTGACGATGAGGAAGAGAGCAAACTTGTCACGCAAGAGTATTTCATACCGGTACTTATCTTTCATACAATCAAGCAATCTGATTTTGTTCCACTCTATGCTTTGCAGAAATTAATATCTCCTTATTTACCTCAGAAAAATTGTGGTTATCCATGGTAACAATCCTATAAAAAATGTTATGAAACACAATGCAAAAACTAAAAACTTCGATATCTATGGTATAATAATTCTTACCAGAGTTTGAAGTTCAGGCATTATGAATCATTAAAAAGGCAGGCAAAAAGGCATCATAAATAGCTAAAATACGCAATAAAAGTCAATTATTTACAAAAACCTTGCACTAGACCCACAACCTTGCACTTTCCACAAAGGGATTTCGGCAGCAAGAAAAGCTTTACATAAGTCGAATGCAAATTGACATTTTCGACTCGATGTTGCAATTACTGTTGGAAGCAAAGAAATCTTCTTCCCAGTAGCCTCGGAAAGTCCATGTTTGTGTTTGGTTATACTGATATGCTGCTATATGAAATATTTAGCTAGCTACAACAACGTCGCAATGAAAACTGAAAGATAAATAACCGTTAAAAATAACGTTAGACCTTGCACTCATTGTTGCCTTGTCAAATAAACACAAGCGATAATTAAAACGCTTAGTTATACATTTTTGTACGGCAGCACTCATTGTTGCAAAGAGAATATGAACTGAGTAAAGACAATAATATACATTCGGTGAAATCACTTTCATTGTAGCGGTTATAGAAATAAATTAAAATATACCTGTAGGCAATTTTAATAATAAATTAATAAATAATAGATAAATAATCAAATAAAGGCAAAAAAGCAATTGTTTTGTAAATTAGGCATTTATATTAAAAACAGGCAGAAAAGGGGAACATAAAAACTGTGACGTTTCAATCACAGAGGTATAATTCGTACAGATTTACTTTCAAAATGAAGATAGATTTAACACATTTAAAAGGCATTCTGCCAAACTTCCGGTCTCTGGTAATTACAATTGCAAGGAAACTACTGCAGGTAAGTTAAAACAAATTTTAATCAAGATACGGAGCTAATCGAACAATAGTAAAAAGAAAATACTGAATGTGAAATAGGCCTAGATAAAGTTATCTATAGTCATATGGCGATATCAGGTCTTCTTTCTAACTTGGAATCTTGAACACTGAAATATTAAAACATTAAGAGAAGGCAGTCAACGAAAAAAGAGATGAAATTTGACAGGAACATCATAATATGTCAAGAAGTGAAAATGCAGTTATTTTATATAATTCAGGAAAGAAAACAACTTTATTAACATCGAAATAACTATGAATTTGTGGACATAATTATAATCTTTTGCTAACGCCTATAGTTTGTCCGGAAGAAATGTATCCAAAATACAATAAAATAAATTGAATTTTTCGAACACTACTTTTAACACTTGAATATAAATAATTGATTAAATGGCGATCTTACTGGATGTTAATTGTGTAAGCATGTGCGGCTACAGCTGTTTCGGTGTTTCTTCACACCATCCTCAGAGCCTACTAGATCTCGGCGTCATCTCGAACTTCGCTGCCTGTTGTGTGGGTGCGTTCGATTGATTGAAAAGTGTTGAAATGTGTGTCAAATAGTGTGTGTGTTCTGAAATTGATCTCTGTGTTGAGAATTTGATCAGGGTGTGTTTTAGTGTGCCTGTATATTTCATATTGTTCTAGTGTGTTGAGTTTTGGTTTTGGGTTGTATGTGCAGGATTTCCATGTCTGTATTTATGTTATTGTATGTGTGGTTAGCATTAGTTATGTGTTCGGCATATGTAGATGTATTGTGTATTGTGGCAGATCATTCCAAACTCGATACAAAGAACACATTAAAGCAATAACCAGAGGACACAATACATCTACATATGCCGAACACATAACTAATGCTAACCACACATACAATAACATAAATACAGACATGGAAATCCTACACATACAACCAAAAACTAAAAACTCAACACACTAGAACAATATAAAATATACAGACATTCCAAAATACACCCTGATCAAATTCTCAACACACAGATTCAATTTCAGAAATAAAGTATTTTATTTGACACCACATTTCAACACTTTTCAACAATCGAACAAATTTTCAAACCCACACAACAGGCAGCGAAGTTCGAGATGACGCCGAGATCTAAAGGACTGAAGATTTGTGAAGAAAATTAAACATTTTGCACATGCTTACACAATTAAAGAAAGATCGCCATTTAATCAATTATTTAAAATAAATTATATACCTCTGAAAGTAGTTATTACACATACTTCCAGCGTAAACCATCATAAAGGGAATCTTTGGAAGTTTTATCCATACCTTGCTTAAGCATTTGCGCCAGCTAAAGACCTTGGCCGAGCTCAGTAAGCAATGTCGACACGGAAGGAGAAGGTCGGATGCAGGTTGTGGTTGGCAGGGTTCAAGTTCAGTGTTGTTTTAAAACAAAATATAGATGCGAAGATTTTTAATATGGTATAACATCAGTCTCTGGGACAATAAATTAATGACTACAGTAAAAAAATGTTTTTTTTTTCTTTCGATACATTTCGTTACTTTTCATCCGAACGTCCATATTATTTGAAGTTCTTTCAATTGTCGTGTTCTCTGTTAGTCCTGCAATTCTCGTAGTATTAATTCAGTTGCTGAGATGTAACTAAAACTGAATGACATAACCATCTGACGTAACGAGAAACGCCCTCTTATTGAGAATAGGTTTCTTCATTTGCTCGAGAACAATAATTATATTAATGTTATTTAAAAATGACAACTTTTTTCCTAATGCTTTTTTTCAACCAAATTTTGAAAGGATGTTTATTATGTAATGGACTAACAAAATCCAAATTTTGAACTCCCAAATGTTTTTGCTTTTGATTTTTATTTTTTCTACTCTTTTTAGAAATATGTTCAAACCCAAGTTTTTAGTAGAAGATCTCAGTTTTTAAGCTTCACGTTTTTTTGGTTACTTTCAGAAATATTTCTTGCATTCATTTTATGAAATATCTTATTTATTAACTTTAAAAAAATTGTTTGAAATTGTAAAAATGTTATTTCTTCTATAACTCATGAAAAAAATAAAGTAGCAGCATTTCTTACAAAATAAGTTAAATGCATAGAAACATGCAGCTTTCTCACAAATACTTGCAGTAAAAATTTCATCCAGATTGATTAATATTTGTCATATAAAAGTTGATGTTGAATCAAGAAAAATAATCTTATGGAAAAATGGATTTGAAAGTAAAATGAATATTTATGTAAATTAAAATTTTCCTCCGCTACATTCATATAGTAACTTTAGGGAGCAAACTTTATAACAAAAAGTTATTAAATTTGAAAGATTTATTAATTTATAAACAGAATAATATCTGTGAAAATATTGACAAAAATATTTGAGGAGAAAAATTCGCTCCGGCGCCAGGGATCGAACCCGGTTCCTTGGTTCTACTTACCAAGCGCTCTGACCACTGAGCTACGCCGGAGCGAATCGTTTGTTTATTTTCTCCTCAAACATTAATTGTCAACATTAAGATATTATTCTATAGGATAAATTAATAAATCTTTAATATTCTCATAGCTAGCAGTGCACATTCTGTACAGATTACTGTGCACTTAACTACAAATGGGTCCGGCCAAACACGTCACTCAGCTGAGTGCGCATCAGTATAATGGCAGTTGACTTGGACATAAAATCAACATATAGCCTAATGGAGTCAGACCAAACGGGAAACAATGAAGGACGAGAATTAGACCCGATGCTGTGGATTGAATTCGGTGTAGCTCAGTGGTCAGAGCGCTTAAATCCACGTAGAACTTAAGGACCCGGGTTCAATCCCCGGCGCCGGAGCGAATTTTTCTCCTCAAATATTAAAAGTTACTAGATTTGTAATCAGAAATTTGTAAAAGGATGAAAAATAATTTTGATAGCTCATTAAATGCAACACCTTATTTAAAAGAAAACATTTTTAAACTTATTTGTAATCGGAACTAAACTAAATCCATTTGGAGTATGAAAATATATCTTCTAAAAAGGTGAAATAGTCAATATTTTTTTTTTTTTTTGGAAAATTTTCATGATTTTCTGTAGAGTCTCCCCTAATATAAACATACATGAGAGCATAGTTATGACTATTACGTAATATGCCTGAAGAAATATTTATTTTCCCCCCATGAAACTTTCTGCTTTCCTTTCACTCTGAAGAAAATTGCCATGCTATAAATTTTAACGCTCTTAAAAATTCAACATTTAAGCACTGAAGCTTCAAGTCTAGTGACAATGGTGACAGTTGACTACCGAGAACGATAAATATCAGAGCTGACTTCTTGCAACATATACAAACCTGTAACTAGAAGCTGAAGTTTTACATTCCACGCCGAAGTTTGTAGCAGTTTTCTTTATCCCCACCCACTCTTCGATTTCGTTCCTGTCACTTACCTCAGTATACTGGTGGCTTTAGAACTTGTCGACCCTAATTTATAAAGTGCAACAACATTCTATAGTCTTACAACACTCTTGGTGGTTGCAAAAGTTGCATGAGCATGCAGATGAGGAGAAGTATAATCCATCTTTTAGATACACATTTGTGTTCGCTGAATTTAAAACCGAACAAAATTAAACGTATAAATAGCAGAAATATTGTATTGGGATTTATTAATCAACATGATAGGTAACATGATGAGACGTGACATTATATTACGTTGCATGACATGACATGGTTAAGAGGTTAGGTACAGCTTATAGCAGTAAAAATTTGGAAATATTCAACATTTTGTTCCTCCCTACCACAAGACATCTTTATATTCTTTATCCTATACAGTTTCAGTTGCTAGAAATTGGAACTCGCTTCCGAGTGATATAAGGAGTTGTTGGACAATAAATTCATTTAGGTCAAAATTACATAAATTCTTACTTAACAGATGAATTGCTGATTAATATTTGTTACTTATAATGAAACTAACATCTGTCCATTCTTATTATTATTATCATTAATTTCTCTAAATAGATTTACAAAACCTCTAATGGCAATTACATTAATATTCTCATTATAGAAATAGAAATATATATATTCTCCCTGTAACATAGTAAGGTTATATTAAATTAAATTTTCATCATTTTACTAGCTATTTCTAGTATTAAATTAATTATAATTCATTGAATTAAATTACTAAATTAAGTTTACTTTACCTTATAGATTTATCTAAATTTAAATAAATGTGTAGTGAAGAATATTGCTGGAGAACCTTTTAAGTGTAGAGTAAATATTTGTAATTTAAATTTATGTATTGTATTGATTAAGGCTGGTTGAGTGGAAGAGAAGGCCTTATGGCCTTAACTCTGCCAGAGAAAATAAAACATTATTATTATTATTATTATTATTATTATTATTATTATCTTGTACAATAACGAAAATTCGTATGTGTAAAACACTGTCCTTTAGCTATATAAAGTATATAAAAATATTTTTATGCTCGACCATGCCGAAATGTAGTAATTATACACCTGGTAGCAGCCCTTTAATGGACCTCATTAAAGTACACCTATTCATTAAAGTTCAGGTGTTCCATCAATCAGAAATCACTTTTGTACCGTTATAAACC
Source organism: Periplaneta americana (assembly GCA_025594305.2). Classification (NCBI taxonomy): domain Eukaryota; kingdom Metazoa; phylum Arthropoda; class Insecta; order Blattodea; family Blattidae; genus Periplaneta; species Periplaneta americana. The sequence goes on from JAJSOF020000009.1 coordinate 166,750,493, forward strand.
GCCAAGTGTCGATTATTCTCGAATATGCAATCGAAAGACAATTAGCAAAAAGTCACGGAGGCTGGAAATCCAATACTGTCGTAGAAAGTTATGTTCTGTTACTATAATAATTAGCGTTAATTGTAAATAATATTCAAATAAATTCAATTTGTCATCTCGTTTTTCAATTCTAAATCAATTTCCAGGTTACATCAATATTAATGTTCATGTTCTTCTCTAGATTATATCAACGTCAGTGACATTCGTTCCTCGAAAAAAAAAAAAACAATATTTTCGCGTCTGCGCACATCTCACAATTTAGAAGGTCACTTCCGCTCTTCACTTACATAACCATAACATGAATACTTATGAATAATTTCAAGTTAGAAATATGGTGAGCATAAAAAGTCGTATGAAACTTGCCTATAATGGTAATTAAGACGCTCGTATGAAAATTATAAAACTCGCTTGCGCTCGTTTCATAAACATACTCGCGTCTTAATTACTACCATTATAGGCTCGTTGCATAATGTACTATTGTTAATTAGGAAAAATTATTTATAATTATATTTTTTTCAAAATTCAAAATGATGGCAGTTCACTGTGCAGTGATGTAAAAGCACTACAGGAGCGCGTCATCACATCCGAGACCAACCAGGATGTTTCAAAGAGTGCGTGAATCACTAAGACGTAGGGCAGAAGGATGCATTACTATGAATGGACATCACATTGAGCACCTCCTATAGGGATGGTGAATAAGTACTCATAGCTCTTTTTTTTTTCCTTATTTTGATGCATATTACCTCCTCTAAAATATGGAATTCTTTTGAAACACCCTGTATAACATAAATAGTCTGTCACTCTTGCTCAGTTCACGTATATCTCATACAACTTGTACGAGTGTTCAAGTGTGTACTGAGGTGTACATGCACTTCACGACTGCATACCAACAAGTACCAGTATGAGTTCATTCGCCTTGACTAGAACAAGGTGTCGACACTGTGATAAATAATTTTCGATTACAAATCAGACATGGAGATTGCTTTCCCGGAGCGGCACGCTATGGACAGGCTGCACACCATGACTTTATGTAACAGAATAATGCCATCAGTAGCGCATTTTCATCTACAAGTGCTGGTGAAAGTAAACGTAATGCAGGTTAGGTATTTGTTTATGAACTTTAAATGCATATCGCCGCTCCCATCGACTGGATAATTAAGTGTCCCTGTTGGACTACTTGGTGCAACCCCTTATTGGCTCAGAGCCGGATCGCTCGCTGTCAAATCTGCGTGCTGATGTGTTTGATGGTACTAATTCTACAATTCACAGTAGGTTTTGTACGTGATCGAAATAAGAAGATACATTTCAAACATGTTTGAAAAGAGGAACGTTTCTTTTTCAAAGTAGTGAGCTTGTTTTTGCTAGGGTATACAGTAATTTCCCAGGATAATAAAGAGGGTTTGGAACTGAACGGGTTACATCAGCTGCTTGTCTATGCGGATGACGTGAATATGTTAGGAGAAAATCCACAAACGATTAGGGAAAATACGGAAATTTTACTTGAAGCAAGTAATGAGATAGGTTTGGAAGTAAATCCCGAAAAGACAAAGTATATGATTATGTCTCGTGACGAGAATATTGTACGAAATGGAAATATAAAAATTGGAAATTTATCCTTTGTAGAGGTGGAAAAATTCAAATACCTGGGAGCAACAGTAACAAATATAAATGATACTCAGGAGGAAATTAAACACAGAATAAATATGGGAAATGCCTGTTATTATTCGGTTGAGAAGCTTTTATCATCCAATCTGTTGTCAAAAAATCTTAAAGTTAGAATTTATAAAACAGTTATATTACCGATTGTTCTTTATGGTTGTGAAACTTGGACTCTCACTTTGAGAGAGGAACAGAGATTAAGGGTGTTTGAGAATAAGGTGCTTAGGAAAATATTTGGGGCTAAGAGGGATGAAGTTACAGGAGAATGGTGAAAGTTACACAACACAGAACTGCACACATTTTATTCTTCACCTGACATAATTAGGAACATTAAATCTAGACGTTTGTGGTGGGCAGGGAATGTAGCACGTATAGGCGAATCCAGAAATGCAAATAGAGTGTCAGTTGGGAGCCCGGAGGGAAAAAGATTTTTGGGGAGGCCGAGACGTAGATGGGAAGATAATATTAAAATGGATTTGAGTGAGGTGAGATATGATGATAGAGACTGGATTAATCTTGCTCAGGATAGGGACCAATGGCGGGCTTATGTGAGAGCAGCAATGAACCTCCGGGTTCCTTAAAAGCCAGTAAGTAAATAAGGAAGTAAGTAAGTATACAGCAATTTCGTCAAATTTTAAAATGATCCAGAGCTAAATACTGGTGTGGGAAGTATTGAATTTTGCGGTTTTTGCCAGAAGAAACGTTGCAAATGTCTTGGCGTCCTTGCACTCCTTTGCCTACAGGTGCAATTACGTTTCACTTTTATCGAATGATTCTATCACAGTTTTTCTTTTCGAGATCATTGAGAGAGACCTAGATCTTGATAGTTTTAAGACAAAAAGAGGAGAAACCTGTTTTGTTTTCACATCTCAAGATGCTGTAGAAAACGTGTTTCATTCATAATCTAACAAAAACACGAGCTAAAGAAAGCAGATGCGTATTTTTGGAATGAGGGTCGTTCCTAGATGTATTTTAAAAAGTGGTCTACAAACTTAGTGACCTCCTTCAATGTCGCATGGCACCCAAGGCGTTCGTTTTTTTTAGAAAATATCAGAAAAAGGTGGATTAACGAAAAACATATCGAGCACACTAAATAAAGGTCATCGACTTAGATAGTAACGTTATCATTTTTTAAGGATTCGCTCTGTATCTCGATATTGGAACTGAACTTCAATTACTTAGACTTATGTAGAAGCGTGACAGATAAGCACTGTCTGATTTTCCATCTCAAAAATTGTTTTTAGACTTTAATGTTCTTAAAATAAGACAAATTTATTATATTGTATTAACAAAAATCATATATAAGAATCGAAATAATTTTGAGTTGTATTCTCATAGTTATGAAACAAAAGGTATGAATGCATTAAGATTGTTTGAACCAAAATGCAACACTGGGTGAGTTAGTGTGGCACAACAGGCAGCGAAGTTGAGATGACGCCGAGACACAGAAGGCTCTGAGGATGGTGTCGAATAGCACCGAAACAGCTGTAGCCGCACATGCTTACATAATTAACACGAGTAAGATCGCCATTTAATCAATTATTTATATTCAAGTGTTAAAAGTAGTGTACGAAAGATTCAACATGGAAGTTTTAAAATTCAGTTTTCTCAAAACATTAAATTTTGAGTTGTTTTCCTTTTGAACTGTCCCGTCGATGTATGTATATGTGTGTATGTATGTATGTATGTATGTATGTATGTATGTATGTATGTATGTATGTATGTATGTATGTATGTATGTATGTATGTATGTTACTCAGAGAAGACGAGCGGAAAGAATGTGACCTTCTTGACTATCGCTGTTGATTATTGTAAACATCGCCCAGATAAGCATCCCAGTAGCCGGGTTATTACTCGTGCAGGAAACATGAGTAACAATGCGTATGGAAATTAAAGCTAAGTTGAACAGAAGGAGACCTAATGTTTCCGCTTACTGCAGTACAAGTATTGACGTGTTGTCGTATGTTATCTGTTCACATCCCTTCCTCCTCAGTGTCCTGAGTCACCGACAGTATGTATGTATGTATGTATGTATGTATGTATGTATGTATGTATGTGGTAGAGGGGCAGAGAAGGCCTGACGGCCTTATCTCTACCAGGTTAAATAAATAAATACTTACTACTACGTAGGTACGTATGTATGTATGCATATGTATTTACGTATGTACGTACGTACGTATGTATGTATGTATGTATGTATGTATGTATGTATATATGTACGTATGTACGTAAGTACGTACGTATGTATGTATGTATGTATGTATGTATGTATGTAGTATGTATGTATGTATGTGGTAGAGGGGCGAGAAGGCCTGACGGCCTTATCTCTACCAGGTTAAATAAATAAATACTACTACTACTACTACTACTACTACTACTACTACTACTACTACTACGTACGTGTGTACGTATGTATGTATGCACGTATGTATTACGTATGTATATACGTACGTATGTATGTATGTATGTATGTATGTATGTATGTATGTATGCCTGACGGCCTTATCTCTATAAATAAATATGTATGTATGTGTATGTATTTACGTATGTATGTAGTATGTGGTAGAGGGGCAGAGAAGGCCTGACCAGGCCTTATCTCTACTAGGTTAAATAAATAAATACTACTACTACTACATACGTACGTGTGTACGTATGTATGTATGCACGTATGTATTACGTATGTATATACGTACGTACGTACGTATGTATGTATGTATGTATGTATGTATGTATGTATGTATGTATGTATGTATGTATGTATGTGGCAGAGGGCAGAGAAGGCCTGCCTTATCTCTACCAGGTTAAATAAATAAATACTACTACTACATACGTACGTGTGTACGTATGTATGTATGCACGTATGTATTTACGTATGTATGTATGTATGTGGTAGAGGGGCAGAGAAGGCCTGACGGCCTTATCTCTACCAGGTTAAATAAATAAATACTACTACTACTACATACGTACGTGTGTACGTATGTATGTATGCACGTATGTATTTACGTATGTATGTACGTACGTACGTATGTGTGTATGTATGTATGTATGTATGTATGTATGTATGTATGTATGTATGTATGTATGTATGTGGTAGAGGGGCAGAGAAGGCCTGACGGCCTTATCTCTACCAGGTTAAATAAATAAATACTACTACTACTACTACTACTACTACTACTACTACGTACGTGTGTACGTATGTATGTATGCACGTATGTATTTACGTACGTACGTATGTATGTATGTATGTATGTATGTATGTATGTATGTATGTAGGCTATGTATTTTACAGAAATACAATAATATAACAGCCACCAGCATAGCTCAGTCGGCTAAGGCGCTTGCCTGCCGATCCTGAGTTGCGCTCGGGCTCGGGTTCGATCCCCGCTTGGGCTGATTGCCTTTTTGGGTTTTTCCCGACGTTTTTCCAACCGTAAGGCGAATGTCAGGTAATCTATGGCGAATCCTAGGCCTCATCTCGGAAAGTACCATCTCGTTATCACCAATTCCTTCGACGATAACTAACCTAGCAGTTAACATAGCGTCGTTAAATAATCACGTAAAAAGTATGTAATAATACATTTAGGAATATATCAAGTGGGTTCCTTATTGACGTAACACAATTAAAATCAACTGACATAGTAACAAATGATATTGGGAAAAATTATAAAAGAAATTGCATGTGAAAACAATATTATTTGGTAAACCTACTAATATAATACATTCTGTACTTCGCTAGTCTGACTTATATCTCATATAGACAACCCCATTAGATAAGCCATCTTGAATCATTTGAATGGCTGCCCTAAACGCCTGGAACTTTGATGCACGCTTTAAATCCTATGCCGTGAGTTCAGTTTCATTAAAACATCACATTATCAGTTCGCGACCTCTCAAATAAATACAATTCGCGTGAGAACGCATCAAGTTCAATTCCTTAAGTCCTACTTTTCAGTCACGGTACTAAACTTTTGAGCACACTGTACCAGAGGCTTGGAATCTGGCCTACATAATTAAAGGTCAAAGTGTTAATGACTAGTCAGGTTATTTTGGGCTAATTATAATTGAGGCGGTCAGAAGCAAAGGGATGTAAGTGGACTTAACTCATTTTCGAGAAAATGTGATTAAAAGTTACTATGCTTTTGTAAATTCCGTGACGTTTTAATTTTAAATGTTAATATGTGATATGGTTAAATATGTAACCCTTTACCACTGAAATTTTGAATGCTTTAGTTTATCCTGGATGAATTTAAATAGTTTTTTAGAAATGGCACTTACACCCCTTTGCTTCTAACTGCCTCAAATGTTATATTTAATTACCATACAATAGAAGGGAGAAAGAGCAAGTCCTACAATCAAGGCGTTAGGAACATTCTGAACGAACAGGTTTCCAAGCAACAGTGTACATGCAAATCAGTGATCTGACAATTGCGAACAGATTACGAAGTCTACTCTGAAGTGTTATATAAGAGTAGGGCCTACATGATCCGTTTGATGAAGACATAATTTTATTATATTTGTCGATTTTGTAAGTTATATTAGGCATAATTGGGACATGCCAACAACTGAAACTGAAGATCCTTTGTAGAACGAAAAGATACATTAGTTCGGATCAAATTTCTGCACATTTAAAGGACAAAACTAAAATTATTTCATTCGTTTATTATCATAATACCGCTGCTCTTTTAAATTGGCTGAGCTGAATGGGAATTAAATCAATGACTTTCCCAAAACACACAATAAAATGTTTAATACATAACAATTTTTATTTTGAAAAGGAAACAAAAGGGACAAAATCTGTGGCAGGGAGGAAAAAGATCTTAAGTCAATATTTTGTGAAAATGAGATTTTTATATATTCTGAAAGCGGAAAAAATTCTCTACATTCTGATAAAACGGCTAAAGTCAAATAAGACTCCTGACTGGATTTATAGAACGTTACCAAATGTCCTAAGTACTTTTTGAATCGAGCACACACAGAATAAAGGGCTTAAGAATATTTAATACTTTATTCCTTACAAACCATCACATGTTTACTTTCCATGCTTCCCTATTAAAAAGGAAAAACTTGTATTTTAGCCATTTTATCACATACTGATGCCCTTTCGTTTTAAAAATTTAAGAACCAGGGTAAACAGTCCTATATAATTGTTTAAGACCCATTTTGCATTTCTAATAATTTACATTTCTCATTTATTTTGAAATGAAAAGTTCTTATGTTTAATAGTCCCTTTACTCAGTCTGGCTTCTAGACTTAAAAGGGCTTAAGCGCGGCTATTTTTGGAAATAATCAAGAAAATTGTTAAATGAGCAACATTATCTATTTTAGAAGAAATATAAACAAATAATATCCAGGAAAAAACTCTATAATTGACACCAACTTCAATCTTCCTACTGCTCTCCTGAAAAGTATAAAATTTTTACTTAAGTCCTTTTTCCTCCCGGCCACAGAAATCATATTCAACTTTTTTATTTGAAATATCTGAAAGAATAACCCCCTGAAATTAATCACATTACTTATGGTTTTTTCTGAATAATCTCTGGTACACATGCAGAACCTGAATTCAGCTAGTAATGAAGGGTAGAAATAAGAATAATAAAAAAATTATGATTTCTTTAACGACGCTCGCAACTGCAGAGGTTATATCAGCGTCGCCGGTGTGCCGCAATTTTGTCCTGCAGGAGTTCTTTTACATACCAGTAAATCTACTGACATGACCTAACACACATAAATGCCATCGACCTCGGCCGGAATCGAACCCGCAACCTCGAGCATAGAAGGCCAGCGCTACCGAGAGCGATAGAAATAAGTATTGTACATAAGTTCTGCTCGTGCATAAAATTTTATTCAAGCATCTTCATTGTCTTAAATTGATTTATTCTGTATGAGGAAGCAACAAGTGACAAAAGAACGAATCCACGACTTTTATCTTTTGCATGATTGCGAAACGGGAATTTAACGGATGTTGTTTCACTCACAATGCTATGCAACGTTTAGTTTTCAATTGTTTACGATTGAAATGACGTTTGTAAGCTAGTGCCGAGGTAGAAAGTGTGAAGCAATTTTTCATTTGTCTGTGCACAAAACTTTCTCTGTTGCAAACAAAACTAATGGCTTCTGAAATGTTGGGTGAGCGAAGTTTACGAATAGGTTAACGCGGAAGAATTCAAGTTGTAGTCACTGAATTTGCGAGACGTAATAAAATGATTATGCAAACAAAACGTAAATGGTAATGCAGTTATGCGCGTCACGACTTAAGCCATTCTTCTCAAGCCTCACGTTGTATTCTTGCGCGCAGTAAAATAAAAAATCACTAATTCTACAACACCTTGACATAAGAACCGTGTATCTGTATCTGATGTAGGTCGAAATGATTCACGTCTCTTGCATTAAATTCTACTAATTATTGTAGGATATTGCTAAGTATAGGCTAAGGAATAAAATATTGGAGCGATAATTAGAGGAAATGTTACAACTATGAAACAGTGTGATATACGATCTCAGATGTGTTGTATTCTAGCGGAATCCAGTGTTGCCAGGACAAAAAATAATCAATAACTTTTGAACAACGTCTATATATTTTTACAGTTTCTCAAGTTTTTTTCATCTGCATATAATCTGTACGTGTCTAATAAGAAATAAATTACTTACTGGCTTTTAAGGAACCCGGAGGTTCATTGCCGCCCTCACATAAGCCCGCCATTGGTCCCTATCCTAAGCAAGATTAATCCAGTCTCTATCATCATATCCCACCTCCCTCAAATCCATTTTAATATTATCTTCCCATCTACGTCTCGGCCTCCCCAAAGGTCTTTTTCCCTCCGGCCTCCCAACTAACACTCTACATGCATTTCTGGATTCGACCGTACATGCTACATACCCTGCCCAACTCAAACGTCTGGATTTAATGTTCCTAATTATGTCAGGTGAAGAATACAATGCGCACAGTTCTGTATTGTGTAACTTTCTCCATTCTCCTGTAACTTCATCCCTCTTAGCCCCAAATATTTTCCTAAGCACCTTATTCTCAAACACCCTTAACTTCTGTTCCTCTCTCAAAGTGAGAGTCCAAGTTTCACAACCATAAAGAACGACCGGTAATATAACCGTTTTATAAATTCTAACTTTAAGATTTTTTGACAGCAGACTGGATGATAAAAGCTTCTCAACCGAATAATAACAGGCATTTCCCATATTTAATCTGTGTTTAATTTCTTCCCGAGTATCATTTATATTTGTTACTGTTGCTGCCAGGTATTTGAATTTTTCCACCTCTTCAAAAGACAAAATTCTAATTTTTATATTTTCATTTCGTACAATATTCTCGTCACGAGACATAATCATATACTTTGTCTTTTCGGGATTTACTTCCAAACCTATCTCTTTACTTGCTTAAAGTAAAATTCCCGTATTTTCCCTAATCGTTTGTGGATTTTCTCCTAACATATTCACGTTATCCGCATAGCCAAGCAGCTGATGTAACCCCTTCAATTCCAAACCCTCTGTGTTATTCTGGACTTTCCTAATGGCTAACAAGAAATAAATGAAGAAATAGACACTAGCATACTGACATATATTTTTACTAATCAACTGTGTGAATTTAAACATTGAAAACATTACAGTACTGACAATAAATGATCTCACATATAGTGTTAATTAAACATGTAATTGGCTTACTGTTTGCTATCTTACATAAGTGTTATTTAAACATGTATAGGCCATTCGTTATCGCGTGAAACCTACAGTTTTTTCGAACTAGTTGCAAGTATGTACTACATGGTTGTTCATTGTAACGCTAACGACTTCAATGTCGCCGAGAGACATGAAAACTTGTGAGGTATGTATCCTACTTCATTTTCCACCATCACTAGATTGTACTATTACCAGTACAGAAGTGGACAAATTATTATTAGACTAAATTAATTATATGTGTAACAAAGCTGTATTTATCTTTAGAAATAATGAACAAAAATGTATTTTGCACAGATATAATGAACAGAAAATTGAGTCTGGAGGTTACTAATATTTTGTGAACATTCCCTTATTCTTTATTAACACGTTGATTTTGTCAGGGATGCTGGAATCCAAAGTTTGACACTTTCTTTGAATATCAGCATCATTTAGCCAGATATGAGACAGTGCTTCGAGGTACAAACAAGAATAAATCTGGCTAACAGGGCATATTATTCACTTTTACCAATTGTTAAAAAATAAAATAATATCTAGAGAAATCAAAATCAAGATTTACAAAACCCTAATAAGACCCATTATAACATATGGTACAGAAACGGTTCTGAATAAAAATACATGCAAACAACTAGCAGTATTTGAGAGGAAAATCTTAAGAAGGATATTCTGCAATTGAAAAGTGGATGGATGGAGAGCCAGATATAATAATGAAAACGAACTAGTACAAGGAATCGGACAGCCAGATGTCAAAATGAGATGGTTGGGACACGTCACAAGGATGGAAACAACAAGGAAAGTGAAGATTGTCTTCAATAACAATCAGATGGAACCAGATTAAGAGAAGACCGAGAACAAGATGGTGGAACTTATACTGGATGTGAATAGATTGAATAAGGAATTGGAGGGAGTTGGCGATGGATAGAGAAGGATGGAAGAGAGCCATAGAGGAGGTTAAGGCCCACCTGGGCTTAATACCAAATAAGAAGAAGAAGAAGAAGAAGAGACAGTGCTTCAATGAGTCCATGTTTTGTTGTAAGCCTCTTTTTGTTCACTTTCTTCTTCAATATAGATCACAGATTTTCAATTTCGTTCACGTCCGGTCTCCTTGCAGGCCATGGGAGAACAGACTGTTGAATATCTTCTGCAATATATAATTAAAACACCAGTAGTATCAACACAGCCAGACAAAATATACTTAACCATTGAAAAAATATACCAGAAGATGTAAACAATCATATATACAACAATAGAGACTCTGTGAATTATACTGGTAGTTGATATGACGAATTATTTCAAAGAAAACCTTTTAGTCTAATAATTTGTCCACGTCTGTAGAATATAACGCAGCACATTGACGTCGTTGTATGTAATTCACAGTATGTCTGTCTACTATGTTCAAGGAACTCTATAGTCAAGTTGTGCGTACAGTAGTTGCTAAAGTGTCATAGATCCTAAGCCTGCTCATCACTCTCGTACTTACGAATTTAAATAGTTTTTCTCATCGTAATGAAATCATTTTATTGACCACTACACTCATCTATATTAATAATAAATTAGCCGAAATTTTTCTGAATTTTCGATTTTCCAAAAATAATTGGTCCTAACATATATAATTAACCACCCCTGAAACCGAAAATCGCTTTTTGAAATTTTTGTTTGTATGTCTGTCTGTATGTTTGTTACCTTTTCACGCGATAATGGATGAACGGATTTCGATGAAAATTGGAAAATATTAGTTTTTAATCCATTTTAGGCTAATGGCATTCAAAAAATTATTTGGGTTATAAGGGGGCCTGAATTAAATAAATCGAAATATTCGCTTATTATTGATTTTTTGAAAAATTTACATCACAAGTTTCTTGAAAAATAATTTGCGATAAGTTTATTTAAAAATTTTGATAGAACTGATATTTAATGAGATAAATGAGTTTTAAAATTAAAATAACTGCCATCTAAGGACGTATAATGAATTAAAACAAATGACCTCGTCTGTAAGGGGCCTTGGACAGCAACAATCGAAAGCTATGAAAGATATACAGAGAATGTTTCTGTGTTTGTATGAAGTAATATCGGAAGCTAAATTTAAACCGATTTGTATAATTAATTATTAATTCACCATTGGAAAGTGTAGTTTCTCTAGATGGACATAATGCTATAATGTTATTAGAGTAACATCTGAAATAAATAATATAATATAATATAATATAATATTTAATATAATATAATATAATATAATATAATATAATATAATATAATATAATATACATATAATATAATATCATTATATAATATAATTTATATTATTTGCAGGTTCATAGAACCATAGTACTTAATTCGCCAGTTCTGAATACGTAGAAAACAATGTTAAAATAAGTTATTACCATAATTACGATGGAATTCAATCAAGTAAAATAAAATTATCAGACATTAAATCTAAATGTCGTCCAATGATGTCAGGGTCATTAAACTATGGTTGACATTAATTATAAAACCCTTTTATTAAGAAACATGTTAAAGGAATTGTCATTGCACAGAAATTAATGTTCTCAGAAAAGATAAGCATTTTAATTATGGCGAATAAAAGCTTTAAACCGGGATACGACATAGGCAAAACGATTTATACCTTCGAAAATGATTCAATATTGAAATATTCGTCCTGGAAAATGTCGAACATATTTTGGAACGTACTATGCTAATTGACTGTATATGCGGTCTTATCTGTGTGGAAGACGGTTGAAGGGTGGGAGTACATTAAATTTTCAGGTACAATAAAAATTGAAGTAAAATAAAATGATGTCCCTATGTATATCTTAATACTCACAATAATGAACTGCACTGATTTGTGTTTCAGGACTCGAGGTTTCCGCGCAATTCCGATGCCCGGAGAAGACAGGGTATTTCCCTGATCCCGTTCAGTGTGATTTATACTACAAATGTGCACACGGGGAGCCAGAAGAGAAGCTGTGTCCCGACGGACTGGTATTCGACGATTCGAACCCCAGCCAAGCGCGTTGCGACATTCCCGCCAATGTGGAGTGCGGCGATAGATCGGAACTTCGTGAGTACTTACCTAAAAATTGCAATTTTCTTACGCTCTACATCTTTGTGACTGATTGAAGGTTCATTGCAGAGGTAAAATGCCTTGGATAAGACGCTTAAGGGAACGCACAGGTGAAATTACTAAATCTTACAGTTTTCATTTTTTTTCTCAAACACCAAGGACACCAGAATAAAATTATGTGACACGTTTCCTTATTAAGATGCAATAAAGGGCAGGAACCATTTATAAATTAATTTAATTAATTTATATATAAATGGTTCACGTCGAAAATTAAAGAAAATTATGTTGAAAAAAATTCCTGCCATTTATTTCATCTTAATAACGAAACGTGTCACATAATTTTATTCTAGTGTCCTTGGTCTTTGAGAAAAAAAATGAAAACTGTAAGATTTAGTAATTTCACCTGTGCGTTCCCTTAAGCGTGTTGAGGCATAGTTGAGAATATTTGAACTAATATTTTCATTGTCAGTATAGAGAACATTACATATAAATTGTGTAAAATAAACGTAAAAGTGATACAAATAGTGCAATGAAAGACACTTCAATACCAAAAGGCATAGAAAGTGTGTTGAACGTAATCCAAAAGTCAAAATCTGAAAATTAACTCGACGTTTAGCATGAATTTGTGTAGCCCACCATGATGTTCAGTGCCAACATCCCAATTAATAAATTAAATAATATTTATTTTAGGGAATTTCCAGAAAGTGCATAGAAAATTAGGGGATTTTCGGTGTTGAACGACATGCAATATATACTAGTACAGTGCCGTGAATATCGGGAGTTTCTGTACTCCAGACACACTGCAGCTTCTTGTCTTATCGTGACTACAATCTTGGCAGATAATTCCATGTCCGTGTCTATTGGGGCCTTATATTGTACACAAGTGATTTTTATACCCCATATGAAATAATCGAGTGGTTCAAGTCGGGTGACCTGGCAGGCCATGGAATAAGACCTCCCCTTCCAATCCAGCGACCAGGAAGTTTAGCATCCAGATGTACCGATACTGCGCCATCGTACTGTTTGACTCTTGAAATGAATGTGTCTGTCGTTGATTCATGGTATGTTCTGTCATGTGACAATGTAAATACGATGAGACAGAGCCACCTTTTTTTAAACACATGCCACATTTACAATCTGTCTACAAGAGACAATAAGTAAATATTATAAAAGAATATGACATGAGTGGAGATGTTATCCCATGACAACACTCCAATAGAAAAATAACAATGGTTCAAATAGCTGTACTAAAAATGAATGGAAGGTTCAAGAGCATTGGTCCTTTTAAGTCTTCTTATTGTTTGACTATTATCCAGAAAATTTAATGCATGATGATTCGGATGTTGATTTAATCGGTGAAGGTATTTTTTTACTGAATTTAGAGATTTCTTCTTTCACAGTTGAAATGTTAAGGTCACGATGAATGACATCATTACGTACATACCATGGTGCAGTGACAATGGAACGTAAAGTTTTGGAATGATACCTCTGCAGTATTTCAATGTTTGAGTTGCTAGCAGTTCCCCACAGTTGGATGCCGTATGTCAGATTGGTTTTAGTATGACTTTGTAAACAAGAAGTTTATTTTCTAATGACAGTTTTGATTTAGGTCCCAATAACCAATAGGTTTTTGATGTTTTAAAATTTAATTCTTTACGTTTAGTTTCAATATGTTTACGCATGTTAATCGGCGATCTAAATGCATACCTAAATATTTAACATCGTCTGCTTCCGGAAGTTCTTCGAGAGCCACCTTGTGGACAATACTTAAGCAAGAAAATGGACCATGGATTGTGTAACCTTCGTGTTCTCCCCCACATGTTTAAGCACATATATCCTTAAGCTGGGTTTCAGTAGAGCATTCTTTATGTCCTGTTTACATTTTGCATGTTTTTTGTAACACCCTGTATAGAATGAAATTTCAGTCCACTTCAGCTATGATGTTACTGTTACAGCAGGGTCTTTTAACGCACGAAGCAATGAATAGAGGTCTTGTGGTAACATATCTGTGATTGTTTGTCCTGCAGAGGACCCTCAGCCTAGCGAGGGTTGTCCCCGCGCGAACGGCTACTTCCGGCACTCAGACCCCCAGGTGTGCGACAAGTTCTTCAACTGCGTGGACGGCGAGCCCAATGTGCTGCCCTGCCCGCCAGGCCTCATCTACGACGACAGCCGTAGCACGTGCGCTTGGCCCGCTGAGAGCCACAGGACGGACTGCGTCCACAGCAAGCGAGGTACTGTCCTCAGGTTACGCGAAATCCTCCCTCACTTCATCAGCAGTTTCTTCCGACTTCTTCTGAATCGTATTAAAATGCCCTATGATCTATGCACGGGGACGTAGGCTCTCTCCCAGTTAGCGATGTAACAAAATAATCTTACAGATTTCGGACCTTTAGAGTCATTGAATTCTTAAGATTTTGTCTTTTTTAATTACTTATAGGTTAAATTCACATAATAATTACTTATTTAGGCTTTTAAGGAACCCGGAGGTTCATTTCCGTCCCTATCCTGTGCAAGATTAATCCAGTCCCTGTCATCATATCCCACCTCCCTCAAGTCCATTTTAATATTATCCTCCCATCTACGTCTCGGCCTCCCCAAAGTTATTATTACCTCTATATGCATTCTATATGCATTTCTGGATTCGCCCATACGTGCTACATGCGCTGCCCTTCTCAAACCTCAGGATTAAATGTTCCTAATTATGTCCGGAGAAGAATAAAATGCATGCAGTTTTCCGTTGTGTAACTTTCTCCATTCTCCTGTAACTTCATTCCTCTTAGCCCCAAATACTTTCCTAAGCACCTTATTCTCAAACACCCTTAACCTATGTTCCTTTCTCAAATCAGAGTCCAAGTTTCACAACCATAAAGAACAACCGGTAATATAACTGTTTTATAAATTCTAACTTTCAAATTTTTTGAGAGCAGACTGGATGATAAAAGCTTCTCAACCGAATAATAACAGGCATTTCCCATATTTATTCTGTGTTTAATTTCCTCTCGAGTATCATGTGTTACTGTTTCTCCAAGATATTTGAATTTTTTCACCTCTTCAAAGGATAAATTTCCAATTTTTATATTTTCATTTCGTACAATATTCTGGTCACGAGACATCATATACCAGTCATTTCACACAGCAATAAAAATTCCACACAGTTTGGCAACACTGCTTTAGGGTCATGAACTAAATTGACACTATCTTATACTATAAAATGAAACAATTACAGAATATTTTGTAGAAAATAAAGTTCAATTTGATGTCTTTTTCGCATTCCTAGTGAAATGAAATCTTCACAATATGGAACGAGGTAGATCGTGATATAAAACACTAGACTCAAATTTGGGAGGTCCCGGGTTCAAATTTCGGGGTCGGTCAATTTGATGGGGATTTTTAGTGATTTACTAGATAATAAACAACTAGTAATCTAGTTATTTAAAAAAATGTTACAACAAATACACAAATGCTGATTCACGAGACATGAAATCCATAGTTGTATACGGTGGCCGATAAATGACAGCAAAATGGAAACCCTGTATATCTACAGCATACCATTCACAATAAACAGACAAAGAAGAGGAGATTTACCTCAGAGTTAGTATTAGCCTATTTTGTGTTCGTTCTGCTCCTACTTCAAATGCTCTTTCGCCCATAGTGATCATAAGAGAAAGTTATATACCTTCGTAATTCTCACACGAAGAACGTAGTGAGTCAAATTGCTGCTGCTGATGATTTTAGTGAACATTATAAAATATTATTTTTACATTTTATATAGTAACGTTACACAAAGTGTTGTTATATTGTATGTTTATCTCCATTGTGTATAAAAGTTTTATTTCTTGGCTTGATATTATTTGCTTCAACTTTTCTTCTGACTACACTGTAATTTATGAAACCATAAGATGACGTTGGTACTTACAATTTTACACACATAGGGTGTTTCAGGAGGAGTTACCGTCACTTACGGATCTTATTTTCGAAGACATTTTGATAAAAAAAATGTCATATAAACATGGGTCTTATTTTCAATAATTTCAGAGTTGTACTAATTTTAAATTGTTTGTAAAATGTCTTTTTTACTTAGTTTTACGGGTAAAACAATATTACAAATACAGACCGAACTCTTCAGGCACTGCAGTAAGTATGAAACTTTACCACATGTGCTTGGGAGTTGCCCACAGGGAGAAGTACTCAGAATAAAACGTCACAACATCATACGTTCTATGATCGCAGATGCACTTCGATCCAAAAATCTAGACGTTCACGAGGAATTCATTGTATTGCTGATGGTGGAAGCAATCTAGGATCGATATCATAGCTATAAACAGGAATAAACAGACAGCCGAAATAATTGATCCTACGATCAGATTTGAAATCTCAGCCACTCAACCATCTGAAGTGAACGAATAGAAAAAGAAAATCTACGAGCCCACGATTCAGTACCTATCAGCGAAATACAACATAGAAAAAATCACAGTTGCCGGTCTCTTCTTCGGAGCGAGAGGCACCATTCCGAAAGCCTTTGTAAAGTGGAGAGAAAAATACAAGCTGACGAGAGATCTTCAAGATGCCATCGTCACCACCATTATAAAATTTTCTGTAGCGATATTTCGCCAACATCTTTATGGCGTACATTCAATTTAAATTATACTTGGTTCTATTTTTTTTGTTATGTCTTAATTACTTTTGTCTGAAACCTGTTTATATAATTTTTCATTTTATTGTGAGCTATTCTGTGTCGCAGGGCAAACCCAAAATATTGGGTCAGACCAATAAATTAAATTCTTTAATTGGCTAGTATTCTGGAGTTAAAAATGTGTTTGAATTCCTTAGTTGCTTTGTATAGATTTTCCTTCCAATTTTTACCTACAAAATTACATTATTCCTACGCGCTTATCACAAGAATTGTTACAAATCACACCACTTCCAGCGACTTGATTCTTCACAGTTCTATTATGCACCCTAATGCACAGTCTTAAAAGAGCTTACAAGAGTGCCATGATCTGTAACAATTGTTGTGATAAATACATAAGAATAATGCAATTTTGTAATTAAAAATCGACAAAAGAATCTATACGGAGCAACTAAGGACTGCAACCTTTGTATATTTTTGTGTGGCTTTACTTTGTTTATAGTGTTTTTTTTTCTCTTTTTTTATTTCTTGTGTAGCTTTACTTTGTATACAGTGCATTTTTTCTGTTTATTTCTATTATTGTATTTGTATTCCTGGTGTTGTGGAAGAGAAGACCTGATGGCCTTAACTATATCAGAATAAATAAATAAATAGATAGATAGATAGATAGATAGATAGATAGATAGATAGATAGATAGATAGATAGATAGATAGATAGATAGATAGATAGAGGTAGGTAGGTAGGTAGGTAGGCAGGTGGGTGGGTGGGGGGCAGGTAGGCAGGCAGGTGGGCAGGCAGGGGCAGGCAGGCAGGCAGGCAGGTGGGCAGGTGGGCAGGCAGGCAGGCAGGTAGGCAGGTAGGCAGGTAGATAGATAGATAGATAGATAGATAGATAGATAGATAGATAGATAGATAGATAGATAGATAGATAGATAGATAGATAGATAGATAGATAGATAGATATAGATAGATAGATAGATAGATAGATAGATAGATAGATAGATAGATAGATAGATAGATAGATAGATAGATAGATAGATAGATAGATAGATAGATAGATAGATAGATAGATAGATAGATAGATAGATAGATAGATAGATAGATAGATAGATAGATAGATAGATAGATAGATAGATAGATAGATAGATAGATAGATAGATAGATAGATAGATAGATAGATAGATAGATAGATAGATAGATAGATAGATAGATAGATAGATAGATAGATAGATAGATAGATAGATAGATAGATAGATAGATAGATAGATAGATAGATAGATAGATAGATAGATAGATAGATAGATAGATAGATAGATAGATAGATAGATAGATAGATGATAGATAGATAGATAGATAGATAGATAGATAGATAGATAGATAGATAGATAGATAGATAGATAGATAGATAGATAGATAGATAGATAGATAGATAGATAAGGAATTCACAACAAATTTTTAGTTTCAGAATATTAGCCATTTAAAGAAATGACACTTCTGAATAGTTCATTCTCTTTTTATAATATATATATATTTTTATTTTTAAAACGAATGAGGTATTTTAGATACAACTTCAAATTAGTGTAACTCTGAAAATATTGGCAATAAGACCCATGTTGATATGACATTTTTTGCTCAACATTTCTTCAGAAATAAGCTCTGTAAGGGGCGGTAACTTTTCCTGAATCACTCTGTATATGCAATCAACCACGAAGAGAACCTTATAATTCACATCATAAACACAGTTCAAATTACATAAGAAAGGGTGGGGGAAGAAGATGATACTCGTAGAACGAAGTCGTATACTCCGACTCCACGAAGGCCAAGTGCATTGTTATGAGCAAAGAGAATGACGGAAGTGAAGAAATGCCGAAGTGAAGGGTGTCGCCAACGTGCTCATGGGTAGGGCACATTCACTTTACAACAGACACGAGACGCTATGCGGTGATATTACCTTCACATTTGGCATGCCTCTTCGTATATTGTTAGCTTCAGAAGTTATGCGACTTCAAATGTATTCTAATTTGCATTATTTTCCAACGCCGGAGAACTGGGTTAAAATCCCTGCGAGATTTATGGCCACTTGCATCAACCTCGGTTAAAAATGTTGTAACCATGGGTTACGAAACCACGGTTAAAAAGTAACTATGGTTGAAATGTAATTTCTGTGCACCATTCATAATTTGCTTAAACATGGTTAGCTGACACCTCATTTAACCAGAATAAAGTCTGTAATGGTATACCGTTTTTACAAAACGACGAAAGGAAAGCATTTATACTGTACCTCTACAAAGATAATAATAGTTAACGTCTAAAAACGACTGCGCTCATGCCGTTCTTCATGAAAACGAACGTATCCTATATTTTCGCGTTGCATTTGTTTGCCTTTGGGTGCTTTTATATTTAAGACTTGCATTTCTTTGTTTTTCAGTGTTGTTAGGTTGGAATCGTACAAAATGGAAAATTAAACGCGGAAATGATTAGGCCTATATCCCAACTTAAGGTGACTGCCTCCGTGGTCTGTTGGTCAGCATGCCGGCTTGCAGATCCGGAGGTCTCGGGTTCGATTCCCGGACTCGGCTCCCAGTGAGTTTTTCTTGAAGAAGAAAAATTCTCTGGGTGTCTAGAGTCTGGAAATTTGTATGATTGTGAGTGTGCGGGGTTAATATTAATTAACCAATCATCAAAATATAAAATACATCAGGACTGTCGCTGGGCAGTAACCTGAACACACGTTTCAGCGTCACATTGTTGACAAGTAACTCCATCTGTTAGCACAACCATAAGGCATCTAATATAGATGCTATAGAGTTACCAACAACGAAGAAAAAAAAAACTGAGGTATGTATAGAAGAAAAAATGTTTATATCAACATGGGTCCAGAAATACTTGTTTATGGACTTATTTTGATGCATTCTGTTTAAATTTCCTTAAATAAACTGTTCAAAATACCCACCTCCTATCACAATATAGGCCATCGTTTCATCGAGACGATAGAAAAAAAATCGAAAAAAAAAAAATGAATGAGATGTATAGAAAATTGAATACTCTTTCAAATTTAAGTTTCATAAGATAGGGGTACCATTGAAATTTCGAGGTGGGGAAGTCTGGGGTGAGGGGATGAAACCTAATATGCAATTAGGATTGGTTTTAAACTTCGCCCTTAATATCTAAATTAACGTGTTTTTTAAGAAACTTACAATTATATATATATATATATATATATATATATATATATATATATATATATATATATATATATATATATATATACGAGGGGGATCCAGGAAATAACGACCGTTTTGTTGTAATAATTAAAAAAATATTTATTTGAAAAACAAAGTCTGTTACATAACTGAGCTTCCTTTACTTCTCTACATAATCACCACCTACATTTAAACATTTGTCGTATCTGTTCACTAGCTTTAGAATTCCCGTGTTATACTCCTCTGCCGCCAGTTCATTAAGCCAGGTGTTCACTGTCTTCTTCAACTCTTCATCACTTCCAAAACGCGTACCACCCAGAAAGTCTTTCAGCTTAGTGAAAAGCTGAAAATCGCTAGGAGCAAGGTCTGGACTATAGGGCGGATGATCAAAGATTTCCCAACCGAATTGATCCAGCAATTCTCGAGTTGAAGCAGCAGTGTGCGGGCGGGCACAGATTTTGTGGTAGCCAAGATGTTGCGACACAATTTCACCAAGCAAAGAACGAGAAATGTCAGGAAAGGCAATATGCAATTCGTCGAGTGATGTGCGCCTGTCTTGCAAGATTCTGTCGTTCACTTCAGTCTTCAGGTCTTCTGTGATGAGTGATGGGCGTCAGGGTCGAGTTTCATCGTGGACATTTGTTCGCCCATTGTTGAACATTTCGCATCATTTTCTCACATTTCTTTCATTCATTACAGTATCACCATACACTTCTTTCAATTGCCGGTAAATTTCTGCAGATTTCAAATGTCGGGCATTCAAAAATCGAATCACACTCCTCACCTCACAGTCGGCGGGATTATCAATCACGTCGTTCATTTTGAAGTAACAGAAAATGCACAATGGCGACTTGTTGCAACCAGTACTCACAACATTATGAGAACACATGTTAAGGAAGCCAGTTGACCTTCAAACAAGGAAGGGGAGTTAGCTGCGCGGCGGGTATGCGCGAACGGTCGTTATTTCCTGGATCCCCCTCGTATATAGTATGTTTCTTATCTAACCCATGAACACTGTTTAATTGACCTTACATGTGTGATTTAACTTGTTTTTTGTTTAATTAAGGGAACGCACAGGTGAATTACTAAATCTTACAGTTTTCATTTTTTTTCTCAAAGACCAAGGACACCAGAATACAATTATGTGACACGTTTCCTTATTAAGATGAAATAAATAGCAGGAATATTTTTTCAACGTGATTTTCTTTAATTTTCGATGTGTGGAACCATTTATATATTAATTTAATTAATTTATATATAAATGGTTCCACACGTCGAAAATTAAAGAAAATCACGTTGAAAAAAATTCCTGCCCTTTATTGCATCTTAATAAGGAAACGTGTCGCATAATTCTATTCTGGTGTCCTTGGTCTTTGAGAAAAAAATGAAAACTGTAAGATTTAGTAATTTCACCTGTGCGTTCCCTTAAATTCATTTTAAATTAGATATTTGCTTTGAAATGAAAGCCCTGTATGTTTCATCTTAGCCGTGCCAATGCGTTCGTTAATTGTGTTGTCTTTTGCTGATTGATGACTCTCACAAGAGTAAGGACGGAATTAGCTAAAGACTGAGTTATATTATCGTATCACAAATAAAGTGTTATTGTTATTCCAATCATGAAGTAGCAACCCTTGCTGGTGCATTTCCCCACAGAGGTGCTAGAGGACGGCTTCTCATGTCCGGAGGGAGAGGTGATCGGCCCTAATGGACGCGCACTGCCCCATCCAACGTTCGCCCACCCGGACGACTGCCAGAAGTTTTACATCTGCAGAAACGGAGTGATGCCGCAGAAGGGAAGCTGTCCCGGAGGAACCGTGTACAACGAAGTCAGCTTCAAGTGTGACGAGCCTGAGAACGTGCCTGGATGGTGAGAAGATTGTCTTCACCTTAACTAATTAAAAAGTTACAGGATCGCGCTTCGTGAACTGAGCAAAGGGAGTTAGACCCAAGGCTTACTTAATTACTGGCTTTTAAGGAACCCGGAGGTTCATTGCCGTCCTCACATAAGCCCGCTATTGGTCCCTATCCTGAGCAAGATTAATCGAGACTCTATCATCATATCCCACCTCCCTCAAATCTATTTTAATATTATCTTCCCGTCAAACGTCTCGGCCTCCCCAAAGGTCTTTTTCCCTCCGGCCTCCCAACTAACACTCTATATGCATTTCTGGATTCGCCCATACGTGCTACATGCCCTGCCCATCTCAAACATGTGGATTTAATGTTCCTAATTATGTCAGGTGAAGAATATAATGCTTGCAGTTCTGTGTTGTGTAACTTTCTCCATTCTCATATAACTTCATCCCTCTTAGCCCCAAATATTTTCCTAAGCACCTTATTCTCAAACACCCTTAACCTATGTTCCTCTCTCAAAGTGAGAGTCCAAGTTTCACAACCGTAAAGAACAACCGGTAATATAACTGTTTTATAAATTCTAACTTTTAGATTTTTTGACAGCAGACTGGATGATAAATTCTTCTCAACCGAATAATAACAGGCATTTCCCATATTTATTCTGTGTTTAATTTCCTCCCGAGTATCATTTATATTTGTTACTGTTGCTCCAAGATATTTGAACTTCTCTACCTCTTCAAAAGATAAATTTCCAACATTTATATTTCCATTTCGTACAATATTCTCGTCACGAGACATAATCATATACTTTGTCTTTTCGGGATTTACTTCCAAACCTATCTCTTTACTTGCTTCCAGTAAAATTCCTGTGTTTTCCCTAATCGCTTGTGGATTTTAGACCCAAGGCTGCATTAATTTTAAGAAGAGAATGTTTAGGTTGTAAGTAACCAAAATGTCAAATGTAATTTTAGTATTTGAATAACGGTTTAGCAGGAAAAAAACTGTCGGAAATTTGAATCCCATTTATGGTAAAACTATTGGGTATTGAGACGTAGGCTATGAGTGGTAAGATATCAACGAGAGGAGCAAACCGAAAAAAAGTACTTCTTTGTCATTTCTTCGAAAAAAGCTTCATTTGTGTAATAACGTACAAAATTAAATGATTAAAATCGCATTTACAGTGTGACGGAAATTTAATCATTTTATATATAACTACAGAATGATTCAGGAAATGCTTAAAACAGACATAATCATTTTTGAAAGTATCAAAATTTTCTTACTTTTGAAGTGATAAAAACTGATGAAAGACATTAAAAATTACTGAAGAAAATTGTACCGATCAGCTTGCCCCACATTCTTCCCGTACTTTCATAATTGTTCCACTCTCTGTTTCGAGATCGTCTACTAATACATATTTATTGACTTTCATTGCAGTGAAAAGTGGTACGACGATGACGGGAAGAGGAGCCACAATTAAAAGGTGGCGCGGCGTCACGAAACACGAAGAAGCATTCGTACAACCCGAGGTACGAGCACAAGGACTGTGTATGAACTTTAGTGTCAGCGCCCAGTGGTGAAAGAGAGAAGCACGAACTGCCCTTTTATGGCCACGGTGTATATTCTTTTCGTGACCAAACCCGCACGACACCCAAATATGCATCTTCCTTATTTATCTTCGCAGTCCCAGCTGAACTTCACCAGATCTTCGAGAATACTTCATGTTCATCTCCCTACTCGATCGTCCCAGTGTGGTAGAATATTCATTAATCTAATTTGTGATAGGATCCAGGTATGAGAAAAGATAAATCCCTAATTGAGAGTCCACACTCCACAACCTGATATAAGTAAGGTGGGTGCTACTGTTATGACCATGTTCCTGATATGGCCACCCCCCGCTAAATTGCAGCAGCATCCAGTGAAAGGGCATCCTGGTATGTCACTTGATCGTTTTCCATCCAGTCAGGTTAAGCAATATGGCGTCAGTTGCCTGTTTTGCGGTTTTCATGTGACCTTTTCTTATTTTTCTCTGGTAAGTCTCCTTTGTTTTATGCATGTTTTTCAAAGACTTGTTTCATGAAAACCATCGTACTCCATTCAGTTTTTAATGTTCTGTTGATTGGTGTTGTCGTTGATGGCGTATCTTTTACGAGTTGTTCATAATCAAAAACGATTTTCGTGAAACCTTACCTGCTCCTGATATGGCCATATCAAATGCACCATGGCCATATCAAGTTCATTTCACTTTTATTTTTTTACCTGACAAATTTACATGCCTTATAGCTGGGATTACGCAAAAATTTTGTATTTTAAGAAAAACAACTTAATTTTTTTTATGGAAAAACATCTTTTGACTACACTTTTGAATTATAAAAAAGATTATTAAGTGTCATTTTTATTCATTTTACACCAAAATTATTTAATTTTAACACAACTGCGCTATCAAACTGAAAACAATCACGATTTGTAGAACATGGAACAAGGGTGGCCATATCATGTGCACATGTTCCTGATATGGCCACTAGGTAGACTTTTGGAATTTGGGACTTTTTGGACAATTAAAGCTATTTTTATGGGAAAGGAAATTGTTTTAAGAAAGTCCATTAGACTGAGAACGAGTAAGAAAAAAAAAGTGGTTTACATTTTTTTCAAAATGGCGGTTAGAAAAATTCTCAAACCTTAACATGGCCATATCAGGGACACCTACCTTAAATTCCTTCTGTTACTAAATATAAATATGACAAAACGATACTGAGATCGTTTTCGCTTCAAAAGACAAGAGAGTCACTAACGGTCCATGTAAGCACTGTGGTTGGGAGAGGAAAGTTTCTCATATCTCATGCTCTAATCTCATGGACTGGGTATGAGTACATGTAACCCCAGATCACATATAACAGATTGATCAGCCGTATGAACTTTGAAGGCAACAACTTTTATTAATTTCACTATACTGCCATCTAGTTACTGCAAAAGAAGTCACATGCATGGAGCAACTGTACTTCCATCTAGCGGTCGTTACCAATCGACAGTGGCGATCCTGGTAGTTGTTCTCTTCTACATGTTACCGTTTTTAACATGGAGATGGCCAATCTGTTATTCAGAGTGGAAGCGAAATAGCCTTGCAGATTTCCAGGGCGAATAGCTCATGTTGTATGTAATATAAAAGTATAATATAATTTCGTGGAAAGTTCATAGCTTTTTTTTTTTCAGAAAAAAGTTTTTTTTTTTCCCGAAATGTTTAACAATCTCTTATTCGGTAACTATTGCGAGTAGGATCGCGATTTTAGTCTATATCGATAGGGAATCTAGTAAAGAATAATTTATCCCTCTGGCGTATTTCAATAGCGTGCAGGGTTTCCGAGTAAATTTAATTTTAGGAATCTCTAAATTCAAGCCACTGTACGATGCGAGCAAGTGGCAACGTCGTGCCAGAGAGCAGCTCACCTACCGAGACACACCGAATTCGTTGACCTCTGTACATCTGTATCACGAGAAGTGTGTGTTCGCGGCGATGTTGCCGGACTTCTGAAACTTCAAACTTAATTTTCTATTTAATCGTGCATTTAATCATAAAACATAATACAACGTAGGTTTTCTACTCATTTACGTGAACCCTATCGTCCCTTTCAATGTGCAAGGTTATTTTACTTCCCCTCGGCATGTGATCACTGATCAGGGATGTAACTTAGAAATTGCTTTTTTGCTCCTGATGATTTAAATGGGAATAAATTAGTCAATTTCCGCAAGTGTATGCTTTCTTCTGTGTTGCATGTTTTGTTTCTGCACACGGGGCGCGAAATGAGAAAAATTAATAGGATAAAGCATTTAAGTCGCCATGGAGAAGTATCAGGATTAGACATTCCCTAGCAGATCTATATTTCTTCTCTGCTGATCTCATCTTCATGTAATATTTAATTTTGTGTCGCTAAATACGTTTATGTTAAATTGTTTAGAAGACCAGTGGTTCCTTTTGAAGGAGCGATCCACTTTTGGGGTGATATTTCCGTTCGCGAATTCCTCTCATTTCGTACAGATTCTTGACTCCATTCGAAAAATACAAATCCCTCAAGTCACTGGCTTAGCTCAGGCGCCAGAGACGATTGTCTTCTGATCCGGAGTTGCGCTCGGGCGTGGGTTCGATTCCTCTAGGGCTGATTACCTGGTTGGGTTTTTTCCGAGGTTTTTCCCAGCCCTAAGACGAATATCAGGTAATCTATGGCGAATTCTTGGCCTCATCTCGCTGAATACCATCTCACTATCACTAATTCCATCGACGCTAAATAACCTAGTAGTTGATACAGTGTCGTTAAATAACTAAATAAATAAAAATACAAATCCCTGTAAAATCGTAACAACTATAATTTTACTTAAAACCAGTAGAATTTTACTCAAAACCAATGGATACCACCAGAAGTACGATTTTAAAAACAGCTTTTTTGAGTATTTTCTGGAAGCAATTCAAAACAATTGCGACAATCACAGACTGATACTGAATCCGCTGCTTTCATATGGCTGAAATTGCAAAAAATATGAAGGGGAAAATCATTGAAATACGTACCTAATGATGGAATGTTGAAATAAGACCTTTTTCGGAAAGCATAGACTAATTTTGTTTCAAAGGAATACCTCGAGCTTGAAAAAGAAGACCTTAAATTTTATATACTGTAACATTTGCAACCTCGTTTTTATGCAAAATAAATTTCTGTCTATGATTGCCACCAAAACAAAAGAGAGAAATCACCTTGAACTTTAAAATTATATCACTATGGGTATGTGTATGTATCAAATACTGAGTCCAGATCTGAGACATTACTTTCTCAAAAAATAAAAAAATACATTTATCAACAGTAATCTAACTAGAGGTTTTAATTTATCTAGAGCAAATCAAAACTCGAGTGGAATTTAATTGACTATTACACTGTTAAAAGAAAGTATATAAAGTTTAGAAGAAATAAAGTACTCTAATACAATAAAATATTAGTTGACTTACTGAAATACTTCACTAAATGTTAGCTTCACCAAAACGTTTGAAAGGATCCGCCATTTTCAGTTGACTGTCTATACTGTAAACAAATGACGACCGCAAAGCATGTTTTATAGTACCGTAAAGAATTTGCAGGTTGAAATGTTGGCAAACAAAGAAACAAATGCTAGGGTAGTGATAAAAACAAAAGAAATGCTAGAGAAGCAATAAAATTAAACAAATGCTAGGGTAGCAATACAATTGTGCGATAAGCAGTCATGATTGGTTGAAAGACATCCTTTCGTACCGTTTTATTGGTGAAAAGTAGTATGACGTAGTAAAATTGTAACAGTCACAATAATTATTCTTCATTTTATAACTATTTATAGATTTTTTATTTTTATGTTTAGCGTTGTTT
Source organism: Periplaneta americana (assembly GCA_025594305.2). NCBI lineage: Eukaryota > Metazoa > Arthropoda > Insecta > Blattodea > Blattidae > Periplaneta > Periplaneta americana. Next base: position 166,778,007 of record JAJSOF020000009.1, read on the forward strand.
ACGTTTCTAAACGCAAAATAAATTTTTGTTAATAATGCGTCTTTTATTTTATTTTGTAAATCATCTCGCAACCCCCTTTGCTCTTTGCATGACCTTCACTTTGGGAACCACTGGTCAAGAAAATTGCATGTATTCATATCGAAAGAAAATCTCGGGCCGGTAATATTAAAATACCTAATAAGTTATGAAGAAAAAGGCATACAATAATCATGATCGTAAATGGATGTTTGTCTTTTGTCCCTATGGTGTAATGCCTTGTTGTACCGACACCATCTCATCAGAGTCACATCATATTCCCATCATAATGTTACAAAATGTAGGTTTCAAATAAATCCCGGTAGGACGTATAAAAAAATCAGAGATTGTAAAAATTTGTAGCAGAGCAAGAAATCAGATCTCTGGGGAAATGCATTTGGAGCGCAAACATTTGTGCATTGAGTTCGGTGATTCTGGTCGTGTTCCGAGAAGAACATGGTTTCCAAACATTCCTGTGAACTAATAGAATGTGCAAACATGCTCATTTCCTTTCTGACAGCAGCTGACCTGATTTAAGGAAGTGAAAATACGTTCTCCTCCGAGAGCAATCTGTTCGCGACTACTGTGTAAACAGAGCTTCAAGTCAGTTTAATTTGAAGGAACTTGAGCAGTGTACACACACCACGCTACTTCCCGCCTTATTCACTGCACCGCCATTCTCTAAGGATCTTCCCTCTCGGGTGAATACAAAATCTGATTTTAGACATGAAACCTGGTACTAGAAACTTCGCCTACTTGCTTTACCGAGAGGAATGTCATGGTCATCGAATATACACCGGAAATACAACTTTTACAAACTTCATTTATTATTGAAATGGATGTCATGGTTACAAAGTTGCATCGAAAATGATAATACCACAGTCTAGTATATACAGTCACGAAGCTTGAGTTGTCGAGGTTGCTAGGAACAATAGACTGTGCAGTTACTATTTCGCATTATCTGTAATGAAGCGATAGTAGCGATCCTAGTGGTTAGCAATTATCTATGGATGCATATTTATTACAAATTTAGCTTCGTGACTGAGTATACTAGACTATGATAATACTGTGTTTTCGTACTGTGAAGAGAACAAACATAAGACAAATTAGATAACATATGTGATAGACACTCTATCTCGTGATTAGAAAGTCTGAATTTATAGCTAATGGTTATTCTTTCAGTTACTTGTATGTCCAACATAATATTATTTGTCTTTTAACGTAATTAACTTTAATTTAATTGTAATTATTTCTGACTTCTTTTAAGTATTTTTCTTCAATATTTTCCCCTGTTCATTTTGCTATTAGAAACATCTATTATTTCATTTCAATAATATTAAAAAACAATATAACATAAGAGTGATTTTAATTTACATACTTACAGATGTTATCCCGTTTAGAAGAAATAGGAAACTGCTGTTCTTTTGCTAATTATTTTCTATTGTTTATTACTTATTTACTACATTACTACATATCATTTTTCTTATTCTCTTAACGAGTACTATACCAGAAACAGTGTTCCTTCACGTTACCTATAAGTTAAATTGTTACCCTTCACAGTTTGTTAAGTGTTACAGTTTCTCATTGGAAGTGAACTATGAAACCAGTTTTGTTTAGATAACAGACATGAAAGACAATGCAGTGATGTTTTCATCCAGACAATGGAATGTATGGAATGTAATTGGATTAGTAATATTATTAAAATTATTTTATTTGTAAAATATGATAATTGTCAAATCCTGTATTCCTTTAATATATCCTAAACGCACATCCCATTATTAAATAATGTATATATTAAATGCCAATTTTATTAGTATTGACGAGTGGATATATTACCATTATGTTACACAAATAAATTAATAAGAAAAAGAGTATCAAGTTACATAAATTATTTTTATTTTAATTCTCAAATTTATTTATCTATAATTTCACAATTTTCTGCTTTTCCACTCTTTCATTTCTCAAGTTACTTAATTAAAAATATCATTCAACTTGTCATCATCATCAGCATCATGGATTAAGCCTTGTAAGGCTCGTTCCGGTCTCATTTTTTTAACACTGTTGAGCCCATCTTGTTTTCGGTCTACCAACATTTCTTCTACCTATTGGGTTATAGTTCATCATCAGTTTTGGTATGCGGTCTACTTCCATTCTTTGCATATGTTGTTTCCAATCGTTTCTATATTGTTTTATTCTGTCTATTAATTTAAAATGCTTAGTTCCCCTTTATCTTCACTTTTTTCCTATCCAATAAGGTGTAACCTACAGATCTTAGAAATTTCATCTCTGCTGCTTCTATTCTTCTTTCTTCTTTTTTAGTCAGGATCCAAAATTCAGACCCATAAAGCAACATTGGCACTGCCATTACCTTATAAAATTTAATTTTTGTTTCTTTTCTAGTACTTTTTAGGGATCTATTAATGACGCCGCATACATAGCTGAATTTATTAATCTTGTTTTGAATATCTTCATTCTTCATATAAGAAATGTTGCACCCAAGATAATTGAAACAATTTATCTGTTCAATAATTTTTCCTTCCAAGACAATTTTGGCTCTTAATGTATCTGCTCCTCTAAATGCCAAAACTTTTGTTTTATTAATTGAAATGTTTAAGCTAAAACTTTTACTTATATTATTTAATTGGAATAGAAATGCCCCATTTTCAGAACTGGATATTAAAACTTGGTTGTTGCAAAGAGCAATGTATCTACGAATATATTTTTTTAAATTTTAAAATGTTCATTTAAATCCATCTGCCAATCCATTACGATTTTGTCAATATAAATATTAAAAAGTGACGGTGAAAGTGGACACCCTTGTCTGCTTTATTATTGTTGCTGCTATATTCTTTCTTTCCATTGATGTTCCAATTACAATTTTATTTTGAACGTATAAACTTTTAATTGCTGATATTAAATGTTGTGGAATACCTTTCTCTTTCATTATGATCCATCATTCAACTTGTATACAAGTTAATTCTTAGATAAGACATTAATTATCAGAATACAGAATTTATAGTGTGTGCTGTTGGCATTAAATCCGCTCTTCTTCGATGTTCCTATCACAAGCGACAGATGTTTTTACTATCATACACCGACAACAGCATGAAATACTCCTACAAAATAAGTGAACGATTAATATATTTACATTTGTTTACAAACGTTAAGGTGCAACATTTGAAGATATATTAACGCCGTTGGAGAGATTTGTGGAACTTTTCGAGACAACTTCTAACCCTGTTTTATTATACTCCAATTTTTTACAGAGAACCCTATTTTACCTGAGATAAGTATGTTAGGGTTCTAACCCTGTTATAAAGTGCCATAATATTTGGCACACAAGATAGGCCTGACATTGAAAGCCTGTGTGGAAAACAGACACACACATACACACACTATATATTACAATTTTTTAAGTAGCTGAAAAGATACTGAAATAAATAATAAACTTAATATATATTATAATATAGCACTATGAAACTCAAATAGTTATTGATAATATTTAGAGGAACTCAATATTTACAATGTCTTCATCACATTTAATTATAACACAGAAAATTATAATTAAGAAATTCGTATTATATATATATATATATATCGTGCTTACCACACGATAACCCCATTCTGGTTGGATGATCGTCCACCTCTGCCTCGGCATGTAGGCGCAAGGCTAGCAGCCGGCTGGTCGATCAGGCCCTTAAAGGACTGTAGTACCACGGATTATTATTATTATTATTATTATTATTATTATTATTATTATTATTATTATTATTATTATTATTATTATTATATATAAGACATAAAACATGGACCATGGTTGGATTTTGAAGAAGAAGGTGAGATGTCTTCTTCCCACACAAATGCGATTTTTTGAAGATAATCATTTTTCACCATTATCATCATCGTCAACTTCTTTTTTTTTTTAAATAGGCCTATTGCGTTCTAATATCAAATTGCAGCTTGAAATGTTCAAGAAATTTCTTTGGTCTATACATATCCCAGTGTATCCTTCAGTAGACAATTTCTTCTCAGCCAGTGACCTAACTAATACCTTTTCCTCTTCCTGATCAGTTTCAGCATCATTCTTTCTTCACCCACTCTTTCAAACACAGGTTCATTTCTTATTCTGTCTGTTCACTTTACACGTTCCATTCTTCTCCATATCCACATTTCAAATGCTTCTATTCGCTTCTCTTCACTTTGTCTTAATGTGCACGTTTCTGCCACATACAATGCCACAATTCATACAAAACACTTCACTAGTCTCTTTCTCCAGAGGTCCGCAAAAGATGCTCCTTTTTCTATTGAAAGCTTCCTTGACCATTGCTATCCTCCTTTTGACTTCCTGGGAGCAACTCATGTTACAGCTTATAGTACACCCCAAGTATTTGAAGCTGTCCACTTGCTCTACTGCCTCATTTAGAACTCGTAAGTTTATCTTCCTTATTTTTCTTCCTATGACCATGGTCTTTGTCTTGTTTGCATTTATCTTTATCCCATACTGCTCACAGCTGACATTTAGCTCCTATAGTATATCCCTTAGTATCATCTCCTCTTCTGTTAACAAAGCAAATCTTATGCACTTTATTCTTCTTCCTCTTACTATCACTCCTCCCATGTTCTGAAAACAGTTCTTCACTAAATCCTCCAAGTAGATGTTGAACAGGGTAGGTGATAAAGGACATCCTTGACGTACTCTTTTCCCTATATTAGAGCATATTTAATCTATGGTATCCTCTTCCCTATGCCATTAAAATAAAACCGCAAGACATTAAATATTACTTTTTTATAACAATGTTCTCCAGAATAAATTTAATATTTTTGCCTCAACAATTGCACATTACTAATTAATACTAGTGGTCGTATTTATTAGTATATCCTCTTCAGTTTCAAGAAAAAAAAATAAAATATTATTTATAGGCTAATTGGCGATACAAAGACAAACACTAACCAATCAAAATTTTTATCATGATCTCTTGTTTTATGCTAGGTATCATATGTGATATCTTGGGATTCTATGGGGACTTAATTTGGTATCTATTCAGTTTTAAATATTTTACAAAAATGTATACAATTGCTTACAAATAATGAAATGAAAGTATCCGTATTCCAGCAGCAACACTACGATTACAAATCATGACAAACATAATACTCTCGTTAGATATATACATTATATAGAAAATATATTTCCTTAGTGGAGAAAAAAGATGCTCTGTACCAGGAACTACACTACCGGTAAAAAAAAAAACATCTGAAGAATAATAACAACAGAATAACAGCAACAACACTACGTGACATACATATATATAGTAACAGGAATTTTGCAAAATGTTGCAAAATGTTCCCTGTGGCTATACAGACGAACTCCATCCTAAACCAAAGCCTATACCGTTCCAAGCTACCTAACACACACTTCCTATTCCAGCCATTGACTTATATGAATTGTTTCTGCCCACAATTTTTTACTAACCTGTGCATCTATTGGAGTATTATACAATACACGGGTAAAGCGATCAAATCTGATTGGCAGTTTCACACACACTTCCTATTACAGCCATTGACTTATACGAATTGTTTCTGCCCCTTTTTTTTACTAAACTCTCCATCTATTGAGTATTATACAATACACGGGTAAAGCGATCAAATCTGATTGGCAGTTTCATACACACTTCCTATTACAGACATTGACTTATATGAATTGTTTCTGCCCCTTTTTTTTACTAACCTGTCCATCTATTGAGTATTATACAATGCACGGATAAAGTGATCAAATCTGATTGGCAGTTTCACACACACTTCCTATTACAGACACTGACTTATACGAATTGTTTCTGCCCCTTTTTTTTACTAAACTGTGCATCTATTGGAGTATTATACAATACACGGGTAAAGCGATCAAATCTGATTGGCAGTTTCATACACACTTCCTATTACAGACATTGACTTATACGAATTGTTTCTGCCCTTTTTTTTTACTAAACTCTCCATCTATTGAGTATTATACAATACACGGGTAAAGCGATCAAATCTGATTGGCAGTTTCACACACACTTCCTATTACAGACATTGACTTATACGAATTGTTTCTGCCCCTTTTTTTTTTACTAAACTCTCCATCTATTGAGTATTATACAATGCACGGATAAAGTGATCAAATCTGATTGGCAGTTTCACACACACTTCCTATTACAGATACTGACTTATACGAATTGTTTCTGCCTTTTTTTTACTAAACTCTCCATCTATTGAGTATTATACAATACACGGGTAAAGCGATCAAATCTGATTGGCAGTTTCATACACACTTCCTATTACAGACATTGACTTATATGAATTGTTTCTGCCCCTTTTTTTTACTAAACTCTCCATCTATTGGAGTATTATACAATACACGGGTAAAGCGATCAAATCTGATTGGCAGTTTCACACACACTTCCTATTACAGACATTGACTTATACGAATTGTTTCTGCCCCTTTTTTTTACTAAACTCTCCATCTATTGGAGTATTATACAATACACGGGTACGGTGATCAAATCTGATTGGCAGTTTCACACACTCTATTACAGGCATTGACTTATACGAATTATTTCTGCCCACAATTTTTATTAAACTGTCCATCTATTGGAGTGTTATACAATACACGGGGTAACGGTGATCAAATCTGATTGGCAGTTTCACACACACTCTATTACAGGCATTGACTTATACGAATTATTTCTGCCCACAATTTTTTATTAAACTGTCCATCTATTGGAGTGTTATACAATACAGGGCACAATATCCAAATTTTTTTACCAGCACTTACAGTCTTGAGTTACTAGTTCCACACCGAATTTAGTCGATGACATAAAAATGGACGTATTGTCAAGCTACTTTAGTACAGCTAGTTTGTCGTCATTTTCACCACTTGCTCGTAACTACCTCTATCTTTATTCTTGATATCAGTGTCACCTTTAGTGAAGCGTATTATATTGTAAGTCCCGCGCCGTGGCGTCGCGGTCTAAGGCATCCGCCTAGGACTCGCGTTACGGAATGCGCGCTGGTTCGAGTCCTCATGGGGGAAGAAATTTTCAGTTTGAAATTTTGGGCCAGTGTATGGGACCGGTGCTCACCCAGTATCGTGATGCACTTGGGGAGCGATCAAACGATAGGTAGCGAAATCCAGTTGCGAATACCAGCTATAACGGCTGGGGGATCATCAATATCCTTTTTTTACCAGCTAACCACATGATACCTCCATTCTGGTTGGATGATCGTCCACCTCTGCTTCGGCATGTGGGCGTGAGGCCAGCAGGCGGTTGGTCGGTCAGGCCCTTCACGGGCTGTAGCGCCACGATTATTATTATTATTATTATTATTATTATTATTATTATTATTATTATTATTATTATTATATTGTAAACAATATTTTGAATTTATGAAAATGATGGGAGCATGGAATAACAGCTATCACGTTTATACAATATTATATATTCTACTTATTACACAAAACTATAGTAATGTGATTTATGGAAAGTCATGCTAGTCACCAAAGTTATCGCCAATGATACCTCTTAAAAAGTAGTGTTGTACGCCTGTATGAGAATCCAAACAATGGTTCTATTATTATTACGTGAATAGGTAATGTGTAAGAATGTATCAACAGTTAATATTATTTCATTTAACATATAACAAATCGGCATATTTGCTTTTCTCATTCATGTTGCTGACTGGACGGAATGGTAAATTCAATCAACTGGAGCCATCTAGTGACAAGAAAATAGAAGAAACTGACTTCAACCTTTTTTTTTTAGTTAGGTGATGAAAAGGTAACGAAATAAATTCTTAGGGTGAGAATTAACTTTGCTAACACTTTCACAGTTAATTCTAGAGAGTAACAACTTTCGCTATTAAGCTTTGTTAAAGAATCGTCAACACCTACTGTACACAAAATGCAGAGAAAACCAAACAACGGAAGATAAGTTCTTACTGTTGTTGAGACCATACAGTTCACTTCAAACTATGAAGCATTGGGACGGTTGACTGCCTAATTTGGCATGTAAATATGTGTAGTTACGTCTGGGTTGAATTCATCTTCTTGAAGCAGAGAAATCACTTAGGCCTAAGTTCTCTGTATTTCGTGTAATGGAAAAGAAAAGGCATTTATTATGATACTGTGAGATGTAGCGTTCAAGGCGTTGACTTATCTTTACATTTTAATCGTCTCTGATATCGAAAATATTAGATTCCGACATATCGTCGTCTGTTACGAATAATAATCCTAAACCTCTCTTCTTATCCTATTTGATAACCAGAAGTCAATTCATTGGGTAAATACATGCATGAAATGTAACACATTTTAATTAATACATATGGTTTTCTCCGTAATGAAATCTAGGACGATCTCAAGACGGAAACCACTGTCGACGTTGTCACAATGAGACTGAATCTATTGCGCACGTCTTGGGGTTTTGCCCTTTAGTAAGACATTGAGGAATACCCACCATCACAATATAAGAACATAAATTGCTGACAACTTAAGAGAAAAACAATACCTTATACAGGGACATCACTTTATTTTTACGACCAAAGTGGGCTGACAACCGTCAAATTTTTAACATTAACCTGGCTATACTGGAAACACTGTTGCCCCCTTCCATTACAGGAGTTTGATGTTACTACTGCAATATGTAAACAAATCATTTTACTAGGTATTGGAAGAGAGAAAAGTAGTGTATCCATTTATGTTGTAGGGAAATACGATATTACGATTTTCAGTTTGATCATCACTTTTACGAAATTTATCAAAATACAGTAGAGTAGTAACATTTTTTTTTTTCAAAAACTCAACTTTTAGGCGGCTATGTTCGTTATGTAATGTCTACTTTATTTAGCATATTAATTATTGATGTTAACATATAATATAGAGAGTGCATTTAAATTGAGGGGTCATAAGTAAAGGGCTGTAAGTGCACTTGTTACTTTTGAGAAAATGGGGTTTAAATATTTAAGCTTTCGTAAAACCGGTGAAATTTTTATTTAAATTTTAACGTGTGATGCGATTAAAATATCCCTTTGCCACTAAAATTTTAGATACTTTAGCTTACACTGGATGCACTTAACTCATGTTATTACAAATGTCACTAGCATTCCTTTGCTTCTAGCCATCTCAATTCAAAATAAGCTAATCTGAATTTTTAAACAAGTTGCTGAAAATGGTTGCCGTTCATTACAATGCAGGCTTCAATTCTTTACGCATGTTATTAAAAACATTTTGAAGCATATTCTCTGAAATTGAATTTATCGTTTCTTCAATATAATTTTTTAGTACGATATTATTAATATAGGTTCTTTCTTCTATAGAAAACGCAACCATATTTCTGAAACACACTATACACTGCAGTGTTTACTTCACTGCTTGAAGACTTCGAATGCAACAGCGGCCGTAAGTTTGTGTGTCTGACGGGAGCAAGGACATTCGTGAAGGGGTGAGAGTGAAGTACATTCAGAAATGCAGGTACAATAAAAATGCAAGTAAAAATAAAATGATGTCCCTGTATATGAAGAGGTACTGTACATGGGATTGCACAAGATGGGTCTTGTTAGATATGATCGCTATTTCACCTGACAAATCATCTACAGGATATATAAATAATCCCACAATAAGAACAGAGACTACTGCCAATCAACCACTTCAAGTTCATAATGAGAAATGCGCTACCTATGAACCATCAGTATGTATGCACTTCAAGGAGAAATAGCATCTGTCGTCCATTGAAGTTATAGGTATAATAATTCATGCGAAGCGAACAATACCTAGTACCTTTGTTATATTCTGCAGGAAATTTGACCTCTCAACAAACTTCATTAACTCTATAGCTATTTCAGCCCTGAAAGGTTCTCTAACCATCTTGAAGAATCACTTAAATTCGAAGTAAATCTTTGTTAACCTTATTCCACTTAATCATTACTATTCAATTTCTTTGATAATTCATGTTCTTGCATTCCTGATTATAATATTTTATATTTACCATGTCTTGTTCATACATTTTTTTCCTTATATTGCACATTTTGTCTTTTGGCAGCCATTAGTTAGTGGAAGTCGAATAAAGGTTATTCTTAATAAAACAAAATGTGTCTCAAGTCGGGAGTAAATTGTTTTCTGCGGACTCAGTGAACCAATAAGAACAGAGCTAAAGAAGAGAGTCATATGTTTTTTATTATGTCATATTCTAATAGTCGCCCTCTGTGATCTTCTAGCTAGTATGATTGTTCTGTGTTGGTAGTTTTTTTAAATAAGTTATTATAAAACATCCTGTTTCTGAATGAGAAGTTTTCAGGAACAAATTGTCTTCATATCTTGTTGTCGTCAAAATTAAGTTTTGCTAACCATCTAAGGCTTAAAAATATTCATATTTAAAAGGCATGTTGTGACCGATAAGCTGATGTATTAATAATAACAATCAAGGTTTTATTTCATACTAGCCGTACCCGTGCGCTCCGCTGCACCCGTTAGAAATAAATATGAAGTAATTACATAATTAAAATAGGACATTTGATCCAGGGAACATTCGTGTTTGATAGAAGGATAAATCGTTTAATATGTTACTTAATTTAAATTGTATTTAAAATATTAAAATGTGATCATTTTGATCCAGAGACACTCATTTGGTGCAATGACAATTCCTTTAACATGTTTCTTAATTGTTATTACCAATTATTTTTGGAAAAGAGAAAATTAACAGAACAATTTTGGCTACAGATTTATTATTATGTTTATTTATATTATATTATATTATGTAAAAAGTGTGTTGATAACGGATGTACTCGAATTAGAAAGTTTTTAATTTGTTGTGGGAGCTCTTGAATCTCAGGAGGAACAGCTTTTACAACAGCGCAACATAATCTGCTTGGCTCATTACCCAATTTTTTTTGCATTGCATTTATTGCATATGTATTTTAACACGATTCAATTGTGCATAGTTAAAATTTAAATTATAAAATAATGGATTGCTAAGCTAACGTACTATTACTGCATACTAAATCAATACACTCTCGTTGTTCGTTAATTCTCTGAGATAAAAATGAATATGTTCATAAACATTATTTTAAGAAATACAGTAAATGAATATACAGAATAACCTACCAAGTTTTCTGTGCATAAGAAGCTATTTTAATCTTACCTGTCCTCAATTCACTCACAAGTTACTGTAATAACATTATAGCATTATGTCCATCCAGAGAAACTACACTTTCCAATGATGAAATAATAATTAATTATAGGTACAAATCGGTAAATTTAGCTTCCTATATTACTTCATACAAACACAGAAACATTCTCTGTAGGCTATCTTTCATAGCTTTCGATTGTTGTGTCCAAGGCCCCTTATAGACGAAGTCATTTGTTTTTTATTTTAATACACCGCCTTAGATGGCAGTTATTTTAATTTTAAAACTCATTTATCTCATTAAATATCAGTCCTATCAAAATTTTCGAAGAATAAAACTTATCAGAAATAATGTTTAAGGAAACTTTGTTGTGTAACATTTTCACAAAAATCAATAATAAGCGAGATATTTCAATTTATTTAATTCAGACCCCTTATAACCCCCCTTTAAAATAACGTATTTTGAATGCCATATAGCCTAAAATCTAAGTTACAACGAACTTAATTTATATTCTAATTTTCATCGAAATCCGTTCAACCATTATCGCGTGAAAAGGTAACAAACATACAGACAGACAGACAGACAGACAGACATACAAACAAAAATTAAAAAAAAGCGATTTTCCGTTTCAGGATGGTTAATTATACATGTTAACACCAATTATTTTTGGAAAATCGAAAATTACCAGAAAAATTTTGGCTACAGATTTATTATTAGTATAGATACCGTCTATGCTTATCCTTTTAACAAATTTATTGGCATAAAACCATTGCAAATCATGCATATGGGCATAAATGGTTCTGATGATGGCTCAATAGAGACGAAAACGTTCAATTCAAAATATATGTAACAAAGTATTGAAAAACCAATAAATTTGTTAAAAGGATAGGCTAAGCATAGACGGTATATGAAATAAAACCTTGATTGTTATTAATAATTAAAAATATTTGCTTTTTTATTTATAGCTTTGAATGATATTAATTAGAAATTAATTCGTAGACTTTTTTATTAAATAAAAGTATTGAAATTTACTGTACATAAAATTCATTCTTGAAAGCCATTAATTACATTTTAAAATGAATAATTTATGTTCATTTTTGTTTAATTTATCACGTTTATCGTTTGCGGTGCCCGTTTTAGGGTAATGAATTTTGGGTTAAAGTTACTACCGCAGAGATATAGTTTTATTTACAAGGGCAGAAAGTTCTTCTTTGATCTATTTAAGAAGTATGAAGGATAAACCTAATTTCATTTACTTTAGAAGGAATTCTTACGGAAAGAATTTTTATAGCAGCTAATGAAATATGGACCAGTACACTGGTCTTTTTGATGACGGATTATTTGAGGCATTCAGAAGTCAACATGATTAACTCCTTTTCCAAAGATTTTGAGATATTCAAGGTTAAATTAAATACACACTATTAATTCTGTGATGTAGTCGAGAACAATACTGCTGTCTGTGGGTTTTTTACAGAACTATGGAGTAAATCACATTGACCACTGAAAATATGGTCAATTTAATATCACAGTCTACTATATACAGTCGCGAAGCTTGAGGTGTTTTTTTTTTGCAAATCTCGTAATAAAGCGCTCCAATCGGTTAGCAACTAGAAACAATAGAATGTCCATGGTCGACTTTGGACTGTGTCGTATTTCTATCGAGTGCTAGCTCGTTGCGTATTTCACATTGATGCTTGTGAAATGTTCGTTATTGGTTGTAATGAAAATCTTAATGGCTAAAATATAATAATTGGAATAATAATATGGGACAAGGAGGAGACGTTTTTAGTGCTATAAAATGTAGCAACAGTAAGAGAAAGAGGCCAGAGTTATCCTTTTTCCGGTTTCCGAAAGATTCAGAAAGGTTCCTGGGTTACCACAAGAATGCTGTGCAGAAACAAAACTGTTAATTTGAAGTTTCTTGTGACTGTTAGAATACATTATATCCTTAAATTTCACAATGAAATGTTTCAGTCTAACCGAAAGGACATTAGATACCGGTTAAAGTTCTGTCACTTAGGCTGCTAAATTTCCAGAGAAATAAAGGTTAGGTGTACTTTTTTTTCAGAGGATATATTTTTAATTGTAGCTATTAATTTTGTTATTATTTTTATGTGTTATTTTACTAAAGACGTAGAAAAATTAAGTTTGTTTTAATGAAATTTATTGATCACGTTTTATTTTCAATTCTGGTGGGATTATTATTGCTTAGGCCTAGTTTTTTTTTCAAAGGATATGTTTTTAATTATAGCTCTTAATTTTGTTGTTATTTTTATTTGTTGCTTTACTAGAGACGTAGAAAAAGTCTGTTACAATAAAATTTATTGATCACGTTTTATTTCCAATTCTGGTGTGATTATTATTGCTTAACCTCATCCTACTTTGTTAACTACGTAAGTCTACACTACAAGTACCGATACACGTAAGTTACTCCATTAATTCAGATTTCCATTATTATTGTTGTAAAGGGAAATGCAAATTGATATTTATTGGTTTCATAGTTAATTATCGCTAATCTTGAATGAGTGAAGCTATTGTAGTAAATTTCAGTTCGTTTTGCACAAACAAAAATTATATTACTTATTTCTTGCAGGTAACTTCGAGCTTATGGTGGAATTTAATATACTTAATTAAAATAATAAATTAACTTTATGCATTTAATATTTCAATAATGGAAGGAAGGTGTTAATTTTTCCAAAAGAACACGACAACGAAAGTGTAACATATTTTGTCGTCTGCTAGGAGAGAGATCTGCGATGATGAGGCGATAGTAGCGATCCTAGTGGTGGGCAACTACCCATGTTTGAATTTTTACTACATATTGAGCTTCGCGACTGTATATAGTAGACTGTGTTAATATATTGCCAACTTATAAACTCTGAAATAACCAAAAGTGGAGTTAATCATGTTGACTTCTGAACGCCTCATTTGTCAATGTGAAATTTACAATTCTACGTGTATTTCCCCGAATAATTTAAGCATTATGAATTTCGATGTAATGAAAGCAGACCGACAAAGTCTTGCTTGGTGTTCAGAGCACTCTATAGCATTGCAGACAAACTACTTTCATGTGGTGTAAATGGAAATCATTTGTCAGAAAGTGTCTCACGATCTGGACCACTATCTACCGACCCTGGCGGAGGTTTTCTTAACTAAGTGTGTTCTTGCTGCGCTTAGTGTCTAGATATGTTATGTGTGCATATTAGGCCTATGTCTGTGTCTATGTATCTTAGATACATCAATTTGGCTGTAGAAAAGAACATGAAAATCAGGTTTAGTCATTCGTTCTGATGTGGAATTAATATAACACATCGTAAATAAAGTAAAAATGTTGCTACATATACATTATTATTTAAACAAAACGATTAATAAATATTCTTAATTTTATTTACTTCGTATACGAAATATGCAAATAGTAATGTGATGCTATAGAAATCGATAAAAATGTTGATTTCATCAACTCCAATATCGAAAAGGTAGACATTGGAAGACGTTTCGGTTCCCTTGCATTCATTTCATAACATTTATTGAACGAATTTCAGTTATATAAAAATGAGTCAATTTGCCACGCAACCATGCACATAAAATACAACTTCTAGTGTCTTAAATGAACCCGTTAAAAATAAAATAATGCAATACGAAAATTTTCTTATATATTATTAAAGTTTTTCTTTACGATTTAGTTATAAGAGAAGTTGCTTCAAGTGAAAAAATGTAGGCCAAACGTTCTCAAAATGTTTTCTGTAGAAAAACGACTTTGAAGGTCTGGGATAGCCTAATTACCACAATGATGAACCGAGGATCACTTACTCTATTACCACTAGATCCAGTGGCAGCCAGATGTACAGAGTAGGTAATTCTTCAGGTCGTTCTAATTTACTCTGAAGATGGAACGTGTATATAAGAGTAGTTCAGAAAGTTTGGAGATATTATACAGTTCAACACACGATGAATACCTAAAAGTCTGTTTTTAAAACAATCACAGTTCTCATAATTCTAGGATTGTGGTAAGAAAATACATCTTACATCCGAAGTTCAGCATGGCTTCTTCACTTCAGAACATCAGTAAACAAAAAATGTGTTACTAGATGATAGCTCCTTACCTCTTATACACATAATACGGCAATTGAATTATATTCGATACACGGTTATGAATAGCTTGGGGGCTGGGCGAAGGGCTAACAACCCATCATCGTAAAAAAATAGCTTGTTACGAATCCCTACAATAAGAAATGGGAAATGCGTGTCATTATTCTCTTGAGAAGCTTTTGTCATCTAGTCTACTGTCAAAAAATCTGAAAGTTAGAATTTATAAAACAGTTATATTACAGGTTGTTCTGTATGGTTGTGAAACTTGGACTCTTAGTTTGAGAGAGAAACAGAGATTAAGGGTGTTTGAGAATAAGGTTCTTAGGAAAATATTTGGGGCTAAGAGGGATGAAGTTACAGGAGAATGGAGAAAGTTACACAATGCAGAACTGCACGCATTGTATTCTTCACCTGACATAATTAGTAAATCCAGACGTTTGAGATGGGCAGGGCATGTAGCGCGTATGGGCGAATCCAGAAATGCATATAGAGTGTTAATTGGGAGGCCGGAGGGAAAAATACCTTTGGGGAGGCCGAGACGTAGATGGGAGAGTAATAACAAAATGGATTTGAGGGAGATGGAATATGATGATAGAGACTGGATTAATCTTGCACAGGATAGGGACCGATGGCGGGCTTATGTGAGGACGGCAATGAACCTTCAGGTTCCTTAAAAGCCGTAAGTAAGTAATTAAGTAGGTAAGTAAGTACATGGTTATGAATAAACTTCAAACTTACTTTTAACAGAGTCAATTGTTTTGTAAAATGCAATGTTCCTACTGTAAAAAATCTTTTTAAGTCCTTTATTAAATTCCATGAACTTATAATAGGAAAACAATGTTATTATCAACAGACAAGATACTTTTGTGGCGTGTAGTGCAGGAGTTTCCCAGGTTTCAGTTTTAAGACCCCTCATATATATAGGCCTATGTACATACATATATATATACATACATACATACATGCATACATACATAAAAGATATCATATCTTAGAGACAATACAACATATATATATATATATATATATATATATATATATATAGACACAGACACACACACTAGTTCCGATTCTGTGAATAATTTTATCCTTAAATTAAAATCAGATTTAAAATTACTGACTTCCTAGTTAAATAACTAATAAAAAAATATAAATTGTTGCCCTTGTTTCTCTTAGTAAAAAAGTAAAAATATGTTTCCATATTTTGTCGCATAAAATTAAACGATTGAATATGACACACCCATAGAAGTGCAACCTCGTAACTTCCTGCAAATGTGCATATGGGTAATTAGTATCATTGTCAATTTTATTGATACGCTTATTGAATCTGGTCTTTCACTTTTCTGTACCGAATGATTAAATGAAAGTTTCTTAGAACTGAAAAGTAGATGATTAGTATCATGAAAGGATACTATAGCCTACTATTCCTTCCTGTTGCGTCACACACAGCTACTGAAGTAAAAAGAGACAAATATTCTGCTCTCTATGATTTTATTATTTACTTATTTAATCTGTTAGGATTAAGGCCTAAGGACATAGGGTGTCCACCGATGTGGAGTAACGGTTAGCGGTCTTGGCCGTGAAACGAGCGGACCCGGGTTCAAATCCTGGTTGAAATAAGTTACCTGGTTGGGGTTCTTTCTGAGGTGGAGCCAGGTGTCGAAGCCATCTCATCGTTGCGTTACAGTGAATGTCTGACATTTTTCAGCTTAAATATTATGTCTATTACCACGAATGCTTGAAAGCAAACACACATAAAATGTCAACGCTTGTATATTTTAATTACTTTTCTCAACTGAACATGGTATCTTTGCTATTTAAAATTTTAAATTTTAAATATGTGCACACAACATGACCTAAAATTGGTTATGTAACATTTATAGACTTAACTAAAGTGGTTATTATATT
This sequence comes from Periplaneta americana, assembly GCA_025594305.2. Classification (NCBI taxonomy): domain Eukaryota; kingdom Metazoa; phylum Arthropoda; class Insecta; order Blattodea; family Blattidae; genus Periplaneta; species Periplaneta americana. The sequence continues at coordinate 166,795,170 of JAJSOF020000009.1, forward strand.
ATACTTACTTACTTACAAATGGCTTATAAGGAACCCGAAGGTTATTATATTATATTATATGTATGTATGTATTTATTTACACTGCAAGTGGGCAAGCACCCGGTGGCAGTGGTATGTACAATATTAACAATACACAATAAAATGATAACCAATACACAATAAAATTTACAATACACAATACAATTTTACAACACATATACAATTTTACACACAATACAATAATAATACATAATACAATTTAACACAATAATAATAAAACATAAAATAAAATACCTAATTTTACAATACAACCTACATAATTATCTATAGGTCCTACATAAGTTTCAATAGTCTTTCACTTTACTCTCATCTCATTCCCTGTAGTGGCACTATGACGCATTTCACTGACACTTTAGCACACATTTCACTGACACTCTGTAACACATTTCACTGACACTATAGGACACATTTCATTGACGCTATAAATTATCACTGATCGGAACTGTTCACTGCACTGTAAAACCATAACTTCACTGACTCACCTCGCTTCACTGATACAACAGTTCAAATAAGTCAAATAATTACACCCTTATGCATACTTATAAACAGAACTACATTTAAACTAAACATTTCTAGTCTAAGGCCCTCTTACACGCTAGTTTTAAATAATTTACAATTCAAACCAAGGAAGTAAACTCGTCAGCCTAGATAAATACATGTCACCTAAAAAAATTAAATGTTGAATGTCACCTTAATTTTAATTTTCACTTTATATACAACTTTTTAAATTATTCTTGAATCTCCTTAAGGAAGGACAGCCCTCAAAGACCGCTGCAGGTAGGTCATTCCAATCATTTATAGTTCTATTTAAAAATGAGAATTTACCTACATCCGTTTTCTGTTTCCTACATTTGATTTTAAAATCATGATCGTTCCTACCATAGTACGTTGGCTTTTCTAACCGAGCCGTTATGTCTACCCATGCTTTCTGACCTAGATGTGCTCTATAGAATGATGTTATTCTAGTTTTCCTACGTCTGTTTTCCAAAGCCTACGTCTGTTTTATAAGATTAACTTTTAATTTTTAACATATTACAAGTTTATTGCAGGTTAAAATGACTCAGAATTATTCTAGTATTCACATATAATTTTATACATGTTCAATTTTATAATATGCACAAATGTTCTCACTGTACATCACCTGTGTCCAATGTGTCATTTATTGTGTTCTCCACCTGAAGATGTGTTTTTAAATAAGTCGAAAATATTTGTGGAAATATAACTTTATAATGTAATAAGACAGAAAGTTAATTTTGCATTAATATAGAATGATAAGTTGTAGATTGAAACCATATAACTATAATTCAATATAATTTTTCAACTTATCTAAAATCAACTCTCAAAATGACTTTCCTATTTCTATCTTGTTTACTTTGATTTGTGATTTCCAAAACTGAGGAAACTGAAATTTATATTTGTCTTACTGCAGAAAATAGAATCAGCCCTATATTTCACTTATTTCTTATTTTGAAGTTGGCAGTTTCTTTTACTTTTTATCCTTGGATTTATCTTTGAAAATCACGAACTAAATCGCATTGTAATACAGAATATTTTGTTGTGATAATCACTCAGAATAAATATTGCAGGTTTTGTTTCAGAACTGTCGTGAAAAGCGTTTATAAACAGTCATGTTGGTAGCACTGTTGCTCCATATTCTAGAGCTGTCTGTCTCGCTCTTGGGAGTGAAAGTGGAACTTGCTGGACCGCTCCCAGTCTATCAGATCAGCCGTAATAACAGACAATGAGAACAACGGTTCACGACCGACACGCCATCTTGGAGCCACACTCTACTACCGGCGTCTCGCACATTTATCCTTTACTTTATTATTAAGCTGTCTGTTCCATAGTTCCACGTAGACATTCTATGACCTAGTCATGAAGCTGTAAATGGTAGAGAATTCAATGTTAACCAGTAGAAAACTTACGTACTTCTTGACAACAGTTAAGACGCTGAAAATCTGCAGATTCCAATAAAAGAATATAAAAATGTTTATGGCATTCTATGTGACGCTACATATAACTACGGTCCTACATCACAGTAGATATTTCTTGTCATATCAGTGCTGAGTATTGCAACGCAAATAATTTTAACCTTTATGATGCGACAGCCTAAAATTTCGGAAAATCGTAATCCCCCTTTTAAGCCCCTAAATACTACGAGTTTGAAGGCCAATTAAGACGTCCCAATTTGTTTCGTGCTTTGTCCGTCAGAGGCCTTCGCAGTCTCAATTTATACTCATTGTTTCCGCTAGTCTCAGTCGAGATCTTGGCCCGTAGACGCATATGGTCGCAACATGATGAACTAGGTGTGGCTACGAACAGCTGAGCGACAAGGTTCTGTAAATGTCGTGAATCTCTGGTCTTGGTTTTCTTGCCAAAAATTTTACCGCTACTTAAAGTTAAAATATACAAGAATTAACGTGTATTCGACCTCAGAAGGTGAAATAAATGGCATTTCATAAAATCAATGCTAGTTGCATAAAAAAGACAAAAATTTAGAATCTGAATCTTTTCGGAAATATAACCTATTTTCCATGTTTAATGAACTTTTCAAACCAATTCTGTTCTAAGGGCCGAATTCATAGTCAACACTCATCATAAGGAAACACTTAAGCAGTTGCTTATAATAATTTACAATTCATAAATCCCACTGAAATGAACACTTATTCAAATAAGGTAGCTTGTCAGCTTACTCAAGTGTTTCCTTATATGCATTGTAATCAGCTGATTCGGTATACAATGGATGATGTTTATGATTTTACTGAATTTATTGAGTTCTGTAATTAAAATGAAAATATGTTTCGGCAAAACAAAAGATATATCAGAGATATGGAAAACCCTTCAGAGATATACAATGACCAACAATTTAAGAGGAGATACCATTTCGACAAGAACATTGTTGTGAATATTCTGGTGTCTCTCATTTCAATTCACAATACAACCATGAGGCTTACCGATTTCACCACTGCTGAAAGTACTGGCTGCTTTGAGATTTTATGTTACAGCATCATTTCAGGTAGGTTTAAGTGGTATTTCTTCGAAAAGTATTCACGTCTCAACAAAGTGTTATTTGCATTTTCGTTTGTATTCTACCCAAGGAATAAACTCTTAAAATTTGCGTAATTATACCATTTCCATTCTTATTATTATTATCTTTAATTTCTCTAAATAGATTTACAAAACCTCTAATGGCAATTACATTAATATTCTCATTATAGAAATAGAAATATATATATTCTCCTGTAACATAGTCCTAGTAAGCTTATATTAAATTAATTTTCATCATTTTACTAGCTATCTCAAATATTAAATTATAATTCATTGAATTAAATTAGCTCATAAATTAAGTTACTACTTTATCTTATAGATTTATCTAAATTTAAATAAATGTGTAGTGAAGATTATTGCTGGAGAAACTTTTAAGTGTAGTGAAAATATTTGTAATTTAAATTTATGTATTGTATTGATTAAGGCTGGTTGAGTGGAAGAGAAGGCCTTATGGCCTTAACTCTGCCAGCGAAAATAAAACATTATTATTATTATTATTATTATTATTATTATTATTATTATTTCCACTTTGTTTACCACTAAAGTAACTGAAAAATGAATTAAAATGATTTACTTACAGGAATATTTCAAAAGTTTGCATTAAACTCAACTGAAATTTTGTTCCATGTCAATTTCTTCTTTTGGACAAACAATTGCCAGATTTTTTTACTTTCAACATTATCTCTATATTTCATAAGTAGTTCTCTTAGCTCACTTCTTTCTTCTTCTGTAAAATGCTTTCTTGACATTTTGTATAATTTTGAGCTCTGTGTATTTACTTCTGTATTTGTGTACGATAATAATGCCGATGTAACAATTTGAAGGCCCTGAAAAGAATTACGTCTAGCCATGTTGCCATATTTCTTTCGATGTCAAGGGAATGCTCAATGCATATGAAAGAGTAACGTCTCTGCAATACGATCTGAAATAAGTGCTAAGGAAACGTTCATTACTTAAGTGTTTCCTCATTTTATAAGTGACGACTATGAATTCGACCCTAAATCTCTCCTAAAATAACTCTCACATCGTGATAGGTTTATATGCTACAGGTATGTACGAGAGTCTCGTATTTACACTAAAATATATACATTTACTATTAGAATGTAAGTTTGGCTTGTATTTCTGAATACAGTAGAGCATCGATTATCCGAAACAATTGGGGACGGGGGTGTTCAGATAACAGATTTTTCGGATAACTGATCATTCACGAAAACAAAGAAGAAGAAGAAAAAAACACACACACACACACACACACACACACACACACACACACACACACACACACACACACACACACACACACACACACACACACACACACACACACACACACACACACACACACACACACACACACACACACACACACACACACACACACACACACACACACACACACACACACACACACACACACACACACACACACACACACACACACACACACACACACACACACACACACACACACACACACACACACACACACACACACACACACACACACACACACACACACACACACACACACACACACACACACACACACACACACACACACACACACACACACACACACACACACACACACACACACACACACACACACACACACACACACACACACACACACACACACACACACACACACACACACACACACACACACACACACACACACACACACACACACACACACACACACACACACACACACACACACACACACACACACACACACACACACACACACACACACACACACACACACACACACACACACACACACACACACACACACACACACACACACACACACACACACACACACACACACACACACACACACACACACACACACACACACACACACACACACACACACACACACACACACACACACACACACACACACACACACACACACACACACACACACACACACACACACACACACACACACACACACACACACACACACACACACACACACACACACACACACACACACACACACACACACACACACACACACACACACACACACACACACACACACACACACACTAGTTCCGATTCTGTGAATAATTTTATCCTTAAATTAAAATCAGATTTAAAATTACTGACTTCCTAGTTAAATAACTAATAAGAAAATATAAATTGTTGCCCTTATTTCTCTTAGTAAAAAAGTAAAAATATGTTTCCATATTTTGTCGCATAAAATTAAACGTTTGAATATGACACACCCATAGAAGTGCAACCTCGTAACTTCCTGCAAATGTGCATATGGGTAATTAGTATCATTGTCAAATTTTATTGATACGCTTATTGAATCTGGTCTTTACTTTTCTGTACCGAATGATTAAATGAAAGTTTCTTAGAACTGAAAAGTAGATGATTAGTATCATGAAAGGATATTATAGCCTACTATTCCTTCCTGTTGCGTCACACACAGCTATTGAAGTAAAAAGAGACAAATATTCTACTCTCTATGATTTTATTATTTACTTATTTAATCTGTTAGTATTAAGGCCTAAGGACATAGGGTGTCCACCGATGTGGAGTAACGGTTAGCCGTCTTGGCCGTGAAACGAGCGGACCCGGGTTAAAATCCTGGTTGAAATAAGTTACCTGGTTGGGGTTCTTTCTGAGGTGGAGCCAGGTGTCGAAGCCATCTCATCGTTGCGTTACAGTGAATGTCTGACATTTTTCAGGTTAAATATTATGTCTATTACAACGAATGCTTGAAAGCAAACACATATAAAATGTCAACGCTTGTATATTTTAATTACTTTTCTCAACTGAACATGGTATCTTTGCTATTTAAAATTTTAAATTTTAAATATGTGCACACAACATGACCTAAAATTGGTTATGTAACATTTATAGACTCAACTAAAGTGGTTATTATATTATACTTACTAACTTACAAATGGCTTTTAAGGAACCTGAAGGTTATTATATTATATTATATTATAAGATTAACTTTTAATTTTTAACATATTACAAGTTTATTGCAGGTTAAAATGACTCAGAACTATTCTAGTATTCACATATAATTTTATACATGTTCAATTTTATAATATGCACAAATGTTCTCACTGTACATCACCTGTGTCCAATGTGTCATTTATTGTGTTCTCCACCTGAAGATGTGTTTTTAAATAAGTCGAAAATATTTGTGGAGATATAACTTTATAATGTAATAAGACAGAAAGTTAATTTTATTAATATAGAATGATAAGTTGTAGACTGAAACCACATAACTATAATTCAATATAATTTTTCAACTTATCTAAAATCAACTCTCAAAATGACTTTCCTATTTCTATCTTGTTCACTTTGATTTGTGATTTCCAAAACTGAGGAAACTGAAATTTATATTTGTCTCACTGCAGGAAATAGAATCAGCCCTATATTTGATTTATTTCTTATTCTGAAGTTGGCAGTTTCTTTTACTTTTTATCCTTGGATTTATCTTTGAAAATCACGAACTAAATCGCATTGTAATACAGAATATTTTGTTGTGATAATCACTCAGAATAAATATTGCAGGTTTTGTTTCAGAACTGTCGTGAAAAGCGTTTATAAACAGTCATGTTGGTAGCACTGTTGCTCCATATTCTAGAGCTGTCTGTCTTGCTCTTGGGAGTGAAAGTGGAACTTGCTGGACCGCTCCCAGTCTATCAGATCAGCCGTAATAACAGACAATGAGAACACAACGGTTCACGACCGACACGCCATCTTGGAGCCACACTCCACTACCGGCGTCTCGCACATTTATCCTTTACTTTATTATTAAGCTGTCTGTTTCATAGTTCCACGTAGACATTCTATGACCTAGTCCTGAAGCTATAAATGGTAGAGAATTCAATGTTAACCAGTAGAAAACTTACGTACTTCTTGACAACAGTTAAGACGCTGAAAATCTGCAGATTCCAATGAAAGAATATAAAAATGTTTATGGCATTCTATGTGACGCTACATATAACTACGGTCCTAGATCACAATAGATATTTCTTGTCATATCAGTTCTCAGTATTGCAATGCAAATTATTTTAACCTTTATGATGTGATAGCCTATAGTTTCGAAAATCGTAATCCCCCTTTTAAGCCCCTAAATACTACGACTTTGAAGGCCTATTAGGACGTCCCAATTTGTTTCGTGCTTTGTCCGTCAGAGGCCTTCGCAGTCTCAATTTATACTCATTGTTTCCGCTAGTCTCAGTCGAGATCTTGGCCCGTAGACGCATATGGTCGCAACATGATGAACTAGGTGTGGCTACGAACAGCTGAGCGACAATTTTGCTGGTTCAAGGTTCTGTAAATGTCGTGAATCTCTAGTCTTGGTTCTCTTGCCAAGAATTTTACCGCCACTTAAAATTAAAATATACAAGAATTAATGTGTAATCGACCTCAGAAGGTGAAATAAATGGCATTTCATAAACTCAATGCTAGTTGCATAAAAAAGACAGAAATTTAGAATCTGAATCTATTCGGAAATATAACCTATTTTCCATGTTTAATGAACTTTTCAAACCAATTTTGTTCTAAGGGCCGAATTCATAGTCAACACTTATCGTAAGGAAACCCTTAAGTAGTTGCTTATAATAATTTCCAATTCATAAATCCCACTGAAGTGAACACTTATTCAAATAAGACAGCTTGTCAGCTTACTCAAGTGTTCTCTTATATGCATTGTAATCATCTGATTCGGTATACAATGGATGATGTTTATGATTTTACTGAATTTATTGAGTTCTGTAATTAAAATGAAAATGTGTTTCGGCAAAACAAAAGATATATCAAAGATATGGAAAACCCTTCAGAGATATACAATGACCAACAATTTAAGAGGAGATACCGTTTCGACAAGAACATTGTTGTGAATATTCTGGTGTCTCTCATTTCAATTCACAATACAACCATGAGGCTTACCGATTTCACCACTGCTGAAAGTACTGGCTGCTTTGAGATTTTATGTTACAGCATCATTTCAGGTAGGTTTAAGTGGTATTTCTTCGAAAAGTATTCACGTCTCAACAAAGTGTTATTTGCATTTTCGTTTGCATTCTACCCAAGGAATAAACTCTTAAAATTTGCGTAATTATACCATTTCCATTCTTATTATTATTATTATCTTTAATTTCTCTAAATAGATTTACAAAACCTCTAATGGCAATTACATTAATATTCTCATTATAGAAATAGAAATATATATATTCTCCTGTAACATAGTCCTAGTAAGCTTATATTAAATTAATTTTCATCATTTTACTAGCTATCTCAAATATTAAATTATAATTCATTGAATTAAATTAGCTCATAAATTAAGTTACTACTTTATCTTATAGATTTATCTAAATTTAAATAAATGTGTAGTGAAGATTATTGCTGGAGAAACTTTTAAGTGTAGTGAAAATATTTGTAATTTAAATTTATGTATTGTATTGATTAAGGCTGGTTGAGTGGAAGAGAAGGCCTTTTGGCCTTAACTCTGCCAGCGAAAATAAAACATTATTATTATTATTATTATTATTATTATTATTATTATTATTTCCACTTTGTTTACCACTAAAGTAACTGAAAAATGAATTAAAATGATTTACTTACAGGAATATTTCAAAAGTTTGCATTAAACTCAACTGAAATTTTGTTCCATGTCAATTTCTTCTTTTGACAAACAATTGCCAGATTTTTTTACTTTCAACATTATCTCTATATTTCATAAGTAGTTCTCTTAGCTCACTTCTTTCTTCTTCTGTAAAATGCTTTCTTGACATTTTGTATAATTTTGAGCTCTGTGTATTTACTTCTGTATTTATGTACGATAATAATGTCGATGTAACAATTTGAAGGCCCTGAAAAAGAATTACGTCTAGCCATGTTGTCATATTTCTTTCGATGTCAAGGGAATGCTCAGGGCATATGAATGAGTAGCGTCTCTGCAATACGATCTGAAATAAGTGCTAAGGAAACACTCATTACTTAAGTGTTTCCTCATTTTATAAGTGACGACTATGAATTCGACCCTAAATCTCTCCTAAAATAACTCTCACTTCGTGATAGGTTTATATGCTACAGGTATGTACGAGAGTCTCGTATTTACACTAAAATATATACATTTACTATTCGAATGTAAGTTTGGCTTGTATTTCTGAATACAGTAGAGCATCGATTATCCGAAACAATGGGGGACGGGGGTGTTCGGATAACTGATTTTTCGGATAAATGATCATTTACGAAAGCAAAGAAGAAGAAGAAAAAACACACACACACACACACACACACACACACACACACACACACACACACACACACACACACACACACACACACACACACACACACACACACACACACACACACACACACACACACACACACACACACACACACACACACACACACACACACACACACACACACACACACACACACACACACACACACACACACACACACACACACACACACACACACACACACACACACACACACACACACACACACACACACACACACACACACACACACACACACACACACACACACACACACACACACACACACACACACACACACACACACACACACACACACACACACACACACACACACACACACACACACACACACACACACACACACACACACAACACACACAAACACAACACACACACACACACACACACACACACACACACACACACACACACACACACACACACACACACACACAACACACACACACACACACACACACACACACACACACACACACACACACACACACACACACACACACACACACACACACACACACACACACACACACACACACACACACACACACACACACACACACACACACACACACACACACACACACACACACACACACACACACACACACACACACACACACACACACACACACACACACACACACACACACACACACACACACACACACACACACACACACACACACACACAGATATATATATATAATAAATATATATTGTACCACAGTCTTACAAATAACATAGAGAATTAACTAGCCTAGATGGCAAGTTCAAAATGACCTACAGTTTAGAAAAAGAAGTCCATTTTTTTTTGTTCAGAGCTGAGACTCTTTTTTTTCGCTATATCTCGCAAACAGCGCTAGCGAACTTCTACATGGCGCGCGCACAAATTTGAATTTGCCGACTGAACGCTTTCGGTTAACCGATGTTTCGGTTGATCGATATTCGGATAATCGATGCTCTACTGTAATACAAAATAAATAATAAAATTAGAATAAAACAGCGTACATTTAAAAGAGAGAACTCCAATTAATATCAACCCATGGATATAGTACCAATTTCATAGCCTACTACTTCAGTTATTGCTAAAATTTCAATCAAATTCGATTAAAACGACAATAAAAACTACCTTCGCCCAGCGTGGGGCTCGAACCCACGAGCCTGAGATTAAGAGTCTCATGCTCTACCGACTGAGCTAGCCGGGCAATACGAAAGAACTTCCTAAACTTCTTCAATACTAAATTGTAATGAAGGTTGCATTGTGGTTCAATATTTGAAGCTCAATAAGGATTTGCTATACCAATCAATCAATCAATCAATCAATCAATCAATCAATCAATCAATCAATCAATCAATCAATCAATCAATCAATCAATCAATCAATCAATCAATCAATCAATCAATCAATCGAACAAACAATCAGATTTATTGTCATAAGTACATAGTACTACAAACATGGTCAATAAAATATATTAAAACCTTTACTATACTATTATTAGAATTAAGAAATTCATTTTAATTATAAAATGGATTATCTATTAACCATTTTTTCACTCTAGTGGAAAATAAACTAAAACTAACAAAACGGGCCTCAGAAGGCAATAGATTAATTAAACACGTGAAATGCGAAAATCGAGTACCAATTTTTACATTTGGAAAATTTTGTATTGTGAACAAGAAGATGGTAATTAAATCTAATAGAATGATTATGAATATTGTTCTTAACATCGAAATATTCTAAGTTGCTTTTTACTTTCAATAACCATTGATATAAATACAAATTGTAAACAGTCAATGTGCCCTCAGAAATAAACAATCAAATGTAGCAGAAGTAAGAATGCGAATATCTTTTTTTTGGAGAATGAGTACCCTAGATACATACGAACTATTTCCCCAAAGATGTATGCCATAAGCAATAATATCACAAAAATGCATAATAAGCATTTATTAAGCAACATTGGTTTTAATTTCCTTAATAAAAAAATTACTCTCTATAATCTATTACAAATACTATAAATATGTACTTCCCAGGTAAGACTTGGTCCAAGTGAATACCAAGAAGTTTAACTTGTGACTTATCAATAAGAGTACTGTTTAAGAAAAGCAATATTCCTTGTGTTTTACTCAAATTCAAATTTAAACCATTTGATTGAAACCAACTGGTAGCCATTTCCAATGAACTATTCATTGATGATCTAAGAGTTTCGAGACTATTACTAGAGTAAAGAAGTGAAGTAGTATCATCTGCAAACAGGATACTAGTATCATTAATATTTTAAGGTAAATCATTAATCATAACTAAACAATAAAGGACCCAATACTGAACCCTGAGGAACTCCACTTTAAATGTTTCCCATTTATCAAAACCTGTTGTGAACGATGAGATAAATAGCTTGAAAATAAATTTAATTGAAGATTTGTAATAACATCATTGTATAGAGCACATCTAGGTTAGAAAGCATGGGTAGACATAACGGCTCGGTTAGAAAAGCCAACGTACTATGGTAGGAACGATCATGATTTTAAAATCAAATGTAGGAAACAGAAAACGGATGTAGGTAAATTCTCATTTTTAAATAGAACTATAAATGATTGGAATGACCTACCTGCAGCGGTCTTTGAGGGCTGCCCTTCCTTAAGGAGTTTCAAGATAATTAAAAAAAGTTGTGTATCAAGTGCAAATTAAAATTAAGGTGATATTTAACATTTAATTTTTTAAGGTGACATGTATTTATTTAGCCTGACGAGTTACTTCCTTGGTTTGAATTGTAAATTATTTAAAAATAGCGTGTAAGAGGGCCTTAGACTAGAAATGTTTAGTTTAAATGTAGTTCTGCTTATAAGTACAGTATGCATAAGGGTGTAATTATTTGTCTTATTTGAACTGTTCTATCAGTGAAGCGAGGTGAGTCAGTGGAGTTATGGTTTTACAGTGCAGTGAATAGTTCCGATCAGTGACAATTTATAGCGTCAATGAAATGTGTCCTAAAGTGTCAGTGAAATGCGTCATAGTGCCACTACAGTGAGTGAGATGAGAATAAAGTGAAAGACTATTGAAACTTATGTAGGGCCTATACATAATTATGTAGGTTGTAATGTAAAATTAGGTATTTTATTTATGTTTTATTATTATTGTGTTAAATTATATTGTGTATTCTTATTGTATTGTGTATAAAATTGTATTGTGTATTGTATAATTGTATTGTGTATTGTAAATTTATTGTGCATTGCTTATCATTTTTTTTCTGTATTGTTTATATTGTGTATACCACTGCCACCGGGTGCTTGTCCACTTGCAGTGTAAATAAATACATACATACATACATTCATGTCACTTATCTATCCCTTCATTTAACCCATCTTGTCCATAACAAAACACAAATCTGAAGTCAACCCCGTGTGTGGTGTGGAGAGATATCGAAGACTGGTCATACTTTATATTTTGTATAGACCTACTGCGGTTCGTATTCTTATAATATAGAATTATGAATTATAGCCGATTTATCTTCCCCTCATCCTCCGCTTCTAAAGAAGAGAACCAATTGCGTCTACATTTCGTGGGTCTTTCCTTCAGTTTTATTTAATACAAAGTGTCCATACCTTGCTACCTCAACCTGCCCATCTTACTATGTGATTATGCTACATTGTAAAATCCCTTTGGAGAACGATAAAAGTTACATTTGTTCTGATCAAATTTCTGCACATTTTAAAGAAAAAAACTAAAATATTTCAATAATTTATTATCATAATAAACTGCTCTCTTAAATTGACTGAGTATATTGGGAATTCAATCAATTTTTTTTATTTTAGTAGGTTATTTTACGACGCTTTATCAACAGCTTAGGTTATTTAGCGTCTGAATGGGATGAAGGTGATAATTCCGGTGAAATGAGCCCGGGGACCAGCACCGAAAGTTACCCAGCATTTGCTCATGTTGGGTTGAGGGATAATCCCGGAAAAAACCTCAACCAGGTAACTTGCCCCGACCGAGAATCGAACCCGGACCACCTGGTTTCGCGGCCAGACGTGCTAACCGTTAATCCACAGGAGTGGACAATTCAATTAATGGCTTTCCCAAAATATGCTATGAAATGTTTCATATAAAACAATTTTTATCTGGAATAGGAAGCAAAAACGAGCAAATTTGTACGGAACTTTTTGTTTGAAATATCTCAAAGAATAACTCCCTGAAATTAATGACAGTACTTACTATTCACCCTGTACAGAATAAATAGAACAGAAAAAGAACTGAGGTAATTATTTTCATCCCCATATGGTTGCATGGAAGTCGTTCGTAAGAAGCAGTTCATCCCTAATAAAATAAATCTTTAAACTACAGAAGCCTCTACCTAGGTATATAGATCACTGAACCGATATACGGTAATGTAATGCCCTTCGTCCCACCGTTCATAATAAGACACACTTCTCAGTAATTAAAAAAATCGGTAGTACTGGTTTCACACGCTATGCTAAAAACAAAAAAAAAAAATGATCTCGGCTGGACCGAGCATTGAAACCTCCACGCCCAGTCCGCAACCAAATGTCAGAGTACCGTTACCTACGAGACGACCTTCAGGTATCCCAATGGCTAGGCCGGTCATATAGCTGGTCCCAGTAGTCCTGAACATTACCTAGCTCACAGAGTTTGTCCAATATTCATGGCCGTCACAGGAGTTACATTTGATTTCAGTATTAAGAAGTGACAGCTGTAAGGGTAAAGAATGTCGATATTTCACTGCTTGTTAAAGTTGCTGTGAAGTTCGCGCGGTCATTGAAGTTAACTGTAGAGCTTACAATATGCATGAGCATCGATTTTCCAAGCTGGAGACTGGTTTAAATCCTGACAGACTCAGGGAGATGATGATGTTTGAGAACAGATTTATTAAAGATGAATTATTTCTGATTTACCTGCAATAATTCTATTGTTGTTTCATTGTATATATAATAATTATAGCTCCCCGAAAACACCAATTCTTGAACGCAGTTATAATGATGATGATGATGATGATGATGATAATGACAATGATAATGATGATAGGATTGGAGGGACAGATTAAATAAGAAAGGGTAGATTAAAGTAAGATGAGATAGGAGAACGATACGGAATATGGGCAACGAGTACAAATATGTATCGATGCAGGTGGAAGACATTTTCAGAATTTACTCAGAGGAAACTCCCATAGTTACTTTGTAAAAAGAACAAATTCCACACATCTGTTATTACTGGTTCAGAAGTTGTAGTATAGTTCGAAGTTGAGAAACATTTACTCTGAAGTTAAGTACACACAGAATAATACAGTGTTTACAAAGCAGCTGGCAAGATAGTTCCTCCCCTCATACACACATCACGTCAGCTGGATGGAGCAATATAGGCCGAGTAAGAAAGAAATAAATGTTCTTCTGAGGGAAGAACGTAAATACGTTGGTCAAAATACGTTGTATTATCGTCAGTCAGATGTTATTAGAATATCGGAACATATAAAATGTTCGTCTGAGGAACGAACGTAAATACGTTGGTCAAAACACGTTGTATTATCGTCAGTCAGATGTTATTAGAATATCAGAATACATAAAATGTTCGTCTGAGGGACGAACGTAAATATGTTGGTCAAAATACGTTGTATTATCGTCAGTCAGATGTCATTAGAATATCAGAATATATAAAATGTTCGTCTGAGAGATGAACGTAAATACATTGGTCAAAACACGTTGTATTATCGTTAATCAGGTGTCATTAGAATATCGGAATATATAAAATGTTCGTCTGAGGGACGAACGTAAATACGTTGGTCAAAATACGTTATATTATCGTCAGTCAGATGTTATTAGAATATCAGAATACATAAAATGTTCGTCTGAGGGACGAACGTAAATATGTTGTACGATGAAAGAGTAATGGAACGGAGAAAAATTCTCTCCGGCGCCGGGAATTGAACCCGGGTTTTCAGCTCTACGTGCTGATGCTTTATCCACTAAGCCACACCGGATACAACTCCGACGCCGGTTAGAATCGTCTCAGATTAAGCTCCAACTCTTGGGTTCCCTCTAGTGGCCGCCCTCTGCACTACGTCATAGATGTCTATGAACGCAAGACCGAAGTCCACACATGTGCTGAGGTGCACTCGATATGAGTGACTAGTTGGCCGGGATCCGACGGAATAAGCGCCGTCTTAAATCACGAAGTGATTTACGCATATCATATATATTATTTTAATGTACCGAAGTAACAAGATATTTCCATGCAGATATTCTGCGTTATCATACGATGAAAAAAGTAACGGAACGGAGAAAAATTCTCTCCGGCGCCGGAGAGAATTTTTCTCCGTTCCATTACTCTTTCATCGTATGATGACGCAGAATATCTGCATGGAAATATCATGTGTACTTCGGTACATTAAAATAATATATATGTAAATATGTTGGCCAAAACACGTTGTATTATCGTCAGTCAGATGTCATTAGAATATCAGAATATATAAAATGTTCGTCTGAGGGACGAACGTAAATACGTTGGTCAAAACACGTTGTATTATCGTCAGTCAGATGTCATTAGAATATCAGAATACATAAAATGTTCGCCTGAGGGACGAACGTAAATATGTTGGTCAAAATACGTTGTATTATCGTCAGTCAGATGACATTAGAATATCAG
Organism: Periplaneta americana; assembly: GCA_025594305.2. Lineage (NCBI taxonomy): Eukaryota > Metazoa > Arthropoda > Insecta > Blattodea > Blattidae > Periplaneta > Periplaneta americana. The sequence continues at coordinate 166,811,217 of JAJSOF020000009.1, forward strand.
AATATATAAAATGTTCGTCTGAGGGACAAACGTAAATACGTTGGTCAAAACACGTTGTATTATCGTTAATCAGGTGTCATTAGAATATCGGAATATATAAAATGTTCGTCTGAGGGACGAACGTAAATACGTTGGTCAAAATACGTTGCATTATCGTCTGTCAGGTGTCATTAGAATATCAGAATATATAAAATTTGTAACTATAGGGCTACATATGTAACAAAATAAGGAAAAGAAACAACATAAATACAGTCATTATAAAAAATAAATCACAGAAATGGACTGGTATAGAAATAATAAGATTGTTATAAAAGAAACAATATTCAGATAAAACATTTAGAAAACAACATATTCTATTTAATATAAAACTAACCCCGATATGAGTGAAACTCATTACCAAGAAACGAAGAAAATATTGTACTTAAAATGAAAATAACGAAAGTACTTTATTTTAGTATGAATGTAATGTTCGCAAGAAGTCAAAATGAAAGTTTTGTATGTTAACTTGATAAGAAAATAGAGTAATCTGGGTATCAAAACAATTAAAATGAATTACATGTAACTAGACCCATCTACATTTTGCTCTTACTATTATTATTATTATTATTATTATTATTATTATTATTATTATTATTATTATTATTATTATTAAATTGTTTTCTGAATTGATGTTATTTATATTTGATATGTATTTTTATGCTCGACCATGCCGAAATGTAGTAATTATACACCTGGTAGCAGAGGGTGTTTGAGAATAAGGTGCTTAGGCTTTAATGCATGTCATTAAAGTACACCTACTCATTAAAGGTCAGGTCTTTCAGCCAATGACGACTCAGGTTACAACTGTTCAGCCAATGACAGGTCAGCTTTCTACCGTTATAAAACCGCAAGTATCGATTATTCTCGGATATGCAATCGAAAGAGAATTAGCGAAAAGTCACGGAGGCTGGAAATCCAATACTGTCGCAGAAGGTTATGTTCTGTTACTATAATAATTAGCGTTAATTATAAATAATATTCAAATAAATTCAATTTGTCATCTCGTTTTTCAATGTCTAATTTAATTTCAATGTTATCTCTGTAGGTTCTTATGGCCTAGCAAGGTCAATGTGAACATCTGTTCCTCGGAAAAAATCAATACTTTTGCGTCTGCGTACATCTCACAACATACGGGACATTGCTAAAAAATTAATAATATCAAGTTAGAAATGTGGTCGAGCATAAAAAGTCGTATGAAACTCGCCTATAATGGTAATTAAGAAGCTCGTATGAAAATTATGAAACGAGCGCAAGCGAGTTTCATAAATATCCATACTCACTTCGTAATTACCTTCATTATAGGCTCGTTGCATAATATACTATTATACTGGTTGAGTGGACGAGAAGGCCTTATGGCCTTAACTCTGCCAGTACTAGTAAGGATAAATCAAATAAATAAATGACCAAATAATTTAAATTGTAGAAAAGGTCCTTGTAGTATCAGTCTTTATTACTAGAATACATTTTCAACAAGTCTCCGAGGTCAAGTTTTGAAACATTAACAGAACGTCAACTGTAGGACAAACAATATTTAAGTGTTCCCTCTTAGTACCTGTGTCACGCGCCAACATGACGTCACGCCAATGTAGTCCACGAACAAGTAACGTTAACTCCGTTTCCCCTGGGACAGAATAAGGTCCCTAATTTTATTAGTATTAGTAGCAAAAGAGAATGATTTTCGATCCTACATCATGGAACATTTTCGCGAAGTTTTCGAAAACTTAAGCCTCAGTTTAAACATAAGTTACACATTAAACATTTATTATTACAATTATTACAACCAGGAAACTACAAAAATACACATTAAATACAGTGTGATTTATATAGAACAGACACATTTCTTTCTTTAATTATTCCGTTGGAAATTCATTCAATGACCCAATTTTAGCACCAAATTAAGCAGAATGTTCTGGAATTTCGATTCCTTGTCACTAGATGCGCAGATGTTTATGTTTTATTCCTATTGTTGGCAGCTGTTTTCGACATTTTGTGTCAACGTGAAAATGCAGTACACATTAAATCAACGGCTCTTCCTTGTGAAGCAATACTGGATTACGAATTCAATTACAGCTACTCAAAGGGCATACCAGAGAGAATTTGATGTTCGCAATCTTCCCAAAAGAAACACAATACTGGGACTGGTAAACAAATTGGAAACAACTGGATCTCTGGTGAGTGAAAAGGGCAAGCATCGTTCATCTAGGCTTCCCACGGTTGTTGTTGACGTAAGAGCAGGACTGGAGCAGTCACCCAAAAAATCATTAAGACGTTTGTCTTTGAGTTTGTTGAGCAACTGGACGACGTAGAGCTGAGTCAAGGATATTTTCAGCAAGATGGCGCTACATGCCATACATTAAATGAATCCATGGAACTAATTGCAAGTTTCTTTGACGACCGAATAATTTCCAGGAACCTGTGGCCACCGAGATCTCCGGATTTGACAACGCCGGACTTCTTTCTATGGGGTTACTTAAAAGACAGAGTTTACGCCACACGTCCCCAGACATTGGACGATCTGAAGCACAACATCACACAGGAGATTCAAGCTAACAACAGAGTCCTCCAACGAGTGGCCAGTAACATGGAACGACGTGTTGAGTTGTGCCTTATGCAGGATGGAGGACATTTTCAACATTTGCTATAGAGGTAAATAATCTCCCAAAATTCCTTTACATTTTAGGTGTAATAAGTTGTCGCTAGCACAATTCGTTTTGAAACAATTAATGAAAGAAATGTGGCAGTTCAATATAAATCACTCTGTATAATAGAAACAAAAGTGCATTAAAAACTATTGTAGGCCTATACATAAAACAAGAATGAATATGTCAAAATACTTACACAAAACAAATATAAATTAAAGAATTTACTCCTGTATGTGCGCACGCTCGTGGTCGGGAGTTCAAAACCGCACTCTAGATAAGAAGAAGAAGAAGAAGAAATTCGACGGCTCGCTGCCTAGCAGTGGTCTATGACTCTCCTAAGTTCGACAAAACAGAATTGAAAGTTCAGTCCAATAAGGGTAGTGAGTGTGGCAGGTGAAATGAATACAAATTCTTATTGGTTGTCCATCAACGAATATAGTACTGTACTTGCATTTCCTGTCCCTCACGAGACTTGTATATGCGCTACTAGTACCACAGTGGGTTTCGACAGTTCCGTCTCACAAACGGCACAATTCTCAAATAGAAAAGAAGAGTTCACTAATTTAAAATCAGTGATCAATATGGATGTTCTAATCCAGTCATGTCAATTGATGCCCATAGGAGCAAGCGCGCCCGCTTTTGCTTATGATGTAACAGAAATTGCTTTGTTAATTCATTTTCTTACAAACAATTTCCATGCGAATATTTTAAAAATTTTCAATACGCTATCTTCAGTAATACGTATTTACGGTATATTAGATTTACGAAAACATTCTGTAAGGCTACTAAATAAATAGGCATATATCTGAAAATTTCACTTTTCTCTAAAGGAAGTTGAGAAAATACTTTTTTTTAACAAAAAAATCAAACTTGTAAAAAATGAACATTAAAATTAAAACTTACATTCTTATAATGCACTTATACTTCTCAAACAAATCTAAAAATTAACATGGATACAGTTTTAATAAGTTCTCTTCCTTTATCTATTGAATCAGTGCTGGCCATCCCTGAACATAGCGGCATATACTACCTCTTTCGTCTGTCTCTTTCCTTTCCGCTGTAAAGCGTTCAGGCTCTCCTGGGCTCTAAAGAGCGCGCTTGCTCCTGTGGGCATCAATTTATATGCCTGGTCTAGGCCTACACCTGATTACTTTTATCCCAACTGCCTCAGAAACTGAAAGGCACAAGCACTTTACTCGCTTTAAACATTCCTGATTTAACTAGGTGATATATTTCTCGGCTATAAGTTATGAAATAGTAATATGCGTTACAAGAGCGGTGTATTGACGTTTTCATGGTCGAGGAAAAGATTGAAAAAGCGAAACGTAGTTGAGCTTTTTTAATTTCCGAGAACATGAAAACAAACATACCGCTCGTGTATCGTACATTATTTTGTGCGAAGATCGTTTATTACATACCTGAAAGACGAATTTCTAATTAGTTGCAATGAAATCTCCATGTTGGTTTCTGTTTAATGACGCCAACTTCGGAACACCAAAATATCTTTCTTCAACATTGTTGCTGTAAAATGTTTTCTGTGTTTATTATACTCCAGCAGGCCGTGATATACGTCTGTCTTTCCCCCCCCCCTCCCCCAGTCTATAAATGCGAACTTAAAACAAACGGTAAGGTTATGTACTGATTTATTTTTCATTTTAATATTTTAACAATATTATTTATATAACATATTGCAGTAATAACATCGGCATCTGGAATCTCGTTGATTTTTTCACGGCTTCCTTAATGTTACTTGTATCAGGAATGCAATAAGTTTCGTGGAGTAGTAGACTTTACTTAATTTTTGCAAATATTTAAAAACAATAATTAACATTGCAATTTAGGTGAAATTGCAGTGGTAAGTTTCCAATTTATAATTATTACTATGTTAAACTTCTCTAAAAATAATATGTTAAAATCCTAAAGCAGTAAAATGAATGTCGCGCTTAAGCGGTAAGAAGAGGGAAATTGTTATGTGTGTTACGTTGGGAATACTGAATGTGGTATTTCACACTTACCGCGTATTGGTTCTGTACGGAAAACAAGCAAATACGCACGATCTCGCACAAATGTTATTAATTATACTAATATGCAATTAAAATTTACATATTTTATGTGTAATGTGGCTTACATTTTTAGGGATAAGAGACAAAAGTATTCCTACCTATAGCTATGCTTTGATAAAATCATATTACTTTACATTACTGGTATGTAACTTACAGTCATTATAGTAATAGAAGCGGTACGGGAAGGAGAAGAGAAAGGAGGTGTGACTCCTGGTGACTAGTACCGAGATACGAAGAGATCGGTAATAACGGCTTGAATGCGTTTGAGACAGTAGCAAGGAAGCACGAACAAAAATCATGTGTTCTTACGTCACAATGCATGTTATGGGCTTCCTTGTTGTGTAGAACACACCAGTTATTATGTTTCAAATATGAGTGAGCTTTCCCACAATCACTTCCCTCTAAACATGTTCGAATGCTATTGTCCTATTAATAATATCATAATCAGACACTATGGACAAAAACAATACTGGACTCATTTGACAAGTCTAGACTGCGTTGCATTATATTTTACTTCCTAATATGTAAATTGAATATTATCAGTTAATTACTCCACTGCGAAATGTCCACTGCAAAAATGTGCATTAATACCAGATTTGTATGGCAGTTGTGAGCAAAGACCATGTTTTGTTCTTTATGGTCAAAGTTTCTTGCTGTATGTCCTTTTGCAACTTTAAGACACCGTGACAAAATATAAATATCAAAGTATTACCGAGAACTTAAAAAACACGTTTACACTAATTGTGACCTGCAGAACTGTAGCTCCTCAGAGCGACTGCCTTACTACCCCTTCTACTCCACCCAAATAAGTAAATAAATAAATAAATAAATAAATAAATAAATAAATAAATAAATAAATAAATAAATAAATAAGTAAATAAGTAAGTAATAACTAAGTAAATAAGTAAATAAATAAATAAACAAACAAATAAAAAACAAACAAACAAACAAACAAACAAATAAATAAACAAATAAACAAACAAACAAATAAATAAACAAACAAACAAACAAACAAACAAACAAACAAACAAATAAATAAATAAATAAATAAATAAATAAATAAATAAATAAATAAATAAATAAATAAATAAATAAATAAATAAATAAATAAATAAATAAATAAACAAATAAATAAACAAACAAAGAAATAAATAAACAAATAAATAAATAAATAAACAAACAAATATATAAATAAATAAATAAACAAACAAATAAACAAATAAACAAATAAATAAATAAATAAACAAACAAATGAATAAATAATAAACAAACAAACAAACAAACAAACAAATAAATAAATAAATAAATAAACGAATAAATAAATAAATAAATAAATAAATAAATAAATAAATAAATAAATAAATAAATAAGTGAGTGAGTAAATAAATAAATAAGTAAATAAATAAATAAGTAAATAAGTAAGTAAATAAATAAGTAAGTAAATAAATAACTAAGTAAATAAATAAGTAAATAAATAAATAAGTAAATAAATAACTAAGTAAATAAATAACTAAGTAAATAAATAAATAAATAAATAAGTGAGTAAGTGAGCAAGTGAGTAAGTAAATAAATAAATAAATAAGTAAATAAATAAATAAGTTAATAAGTAAGTAAATAAATAAGTAAATAAATAACTAAGTAAATAAATAAGTAAATAAATAACTAAGTAAATAAATAAATAAGTAAATAAATAAATAAGTAAATAAATAAGTAAATAAATAAATAAGTAAATAAATAACTAAGTAAATAAATAAATAAGTAAATAAATAACTAAGTAAATAAATAAAGAAATAAATACGCGTACTACTGTTTAAAGAGAACTGGAACATGGCAAAATCTAAACCCGTGAAGAAATACTACTTCCAAAGGAAATGGGAATATGATTATTTTGTTGTTGAAGACGAAAGAATTGCTTGTTTACTGTGTCCCATTCAATTTATTTCTACTCGTCATTTCAATATTAAACCACATTTCAACAAAGCCCATATTATTAAGAATTATGGACTGCATAAACTTTCGGGTAAGTTCATTATTACGAACTGTATATTGATTATTTATTTATATACTGTTAAATTAGGGACGTCACTCGTTCTGTTCATTACTTAAATGGTACAAATTTATGTTTCCGTAGGTGATGTTAGGAGGAAAGTTTTCGAAAATCCAAAGCAGGCTAAGTGCAAAGAAATCTCAAAGAAACTACCGACAGGAAATCAAGTATAAATGTAAACCTTGAAATGCGATAATGCATTATAAATATAATTAATTTATTACAATTCTTTTTGAAAATTATAGTGCCGCCACTGATGGACCTTGCACGGGCAAAGAATGTAAACAACTCTACGCAGAACTCGATCATCCGCAATAGAAGTGGAGTGAGGCTGACGTCATATTTCCCGTACTTACAGGTTCTGCAGTCCTGCACTAATTTATGTTCAAGAAATATTAATCATTTTCTCAGGTGCGGAGGATTCTCCGTCCTTCCCCTAATCAATCACATCCTTGAATTTCTGGTGTGCAACATTAGGTTGCAACCAAATTTTGCCATTGGGATAGATGCTGGGCTATAATTTGTAACTGTCCCTATCATTGACCAAGCTGGAGGTCCTCTTCTTCCACTTCTTTTTACGTCATCAGGATCTCCCTCTCCTCCTCAGTCCTTGCGGGTGTTTAAATTACAATAAGACCACATTATTTCAAAATTTTATAAAACCGATGTGTCATACAAAATCAGATGTAACAATTCTCTTCTTCAAACACTTTATCACATAATGAACAAAACTCGGAACTTGGGGACTTGTGTGTCGTGTGCATGAGTAAGGTCACAGGTACAACGTACACAAAGCTCACGGTGCAAGAGCTCAGGGACAGTCGTGTGTACTAAGAAAGTGGTCACATCGAATGACAAGAAGATGAACGAGGAAACTGTGTCATGTCGAATCCAATGACATTGAGAGAATTACAGGTAAACGGTCTGTTTGAGGAATTAGAAAAATACATATTATTCGAATGGGTATTATAGAAGTTTGAAAATACATTTTTTAAGTTTTAGGTACAGAATTTCGTGGAGGAATTCGGAGGAGATACGTTATTTTCTTCGAACAGAAAGTTTATATTTTGTAAGTTGTGCCACACACAAACTAGAGGCATTCATTGAAAGATAGTGCAGTCCCTTGAGTTTGTGGAAAATTTGTCCATAGGCATTGGATCAAGTAGTAGTGACACACAAATTGAAAACTATTTTCGAGAAAAATTGAGGATACACTTATTTTTCTCAGACACGAGATCAGCTAGCAACTGCTCAAAATCGAACGGAAAACAGTGACAGTGAAAATATTCAGTATGTTAAGTTTGCACTCAGTGGAATTAAAATTTTCTCGTTTGAAATTAGGTTTAACTAACAGGCGAAGAAGTTATGGGTTCGAAAATCTTCGAATGTACGTAGTCATACACTGTAATAAAATGTACAGAGGAGAACAGTAAAGTTAATATAATTCTCATGTTTATTTTTATTATATATTATATGCTAAAAATTACGTGTTTCAACCTACCATAATACTATCAATACGTTGCTCCATCAGACCTGACAGTACCTCCGTGCTGGAAGCGGAAGATTGTTGATATTGGAGTCCGGTCGCTTAACCACGTGCAAAGACACAAGTCCCCAAGTTCCGAGCTTTGTTAATGAATATTGAGTGCAAAAGAAAACGATATAGATCTCTTTCGATGAATATATTTGCTTCAGAGTAGTTCTACGTTGATTTATTAGCAACATTTCACACCGACTAATATAGATTTTTTATCTCTTAATTTGCCGACCTTAGACTGCCAGAAAGTTTAGTGTAGAGCATCGTTTCTCAAACTTTGGTCCGCGAACCACCTGTAGTCCTCGAAGTCTGCCCTTGTGGTCCTCCAAAAAAAGACAGAAGAAAAAATAAAATTCAAACGAATTGCGCATTACATTACAGCTGAAAATTTCAGAGATTGGAAATTATACATGACAATCGATTTCAATTTTTCTCCCAGTAGGCCTACTGACATTTTATGAAATTTGTTACCCTACCAGTCTGACTTCCCACTATGCTCTCAGCAACAAAAGAAGGATTTAAAGCACTATGGACGTGGTGTTTCTCGCCATTTTTTCCCTGTACTTCTGGTGCTGCACCTGTAACCCAGCCAGGGACCACCCGAATTCATTACAGAGGACCAAAGTACCGCACCTTTTCATGTATTTATGACTTTAAATCTTTTTTTTATGTGGTAGATGCTAGTAGTTGTCTTTGTCTCTGTTAAATAGTGCCCATTTTACATACTGAAAAACTGGCTTCGATCCGGATCTTTGAAAAGAAAGGAACGTGATGATACGCTTCATTTAGGCTCTGCTAATAGTTCAGAAGCTGTGTGTGAAGATATTAATATCAATGATTCTAGTGCCGTTAAAGAAATATCTAGTCATTCAAATATAGACCTAGAACAACTCTGTAAGAATCGACAGGCTCATTGATCTCATTGTGAGTACCAATATTTATTTTTATTTTTAGTTAATAAGTTAAAGATTATCCAAACTCTAATAGCCTTGAATTATTAAAAAAAAAAAAAAAGAAAATGTATTTTCTTCTATTAACATTAACTTAATTAGCTAATGAATGAATGAATGAATGAATGTTAGCCATGATGTCCCATGTTGGGCACAGGCCTCCTGTGATGGGGTTAGAACCCCCTCGACAGGGATGGCTCAAGTGTACTCGCTTGGTAAGCCAATGCAGGCGAGCTAATTAGCTAATACTAATATAAAATTAAACGAATTAAATTAATTTTAATTAATTAATTCTAATTAAAAATATAAGCATACTGGTATTAAAATATGGTACAAAAATTATAAATTTACTTTCGAAGGGAACAAGAGTAAGGTGGTCCGCGGAACTGTTCTGACTTAAAAAAGTGGTCCCCACGTCAAAAAAGTTTGAGAAACGCTGCTGTAGAGGATTAGTGAGAGAATCAGAAATGCGTGAACTGCTATTGGTATTATTTTTGTTATTGCTACATGATGTTCACGGGTACAGAAGTACAGAAGGCAGAGAAATCCGGTAGCGGAAATGTGACTTGGCGAGAAAAAGGGTTTTGCATAACTGCGATATTATATAGTTTTTTAATATCTGTTTTAAAACATTATGTACTTTAATTAATGTGTAATGTACATATATAATGGCAAAAATGATTAATTTAACCGACACCCATTTTTAACTATCAGGCTGTAGCTAATGGAGTAAAATCATTTCGAAATGACTTGAATATCTATAGCAATGAGAACGTACTTCAGTGTTTTGACGAATACAGTTCGTAAAACACATACCTTTCAGAATACCTTTCACCTGTTAGCGTATGACTTCCCACAATGCATTGAGCGTTCTAAGAACTTTTTTTTTCTTGGAAGCAATTTTAACTAACATTCCATTAACCACATCCTTGAGTTATAATTACCACACGAAGAAAAGCAATTTTACTACAATTCTTGACATAGTTTCCCCATCTTACATCAACATATCTTGTACTAGTGTAGTGAAATATTGTGTATTTTTAAATTAACGTATTCGTGTTTTTCTTCAATGGACTACTTACGAGGCTCTATCAATTGCACGATTAGGCTACCTAGCGTCTGATCTACGCATTCATGACTGAGTGGTCAAAAAATTGTTCCATTGTAAAAACTCGGTTAAAAGTAATGGATATTTAAGAAAGATAAATATTTCACATCACCCAATTTGAGATGATTACAGTATAAAGTTGGCAAGTAGGCCTACGTGCTATAGTAAAATAATTCCATTCTTGCATTAGACGCAGCCGGGAAAAATTTAGAGGGCCAATTCTTGTCCATGTCAAAATTACTCTGTACAACAGTGATGTCAAAGCAAGCGCATTTTTCTGACCTTGACGTCGTGCGCGGGCATCAAGCGCCAAGTATGAAAAGAGGAAGGGTTGTGTATATGAATAAGCAGCCTGTTTGATTAAGAAAACAGTGGTGCACAAACTTCAAACGGAACGTGAAATTTGATGTCGTTATTTTTATATGGTTTCTTTCTGTTTGATATTATCTATATTGTCTGTAAAACAAAAGTACTAACGCTGATTTCTTAATATTGCACTTGTTTTTTTAAACTTTAATAACATAATAGAGAGTTAAGATGGAATATTCACTTAAATTCCATAGTAGTATAATTATACTGTATTAAGTGAATGAAAAACATCATTCATAAAGAAAAAAAAAAGAGATTGAGTATGACATGATAAGTTGGAATTGATATTGATGGTACCTTTAGCCTTATAAAAGTAATCAATAAACTAATCAAAACAAAGTTACCTAGACGCTGTATATATTTTAAGTGTAGCTAATATTGCATAACAAAACTCTTATCGCATTACGCTTTTAAGGTTATATTGGTGAGCAACTTTCTATCCTCAGAATATTAAATTATTTTCTCGAAATCTGCTGAAGCTATAGAGCTGATATTTTTACAACACATGGGCACGTATCTTTTGCTTATGATGTAACAGTAGTTGCTTTGTTAATTCATTTTCTTACAAACAAATTCCATGCGAATATTTTAAAAATTTTCAATACGTTATCTTCAGTAATACGTATTTATTAGATTTACAAAAACATTCTGTAAGGCTACTAAATAAACAGGCCTATATCTGACAATTTTACTGTTCTATAAAAAAAATATTGAGAAAATATTTCTTTTGAACAAAAAAATCAAACTTGTAAAAAATGAGCATAAAAATTAAAACTTACATTCTTATAATGCACTTATACTTCTCAGCTAAATCTAAAAATTAACATGGATACAGTTTTAATAAGTTCTCTTCCCTTTATCTATTGAATCAGTGCTGGCCATCCCTGAATATAGCTCGACCAAGCGGTATATACTACCTCACTCGTCTGTCTTTTTCCTTTCCACTGTAAAGCGCTCAGGCTCTCCTGAGCTCTAAAGCGCGCGCTTGCTCCTATGGTCATCAATTGACATGACTGCTGTACATCATCATCTTCGACTATTAGGCCTTACTTTACATTATATCATCGAGTTTCAAGTAATTCCACTGGGACAGTGACCACGGAGTGAGACAAGTGGTCAACTGGTTTGGAGCTCGCACAATTTTTACACTCAACTTCAAGACCCTTGAGTAGGAGCATGTACTCGTGCACCTTTTAATTTAAAATTCCTCTCTCGTCCGTATATATTCTGATTCCGGCGAATGACCTCTGCTGTCGAAACCGTTCAAGAATTAAATGATCATAACAACATTTAAATAAGCGCCATCTAGTGAGTCAATGATAATGAACGCACACCTAGCACACTCGCTTCTTAGCCGCATTCTTACTGTAGGTAACAGCTGTTCGCCACCTTAACTATTCAGCAACTTTCCCTTCTTGACAGTATTGCACCGCCCGCGCCTTGTATCCACTTTGCTTAAGAAAAAGTACCTCAATATCAATTAACATATATGTCCTCTGCGAAACTGGATCGGAGCGCTTAGTGCTAGAATGATATATGAGGATCTTCAAGAAAAGAAGTGTCTTGTTTGCCAAGAATAATAAATTACAAGAACTAAGAAGATTCTTTTGTCGATCAGCCCAGAATTGCTCTTTAATTTTTTTTACTTGGTTATTTAACGAAGCTGTATCAACTACGATGATATTTAACGTCGATGGGATTGGTGACAGTGAGATGATATTTGGCGAGATCAGGCCGAGGATTCGCCACAGATTACCTGACATTTGCCTTACGGTTGGGGAAAACCTCGGAAAAAACCCAACCAGGTAATCAGCCCAAGCGGGAATCGAACCTGCGCCTGAGAGCAACTCCGGATCGGCAGGCAAGCGCCTTAACCGACCGAGGTATGCCGGTGGCCAAGCCAGTATTGTAACTCAGATTGATCATGTTTTATATTTTTCATGCCCTTATAAATGAAATCTTATAGCCTAAGGCTAATAAAGTTTGTGTTTTTAAAGTATCTATAATCTTAAAATAATGAGGAAAAGAAACGAATTTCTTATATGTAAAAATCTAAAAATTGGAACCGAAAGGCAGTCTCTAATTTAAATATAATTTTGTAATCTAATTTACAAGAACTTTACGGGGAAATATTTTGGTTTAAATCGATGTTTTTACTTATGTTAAAAATTATGAATCAGAAAAATATCACCATTTAAATGTCTAGTAATTCAACTACATGAACTTTTGTATATAATTAATGGCTGACATTATCTTACGGAATAGTGTAATGTTAATACAACTCTTTAAGATAAATCTTTTATCGCCTTCAAAATTCAACCAATAAACAATCTTTTTGTTGATTATTACACTTTTATTACGTCATACTACTTTTGACCAATAAAACGGTACGGAACGTCGTGTTTAAACCAATCATGGCTGGTTATCCTACAATTTTTATCACTTCCCATTTGCATTTGTTTCTTTGTTTTCCAACATCGTACTTTCAATAACTGGTATATTTTAAAAGATTCATGTTCATTTCATCATCCTTAGGCCCTAATTAAAACGTTTCTATCATTTATATTGTTTATATTATTTAGGTTATGTTATAGCTTCTGCTGTATGAGATTATGGATAGTCACGTATCAGAGATTGTTTAATATATATTGATAACTGAAGTGGAATGCAACTGTTTTAATAAAAATGAAACTGAATCAACAAAGCCTTCTTGACTAGTAATCGTCCATAGAGTTCAATGAAGATTGTATAGTTGGCATAAGCAGTAACAAGAGAACAGCTGGACAGATTAGTATTTGGGTAAGCCAATTAATATTTTATTGTATCAGAGTACCTTATTTCTTGTAATCTTAATAGGGTAAACATTGGTAATTTCGTGATAATTTCATGAAAACTAATTTAAAATGCAAATGTGTAAATCCCATATCCTTATTGATTTTTTCATCTAAAAACGATAACCTCAAATCTGGAGACATAAAGATTAGATACGTTCTTGAATAGCCAAAACCACTTTTACAAATCAAGTGAAAGGTTTTATTTCTGATAACCTTTTTCATTTAATGATAATTCTGAGAGGTAGAAGAACGTGGAAAAAATCATTAAAGTCAAATGAAAATTTATTACAAGACTTAAAATCTAATATTAGGTGCAGAAAACATAGAAATAAAGTCAACACATAAAAATGAAATATATTGAAATTGAAAAGGGACCTTCTTTGCCCTGAAACATTAAAAATAAAATAGGGAACTGAAAAATATAAAATAAATCAAATAAACTTTGCTATTTTCACAGAATAGATATGACAAAACTTTTCCACATAACCTTTAAGACGTCTAGGAACGAGGGCCTGTAGACCAGCGGTAAAAGTCTGACCAACACATGGAAAGATTTTTAACATCACAAGGGAGTCATCTTCTAACCTCGTTCCGCGAAGGGATCCTTCAGTTTACCAAAGAGATGGTAATCGCACGGTGCCAGTTCAGGAAAGGCAGATGCAACGCATGATAGATATGGTCTGTGGTCTTGAGACTGAAAGCTGTGCGTTGTTTAGCAGAACATTCTCGATGTCGTCGAACACGACTTGTCGAACTAGAAGTTTCTTGAGATTTCAACATGTCAGAATTAATGATGGTTCCGTATGGCATGATGTACAAACAAGAGTCCTGTCTGAATCGAAAACACAGAATAACGTTTCGCCGAAACATTTCTATTTCAGTGAACAAAAACTCCTTCAGAAAAATTCCTATTGTAATATATTTTATACTAAAAAATTGTAAACTTAATGCTCAATAAAATTTCGCCTCAAAGAGCTAAGATTTCTATCAATAAAGCTAAGCATATATGGGGACACTACAGATGTATTTAAAATTCCAAAAACATCTCCTAAAATTTCATGAAGATACAATAAATCTTTGTACCAAATATCATATGCTTACCTTTAGTAATAAGCCTGTAATGTAATTACAAACATCCACAAAATTTGTAAAAGTCGAAAATATGCTTCTCCAAACATAAAAGCTCACTGAAGCAACTACAATAGTCAAAGCTTAGCTGTATGTTTCTGGAAACAGAATACCCAATCCCTTGGCGGAAATTTGGATCTCGTAACACCATTGGTTAGTTCACAAAAGAGCAAAGAAAAAGTATCACGAAATAACCACTGCCACGAAATTACCCATGTTTCTTCTATTCGTGTAATAGTAAATTAAATCCCATTGCAGTTTTGATTTTCTGTAGATAAATCAAAACCTCACTGAGATTACTATAGATTATAGATAAAAGAACTCCAACGTCAAGTAGTTTTAAGCTTATTTTTTCATTTAATGACAACTGAAATTATAGATGAACTTAATACTTCAAAGCCAAGAAAATATTACTGATAAAATCTTTAGGTGCAGCAATCAGAATATAGTTAAAAAAATATATATATAATTAAAGGGCAGATTAAAAATAAAATCGAACTGGAAAATATAAAATAACGTCGAAATAAACGCTATGAATATATGACAAAACACACCTAAGACGTCTGCCAAAACAAGCATACTCTGACCTACATGGAAAGATTTTTAACATCGGAACGAGTATCCAATTAACAGTCCTTGAAAGGCAGAGCAAAGCATGATAGACATACTACATAATCTAAAGATTGGAGTTTCATAATTTCTGTCATACCTTGTGGTACTCCAGTCGTGTACATAAGGGACGTATGCATTACCAAAAGTTGTCATGGAATAGTCGGAACAGAAGGAAAAAACTTTTAAAGACATTATACAGTATATATTATAGAAAAGAGGAAAATATTCGTGAAAAAGTAAACATTTTAAGACTGATAAGTAAAGTAACAACATTTATACGCACATGAAAGACGTGAATGATAACCGTACTTTAAAATTAAAAGGCTATACAAATCATAGACTTGTTGGAAGTAGATATATCGACAGTAAAAGGAAAATATGCTTTCAACTTTTTAACTCTCGGAATTTCATGAGGTCGAAACAGAATACCCAATTCTTTTATAGAATGAGTATAATGCTAATGATGACCATAATGATCATAGCGATGATGTTAAATTATGATGAATGTTTTTATCAATTAATGTTTTATATTTATTAAAGTATTTAAAATGAAAACTTGACATTTTTAAAAGATTAATTTTCAAATTTTTAATTCAAAGTAAAAACTAAAATTTATTATGTTATTCGTTATTTACACTTACGAATTCAGTAAATTTGTTACTGACATAATTACAAGAAAACCCCTCTCACAATCAGAGGAGAAAGTAGGGTCAATTTTTTCATAAATCCTCAATTACCATACATAATCATTGATAATCATCTTCGTCATCTATTATTAACATACTTCTATGTGATTTGTTTCAGATCACACGGGAAAGAGAACTGAAATTTCATACAATATGTTATTTGTGCTAAATGTATCAGGACTACTCATTCATTCATTTATTTATTCATTCATGCATGGTTTTCTGCCCAAGAGCAGGTCTTTCACTGCAAACTCGCTATTCTCCAGTCTTTACTATTTTCCGCCTTCCTTTTAGTCTCCACATACGACCTATGTATCTTACTATTGTTTATCATCTTTATTTTCTTCTGCCCTAAACTGTTTTCCTCTTTATCATTAATTCCAGTACACTTTTCGGTAGGCAGTTATGTCATAAGTAGATAGGTAGATAGACAGATAGACAAATAGACAGACAGGCAGATATATACAAATATGAATGGATGGATGGATAGATGGGTAGATAGATAGATGGACAGGCAGACAGACAGACAGAGAGACAGACAGACAGGTAGGTAGGTAGACAGATTAGGTAGATTAGGTAAATTAGATTAGATAGATTAGATTAGATTAGATAAGACAGATAAGAAAAATTAGATTAGATAAGATAGATTAGATTAGGATAGATTACATTAGGATAGATTAAATTATTTTAGGATGGATTAAATTAGATTAGAATAGATTAGATTAGGATAGATTAGACAGACAGACAGACAGACAGACAGACAGATAGATAGATAGATAGATAGATAGATAGATAGATAGATAGATAGATAGATAGATAGATAGATAGATAGATAGATAGATAGATAGATAGATAGATAGATAGATAGATAGATAGATAGATAGATAGATAGATAGATAGAGGGATGGATGGATGGATGGATAGATAGACAGATAGATAGACAGACAGACAGATAGATAGATAGATAGATAGATAGATAGATAGATAGATAGATAGATAGATAGATAGATAGATAGATAGATAGATAGATAGATAGATAGATAGATAGATAGATAGAGATGGATGGATGGATGGATGGATGGATGGACAGACAGACAGACAGACAGACAGACAGACAGACAGACAGACAGACAGACAGACAGACAGACAGACAGACAGACAGACAGACAGACAGACAGACAGACAGATAGATAGATAGATAGATAGATAGATAGATAGATAGATAGATAGATAGATAGATAGATAGATAGATAGATAGATAGATAGATAGATAGATAGATAGATAGATAGATAGATAGACAGATAGATAGATAGATGTTATAGTTTCATTTAAAGGGCATACGGCATAAATTGTTATTTGTAAGGCTTCGGAAGTCCTTGGTTGGAGCAGGATATCAATGTTCGTGAGTTATTTCTATGAATTCCGTATGAGTTCAAGAAATTTTAATTTCCAGAAGAAACATTTCAAGCACACGTTCCCATTGTTACGTGGAACAGGAATTGGTCCTAATTAGTGCGTGTACGTAGGCTATATCTTGTAAGTCTATACGCTTTGCTCACGTCCATCAAGATAGTTCACTTCCCAGCCATCGTAACAGAATCGCTATAGTTATGTTTTTATCTCATTTTCACGCTGTTTCGAAGAGAATTTGACATCGAAGTGAAAGCGTGTTGATGAAATACGGCGGATTAGATTCGAACTCACGATATCAGACATGAACAGCGAGTACGTGTAGCTGTATCGCTTAATTATACAACCGGTTTCCACATACGATTTCTCAAGTTTTATACTTCACGACTGTTATAATTTGTTGAATTAATGAAGTGGCCGATTATGGCGATACGAAATTACATTTGCATCACAGAAGTCCGATATTTTTCATAAATAAAGCTTAGTGCAATATTTAATAATAATAATAATAATAATAATAATAATAATAATAATAATAATAATACGTTCTCATTGAATTCATTGACTCCTTTGGCATGTCTTCAGCGTGGGGTAGAATCATTGCGCAACAAAGTAGAAAATCTTATGAGAATATTCACACATGACTCCCTGCAAATAAGAAACATAATTTATTTTCTCACAGGAAATGAATCCTGGTTCTCTCTTTTTAATGCTGTTATAAGAAAGGATTTCCTTTCAATCAACAGGGTTATTTCACTTCCACCCTGTATATGCAAATATACACACCGACTTATCGGTAGAACTTTAGGCTCATGGATATGTTTGCTTTTAGGAAATTTGTGTTCTTTTCGGAAAACTGGATTGTGTGTACTTCACGTGACTGGTCTATGATGTATGAAGTAATGACCTATTAGTACATTATGCAACGAGCCTATAATGAAGGTAATTAAGAAGCGAGTATGGATATTTATGAAACGAGCGCAAGCGAGCTTCATAATTTTAATACGAGCTTCTTAATTACCATTATAGGCGAGTTTCATACGACTTTTTATGCTCGACCATATTTCTAACTTGATATTATTAATTTTCTTTGTATCTGACCTTGACCAATGTCCCGTTTGTTGTGAGATGTGTGCAGACGCGAAAGTATTGATTTTTTCCGAGGAACAGATGTGCACATTGACCTTGCTAGGCCATAAGAACCTACAGAGATAACATTCAAATTAAATTAGACATTGAAAAACGAGATGACAAATTGAATTTATTTGAATATTAATTATAATTAACGCTAATTATTATAGTGACAGAACATAACCTTCTGCGACAGTATTGGATTTCCAGCCTCCGTGACTTTTCGCTAATTCTCTTTCGATTGCATATCCGAGAATAATCGATACTTGCGGTTTTATAACGGTAAAAAGCTGACCTCTCATTGGCTGAACAGTTGTAACCTGAGTCGTCATTGGCTGAAAGATCTGACCTTTAATGAGTAGGTGTACTTTAATGACATGCATTAAAGGTCTGCTACATTTCGGCATGGTCGAGCATAAAATATAATCAAGTAGCTCAGCTAAATGCAAATTAAGAGAGATAAACGAATCAAAGGGTCCGATTCATGTATGATAGTTATTATGGTAATAATAATGATGTCTACAATACTACTTGTGTTTAGATTTATCCTCATTTTTTCCACAGTACCAGAACTCAAAATTTCAGTACATAATAATTGTACACACGTAAGACATCGTAAAATAAAGGAACACGATAATAATAAAAGTATCGAATTCTAATTTAAAAATCAGAATTTGAGGTAAATAGCCTATTATGGCAGAACATGTTGCTGGATTTGTTTAGTTTTTTTACCTATAGCTAGCTAGATTAAAAACGACTCGGAATTCTTAGTTAAGGGATTAGGCAGATATAGTAGGAAGCAGTTGTGAAGGTCATCCATATCAGAGCACTTAGACTGTTGTGACACCTCGAGTCTGAGAAGTGGGTTGGTTCAAGGATACAACGTTTCACCTTTTCTTGCGGCGGAACTGGCTCAAAAGACTGTGGCAATGCGTCTCTAGCCAAATGAGATTTAATCTGAAAGTTCACTTGATATTTACCTATACCTATGTGATATTGTACAGTCAAGACTATTTCTGGTTAAAGATTAAAGTCGCGAATGAAACGGTAGAAACCTATTATAATATTCAGAAATCTGGCGAGTTAGATTAGATGTGGATGTAGATAATATTGCAAGGATTAGCTTTGGGAGGACAGAAATATTTAAAATTACTGAAGGTGTAAGATAAGAATGTAATTATTTATTAAATCTTACAGGATTAAGGCCATAGGGCCTTCTCTTTCACCCTGTCAAATAGCAGAGACCCAGAAAAAGGGGGCGCCTAATTTTGCATTGCATATGTGCAGTAAACAAGAGCGCCTATAATAATAATAATAATAATAATAATAATAATAATGATTTATTTAACCTGGCAGAGTTAAGGCCATATGGCCTTCTCTAACACTCAACCAGGAGTAAAAACTGGTTATAGAAACACTACAAATTTACAAATACACACAAAACTGAATAAGATAATAATAATAAAATAAACAAAATAAGAAGAAATCAGACATAATATATAACATACAGAAAGAAAGAAAAAGCATAATAAAATGAACAGCAGGTCAAAAATAAATGAGGCCTACAAAGTATAAAAAAATAAGACAATTATTGATAATAATAATAATAAGAATAATAATAATAATAACAATAAATAAGAAAAGTAATGATAATAAAATGATAATAATAATAAATAAAATAATAATAACAAGCCTAATAGTAATAATGATACTAATAGTGTAATACAAATGATACAAAGATACAATGAATACAATATTTTTAACTATAACAGTAAGGAAAATTATGTTTATATAATACCAACTTATCACATTAGAGATATACCATTATCGGAAAATATGAAAACAAAAATATAAAATAAGTTAAATATTACTAGAACATAAAAAAAAAATGTGAATAATGGAAACATGCAATACAACACTTGTCATAATAGTAAGTTAATTTGGCAACTCGTCATAAGATAATTTTCTAACTTGGATTTGAAAGATTTCAAAACAGCCCTTGACTTCAGAAGAGAGTTCCAGTGACGAGAGGTAGCAACAGTGAAAGATGAGGAATACAGAGATGATGTGTATGCTACTTGTGAATAGCTTTGCGAAGGTTGTTGCCTACATTCAGGAGGACTGCTACCAAGATTGGGCCCTCATTTTATTTTCGCATTTGTATGTAAAAATACAAAAAATACAAATAAACTTAATGACAAAAATAATACAAATTAAATCAAAGTCCTATAGAGAATCAACAGGGTTAAAGAACACTATAGAGCTCTTATTACGCTAATACAAGGAAAAAAAAGATAGTTGAAATAGCAGTAATAGCAATGATGATGATAATGATAATGATAATAATAATAACAATAACAGTAATAATAATACCAATAATAAATACATTATATTTTATGGTTAAATATGACAACAGTTACAATACACCGTGTCCCGCTTAGAGGGCTCGATAAATAAATGCTCACCACTTAAAAACAGATGAAGATATCGTTGAGATTTACGTCTGACAAAATAGAGAAACGTCCAAATTACGCAACAAAGTCTGAAAACAGCTGCACACGTAAATTATCATATATTCATACTCAAACATTGAGTTGAAGAAGAGTGAAAGAGAGGGAAAACGCATACAATAAATCAACTTATTTCAACAGAAAAAAGGGAAAAAATATCCATGAGATCAACTTATTTCAACAGAAAAGAGAGAAAAAATATTCACGAGATCAACTTAATTCTACAGAAAAGAGGAAAAAAAACACCCAAGCGATAAACTTATTTCAACAGAAAAGAGGGGAAAAAAAATCCAAGAGATCAACTTATTTCAAAAGAAAAGAGGGGAAAAACATCCAACAGAAAAGAGGGAAAAGATATCTAAGAGATCAACTTATTTCAACAGAAAAGAGGGAGAAAACATCCATGAGATTAACTTATTTCAACAGAAAAGAGGGAAAAGATATCCAAGAGATCAACTTATTTCAACAGAAAAGAGGGGAAAAACATCCAAGCGATTAACTTATTTCAACAGAAAAGAGGGAAAAGATATCCAAGAGATCAACTTATTTCAACAGAAAAGAGGGGAAATACATCCAAGCGATTAACTTATTTCAACAGAAAAGAGGAGAAAAACATCCAAGCGATTAACTTATTTCAACAGAAAAGAGGGAAAAGATATCCAAGAGATCAACTTATTTCAACAGAAAAGAGGGGAAAAACATCCAAGCGATTAACTTATTTCAACAGAAAAGAGGGAAAAGATATCCAAGAGATCAACTTATTTCAACAGAAAAGAGGGAAGAAACATCCAAGAGAAGAATTTATTTCAACAGAGAAGAGGGAAAAAATATCCAAGAATCAACTTCTTTCAACAGAAAAGAGGGGAAAAACATCCAAGCGATCAACTTAATTCAACAGAAAAGAGGAAAAAAACATCCAAGCGATTAACTTATTTCAACAGAAAAGAGGGAAAAGATATCCAAGATATCAACTTATTTCAACAGAAAAGAGGGGAAAAACATCCAAGCGATTAACTTATTTCAACAGAAAAGAGGGAAAAGATATCCAAGAGATCAATTTATTTCAACAGAAAAGAGGGAAAAAACATCCAAAAAATCAACTTATTTCAACAGAAAAGAAGGAAAAACCATCAAATAGAACAATTTATATCAACAGCAGCTAAATTGTCTTGAATTTCCGAATAGAAGGAAATAGAAAAGAATACGATAACAATTGTATAAATGTTATTTAACGACGTTGTCTCAACTGCGAGGATACTTTTAGCGTCGATGAAATTCGTAATAAAGAGATCGAACTTTGGCGAGATGAGTCCGAGAATTCACCATGTGATTGCCTGATTTTAGCCTTACAGTTGGTAACACGGGATTAGAATTCACGGCTAAGCGCGGTCTCGGAGAATGCCGGCGGCCTTCATGTTACCTGAGTGGACTTGGAAACGTTTTTATAAGATCTACATGTAGAGAACTCCTTGAAGAAGCTGGGACACTCTTCCGCGACTTCAGCCGCTCTTGCATCGCGGCCGTGCACGCTAATGTCTTAGCCGTGTAGTAATAATCTTATTGAAAGTGCAACTGGTCCGCTATGAATATGCAGCGCAGACCCAGTTGAGTGGAATGCAGCAGCGAACTCTATGGAGCGCGGTGGACAATGATCGTACACTTTCACCATCAGCTGAGAAGTGGACTGCTCCGTTACTTGCAGTCGGAACTGAGCCAATGACACGGCTAGTTAGGCGCCGTTTTAATTACGGCAAAATCCTGATACGCAGTCGCCATGGAGAATTCCAGAGTGGAAAATAACAAAGCACACACGACACTATGGCCTTCTCATAAAATACTGATGTGAAATGTAGTGTAAATATTTAACATTCCTTTCGTCC
Organism: Periplaneta americana; assembly: GCA_025594305.2. Lineage (NCBI taxonomy): Eukaryota > Metazoa > Arthropoda > Insecta > Blattodea > Blattidae > Periplaneta > Periplaneta americana. The sequence goes on from JAJSOF020000009.1 coordinate 166,834,164, forward strand.
ACCGATTGAACCTGGAGTAACGGTTAGTATGCCTGACCGTGGAAGGAGCGGACCCGGGTTGAAATCCTGATTGGAAGAAGTTACCTGGTTGAGGTTTTTTCCGGGGTTTTCCCTCAACTCATTAAGAGCAAATGCTGGGTAACTTTCGGTGCTGGACCCTGGACTCACTTCGCCGGTATTATCACCTTCATATCATTCAGACGCTAGATAATCACAGCAGTTGATACAGCCTCGTAAAATAACCCACTAAAAACATACAAGGAATAAATGAATGAAATAGAACATTGCTGCGACAATGAACTTAGGTTACAGACCCAGAGTGGAAGAAATCGACAATTGAACGATCGATGTCAATTATGATATTTTTATTCTGGAGCCAAAATACATGTTTGTGAGGTTTAATCTTTGCATATGATATGGTTTTTACTTTGATCTACAGAAGTAATAATAATAATCCGTGGCGCTACAGCCCGTGAAGGGCCTAGACCGACCAGCCGGCTGCTGGCTTCACGTCCACATGCCGAAGCAGAGGTGGACGATCATCCAACCAGAATGGAGTTATCGTGTGGTTAGCGTGATGATCCCTCCAGACGTTATAGCTGGCATTCGCAACCGGATTTCGCTACCTATCGTAGCTCCCCAAGTGCATCACGATGCTGGGTGGGCACCGGTCCCATACTGTACTCCAACCACGAGAAAGTCTCCAGGGAATGAGAGGGAGCGGGGTGATGCTGTGAATGAATGCTGATATCATAAGATGTCATAAGGTCACACACGTAGGTTCTGGTATCTCTATTGGCTAGCTATCACAGCACAAACAATAACATTGATATACACATTTTTATACTACCCTAGTTACAAAATTAGATCACAGTTAATCTCCTGGTCTTTTAATCTCTACATACAGGAAATAACATATGCAGGAGAGCGAATGATTTTTAAACTGACGTTATAACTCTAATATTATTTATCTACTTCGCTCCAATAGATGACGCAATAGTAAGCACATTCCTTTCACGGTTTATCTCCTGGTTGGTGAACAGTACACTAGCCGAAATTTCATGAGAAAATTTCTTCCCCCATGAGGACTCGAACCAGCGCGCATTCCGTAACGCGAGTCCTAGGCAGGATGCCTTAGACCACGACGCCACGGCGCGGGACTGATTTACAGAAGTACATATGATATTTTCGTGGAGGAATTCTGCATTGCCATATTACGGTGAAGAATAGGTAGAACGGAGGAAAAAATCTCTCCGGCACCGGGGTTCGTACCCGGGCTTTCAGCTCTACGTGCTGCCGCTTTATCCACTAAGCCACACCGGAATCAAGTTCCAACGTCGGATTGAATCCTTCTCAATTTAGTGGATAAAACGTCAGCACGTAGAACTGAAAACCCGGGTTCGAATTCCGGTGCCGGAGAGAATTTTTCTCTGTTCTACCCATTCTTCACCATATCGCTCATTTGCGATAAGAGAGGCACAACTCGAAATTTTTCATTTTTGAGATTCTTACAAAAATGAACTCCAAAAGTAGTATATTTTTATCAGGAATAACGACAAATACATGATTACATTATTTTTCCTCCAGATGTCAGATGTGTCTTTATTAAATTGTTTTAATCTAACAAAATCATTACAACAAGAAAGACTTAATTTTAGTTGTTACGAAGCATTCAAACTGAAACGTTTAAATCTTTTCATGAAGAGTGACAGAATTTGTGTTGCGTCTTTTCATTGAATAATTTTTCTTCAGCGGCAAGGAATTATTCTGCGTTGTGTCATTATTTTAGATAAGTAACAAGTAACCGAGACTCCATAATTTCCACAAGTTTATAATGAAAAAATAGGTATAAGTGAGAGGTAAAAGGAGATTTACTAGATCTAATTAAACCGAATCACATTCCAAGCTTCTATAAAGAATTCTTTGAATCTCTGAAAGTGTAGAGAGGTGTTGTGAACTGTATTGAAAGTGTTGTGCTGGGCAATTTATTTCTAAAATAATTTTGTGTAAAGAATTTCAGATTTTGTATAATGCTTTCTCAATCTAGATTGTTGCTATTATATTATTTTTCTAGCATACATCATAGTCATGTATTTAAAAATAGTCTCTAAATTATACGATTAATTATAAAGTATAATTTCCATAAAAAGCTATTACATTCGTTTGTCAATACAACATATTTGTTAAAATTTAAATTTATTAATGAATGTCACAGGGCATCCTTACAATATTATTATGTAATGACATGCCAATATATTATTCCATTGCATTACTTTATTGAAAAATTACTTTTCTACAAACACAATAATTGTGCAGTTATTTTACAATTGCAATAATTGTACAATTATTGTACGTCAGGTAAATATTCTCACTGTCATAACTAAAAACAGACATATATTTATTTAAAAAAGAACGACACAACTTAAAATAATTGTTGAAATTATTGAAAATGATTAATAATTATGGTACTATACGCTACAACACTAGAAATATAATACATGTGCAAAATTGCATTCCGTTTGGAAAAAGCATGTGCCTACAATTTGATTTTTAAGAATATGAAAATTTAAAATCCTTCTCCTGTAAAATTAACACTTTTTAAGTTGTGTCACTCTTATCGCAAATGAGCGATATGGTAATGTAGAATTCATACACGGAAATATCATATATTCTTCGGTACATCACAGTAATATGATAAATGTAAGTAATCATTTCGTGATTCAAGATGGTGCCTTGTTCCGTCGGACCCGGCCACTTAGTCACTCGTAATGAGTGCACCTCTGTACATAGTGTGTTGGACATTGTGCCACTGTCACATATTCTGTGACACAGTACATGAGGGTAGGCCAACAAATGGGAACAGAGAGGTGGAACTTAAAAATGCGGGAAAACTAAATAAAGTACAAACGGACTTCCTGAAACGAATACTTGGAATTGGCAGAAGCACAGCTAACTGCGGGGTGCTAAAGGAGTTTGGGCTTCAAAACGAAGTAATTCATATGAAAGTCAGGGTGATAAAATACTGGTTAAAAATTATATTCGGAGATCAGTCGCATCTACGGTCGATTTGCTACAAAGTTCAACAAATAGAGTGGTGGGGAAAGGGGTGGGTTTATAAACTGCAGAGAGGGCTGCATCATATAGGAATGGGATGGGTGTGGGAGAAAGGAGAGAATAACAGGAGGAATGTATGGCGTAATGTGAAGATGCGTTTAATTGATATCGAGAGGCAAGAGATTGAGCTCCAATGTTCGGAAAAGTCCTCATTACATTTACAATCAGATCTCAGGCTTAACTGGGGAGGTGTGACGACATAAATTCTTGTAACAAAGACAGCAGAGCAGCTTTAGCGTGGCTAAGATTGGGGGCATGGAAGTGTAATAAATTGTCAACGAAGATGGGGAGCGTCTTTGTCCACTTTGCAGAAAAAGGACTCCTATAAACACATTTTATTACAGTGTGTCGAATTGGAACATGTACGGAGAAAATATCTACCACACTCGATGCTAAGTCAGAATAGGAGTTCGCTTGCATGTCTTGACCTCATGGGGAATAGAGAATGGGAACAAAAGACTGGATTGTTCCTCTTGAAGACGAGAAAGATTAGAACTTCAGCTTTTGAAGTTTGTGACACGAACTGAGGAAGGGATAATGGTAACTACCCAATTATACACTTTTATGTCTGGTTTAGGTTAGGATATTTATTATGTATTGTGTTTTGTTGTGTCATTTTCATTTTAATATGTGTGTTCTTTCAGAGAGTGGTTGGATATAATCATTGGTGAGGGGGAACCTACAAAGCAGGACTTGTTATAGGTACAAAGCACGTACGGTCAGAAGACCCCTGCATTGGATTTTAGAGAAAATTATGATAATATAAAATCTGTATGTATAATATTACTCAATAAATCTATCTCTCTGTCTGTCTATCTATCTATCTATCTATCTATCTATCTATCTATCTATCTATCTATCTATCTATCTATCTATCTATCTATCTATCTATCTATCTATCTATCTATCTATCTATCTATCTATCTATCTATCTATCTATCTATCTATCTATCTATCTATCTATCCTACCTACCTATCTATCTATCCTACCTACCTATCTATCTATCTATCTATCTATCTATCTATCTATCTATCTATCTATCTATCTATCTATCTATCTATCTATCTATCTATCTATCTATCTATCTATCTATCTATCTATCTATCTATCTATCTATCTATCTATCTATCTATCTATCTGTCTATCTGTCTGTCTGTCTGCCTGTCTATCTGTCTGTCTGTCTGTCTGTCTGTCTGTCTATCTATCTATCTATCTAAAAAAAAGTTAAACTGAGAAGAATTCAATCCGACATCGGAACTCGAATTCGGTGAGGCTTAGTTGATAAAGCGTAAGTACGTAGAGCTGAAAAACCGGGTTCAAATCCCAGTGCTGGAGAGAATTTTTTTCCGTACTACTCATTCTTCACCATAAGATATGGTGATTACGATGAGAAAAGAAGCAGAAACAAATGACACGAGAACTTAGAATAAGAAAATAATAGTACGATTACTACAATAAATAAGTTAATTATTGTACCATCCTCGAGAAAGAAGGACTCTCGGTTGACAGAAAAAGTGTAAAGAGTTCCGTAGACCATTGGAATCGCAACGGTTAAAAGGATATGCTTCAGATAGAACCCCGGTCCTTTGCTGATAACGTGCCACCGAACTTGACCACATCTGTGGTTCTATTGTCTCTGCCATATGATAATAATTATCACTTCATAAAAATAAGGAACCACATCGATAGAAAAGTAGAAAGAGTAGACCATTAAAACCGCAACTGTGGGAAGGATATGTTCGAGATCGAACCCCGGTCATTTGCTGAAAACATGCCACCGGTCTTCGCTACATCTGTGCCTCTCTTATCTCTGCCGTATGAATAATGAATCACATCGATGCTTTAGTGAAGAAAATGTACAGGGACATCATTTTATTTCTACTAACATTTTAAATATTAACTTGCCTATACCTCTGGGTCAACGCCGTTTGCTACCCCCTTCCACGACTGGAGTTCGATG